>JAWZYV010000957.1:0-600000 GCA_038373885.1 Cheiracanthium punctorium | reverse complement strand
TACGTATTTATATAGCTTTTGTATATGTTTAGAACGCGTAGGAGAGGGGGGAGGGGAGAATTTTGAGTCAACTCCGTGGAAAAAAATTCAAAGGTGGCAGCTAGTATACTAAACTGCACTAATTCCAATATGGCGGTATTATAGATTTTATCCCCATACTTTACCCCGTGCATAAGTCGACCATCCTCCCACCAACTTTTCAACCAATATTTTGACCATATTCGACTATATACGATACTTAAATTTCGCATGCTTGATTTAGGAACCAGTCCGACGTACTGGAAAGTATTTTAATATTTTTAAGACTATTTTAAATGTTCTAATTTCACAAGAAACGATTTATTTTTCTGTAAATTCATTTTTAATATACAAGCTTTCAACTACGAAAAAATCCGCTTCTCTGTTAATTAATCTGTCATTTCTTATCAAAAGAAGCTAATATATTTTCTAGTTAAGGTTGTGATTATTCTTAATAATTTAACACAAAGCTTGAAACAGTATTACGTTGATGTACTGAAAAGAAATGTTTTATTTTATATAAATATATTTTGTTTCACTGGTACATAAAATCGAATCCATGACCATTAAAGGTTTAGAACACCTCTGTGTGTTATTCTCTCTGGATCTTTTGGATGTGTAGGCTTAATTAATCTGTATTATGCCTTTCCTTTGAAGATACTATATGTTGTTTTGTAAACAGGAATAAGAAAAAAGCTTGGTAAATACATGCAACGTGATGGAAATAACAGAATACATTTTGCTTTTAGTTGCAGTAATTTTATTTACCTAAGCCGGCAGAAATCTACTATATACGTTTTTCTTGTATTTCAAATGTTACACAGCATTTCAAGAAATGAGCAAACGTTTATTTATAAACACATTTTTTCATCAGCTGTGGAACAGAAAATGAATAACGCAGAGTGATTCAAAATAGGTGTTACATTGATTGTATATTGAATCGTAAGTGATCGAAATATACTTTCAATTGGAAAAAAAAATATGATCAAATTGAGAGTAGTTTTTAAAATAAAAGGTAGAAATTTGATTTCATTACTTCTTGACTGAAAAATTTGTCAAGAAATTCTTGGTTTACTGTTGCTGTACACTATGCAGTACAATCTACATTTTCTTGAATATTTTAAAGCTATTTTTCATTCTAGTGATTTTTGTTTTTTTTTAAACTTACAGGGTGACTGCTAATTCATGCTACAAACTTTGAGGGCTGGTACAGGACATTATAACAGTCACATTTTGTATAGGAATGTATGGTCGAAAGTGAAGTGTTAAAGAACAAATGATAGGGAAAGTGTTTTATTTTCATAACTTTTTACAAGTGGAAATTAATTTACCGTAAGTGTTCAAAATTGCGTCCATCTCCATTGACACATGCTTGACAGCGTCGGTGCAGCGATTGACGAACACTTTCAAAAATACCATGAATTTCATGCACATGTGCAGCAGCGACGAATACTCGATAGATCCACCAAGTCCAATCCATCACCCGCCAAATGTCGCATTCAAGCACTGTCGAACATCTAGGGTGAAGTGGGCTGGCGCGCCATCATGCTGAAACTGCATGCTGTTTCTAATGGTGAATGGACAAAAACTGAAACAAGAATGTCCTCTTTCCCCAAATCAACGCGACTGGCCATCTACCGGCAACGGAAGCAACTACTAACTCCGTTTCTACTCCGTCTCTTGCATTTGTTCTTTCCTGCGTTTGTGCTTCGATGCTTCACTTTTGACCATACATTCCTATACAAAATGTAATTGTTACAGTATACTGTATCAGCTCTCAAAGTTTGTACCATGAATTAGCAGTCACACGGTATAAAATATATTTTAAATTTCTTTAACTTTCGCTTTGATTAAAGTGAATTCAGCGTAGTAATTTTTGTGATATTTTAGTAAGCGTTTCATTTCTCTTTTTTAATTATTTTTTAAAGTACAGAATTTCTTCTGCACACGATAATGCATAGGTTAGAGGGGGGTTGAATGGGGCGCGAGATGAATAGGACAAAAGCAGAATTTTGACATGTTGAAATTTTTGGATACTTGATATTTTGTCTGATAAATGGCACCACGGCGTTCATTCATAACTTGTAATTTGAGATTTGTGTCCACCATAGAAAAGAAGAAATTTAAAAGTGTGTGTTATCGAATAAATATTTTCATATTAAACATTGCACTATGTTGTATTGAGTGATATACACTGAATGAGGAATGTACATCTTCACTAAAAATGGATTTAATATCCAATTTACCTATCGTGTTAAAGAATCTTTAGAATTTGCAAGTTGTACATTGGTAAGTATAAAACACAATCAAAAACATTCCAAATTATGTTGTTCACGTAAAAGTTCCTTATCTATTTCCTTTAAATAGTTTAGCACAAGACATTTCTTGTTAAAGCTTACGTTTGAAAGAAATTCTCGAATAAGATAGAGTTTGATGGACGACTCTTCAAAACAGATAGATCATGGAATTACTAGCCACCTTTCACATTCAATTCGATGCAAAAATGTATAAAATTCACAAAACGGCACATCCTTTAAATTCTTCCAAAAACTGTCGCAGATGATAAATGTCGAAATTGATCGATTGCTTAAGAATTTGCCGTTTTTATCAGTAAAGAAATGATTACCTGAATAAGATCAGCATAAAAGATATTTATAAATAAATGCTTCATTGAAAGTTTTCACTTTCAATTTATAGAAGTAATTTATTGCTATTATTATTGAATATATTTTACGTTTTTCTAAATGACTGTATAACACTTTTTTGCCTGTATATTTTATTTTTATTAGATTCATTATTCATTTCTCATGCTTTCGTCCATTTGTGCATGCCAATCATGAAACCATACTTTTCAATAAATAATAAAACCCTTGTGAGACAACTGCTTCGAATGCATAAAGTGAATGAATTTATATTTTACAACCAGTGTAAGACATTCCAATATTTTGATAAACTACTTATCATGTGTACCTGAATTATTTTTAAATGATATACGTATTAAAACTCTTTTTTAACGCACGAAAACAAACTATGAAAAAAAATACATTTGTTTGTTTGTTTATCTAGATTTACATCTCAAAAGAAGCTAAAATATTTTCTAAATACGAAAACAACGAATTAATTTAAATTATACCACACACATCGTAAGAGAATAATGCCAATATTTTTGTATCAAAATTTTCTTTATAAACATATTTAAAATTTGGTTGATATGTTCATTTATTTTAAAATTACGAAATATCTCTATTATATACCATTATATTTTCTTCTTTGGGGACTTCTGTAGCAAAAGCAAATAAACTGAATGAAACATAATTTCATATCTCAGACTTTTTAAATATCAGGGAAAAAGGATTTCCCTAAGATTTAAAAGAAGTTACAGAAGTCATCATTGAAGAACAACTGGTCACGAACTGCAAAATCTCCCGAATCAGTTGATAGAATTCCGGAAATATGAATTTCGCTCAGTTTCATTAATTCTTTAATAAACCATGTTTCGAAATGAGCTGACCTTTTAAATTGTGTAATATTTTTTTTTTCTTGTGACATTGAGTACGAATTTTTAACACATGGCATCAAAAGTAATGTTACAAAATCGCAGAGTGGGTCTTCATTAAAAAGTCCAAAAAAGCTGGATTAATAGAAAAGAAACTTTATGTAACAACTAATCCAGAAAGTTATACCGGACCACAAAAATGCAAAGATTGCGCATTTCAGTAACACAAATACTCAGATAATCACTAATTGTAACAGCAATATCTCAAACAAAAGCGCTTAATTTCTAACTGCTTATTGACTTGCAATATCAATATCCACACTATTGACCCAAAACCCCGTTCTTTTTATAAATTCGACCTAAATAATATAATAACTACCATTTCTACCATACACACTACGTATGATAAGGAAGCGATATTACAGTTTTGTAATATTTTTGTCGTTTAAGCAGGATGAATTACACAATCTAAAACAAAGCGTAGAGATTGTAATATACTACAAACCATACTAGATAATATACTAGATAAAGGCCATGGCTCCTTTGAAAAGAATGCGTTGTGAAAATATACTAGATAAAGGTTATGGTTCCTTTGAAAAGAATATGTTGTGAAAATATACTAGATAAAGTCTATGATTCCTTTATCTTGCTCAACCACATTCATTACTTAATACCAATAGACTTTTTATATGGAGTTTGTTGAGTGGTAAAATGCACACCATTAATCCACAGCCCGTTGCGAAGTTAAAGGATAAAATAGGATACACCATCAATAAAATTAATTTGCAGTTAAACGAAAATGGCATTTAAAATTTCATCAAGGGAGTATACGTTTGCAGAGTCGAGGCGGCCATTAACATAATACTAGATAAAGTGCCGTTCTGCACACGGAAATAGTAATTGTTTAAATAACTGGCATAAATGTAAATAAAAGAAATTAATTATATATATATTTGTTTTTTTTCAGCAAATCTCTATACTCGTAAATCATTTACTATATCTTTCCATCTACATCCATGTATCATATTTGCGGATCTAAATTCTTCCACCGAAATTTTTAACATTTAATTAACTAATGCACTTTCAGCGCATGACGTAAATAGGAAATGAATTGATTTCATTTTCTATTTTTAGTATTAAGCTTCAGTTACAAGGTAACAGTATCCATTTTTGTCGTAAGTTGCTCTTGATACTCAGTATGTCGAAAATAAATTACGCTACACTAGTAAAAGAAAAACCTTAAACTTCCCTTGCAAAACTTTAAGTAAAACGCATAGAGCTTCGTCACCATTCATTGTAACTTTTCACCTGGTTTTTGTAATAACATACCAAAATCATTTTGTAGGTGTACATCTTGCCTTGCCTCTAACAATTTGCGTAGAAATTCAGTTTCGTTATATTTAATAGTTTTGCTTCGAACTTCTCCAATCATAACACGATATATTTAGCCATCCAATATTAAAAATCATACGCTTAAACTTTAATTAGTTATTTTGAATACTAAATTATAATTCTAAAATCACTGATTGCTGAATGACACAACGAACAAATTTAAACATCAATTAATTTTTATTTTAATATCCAAAGATTACTATTTTCAAAGCATTGCGAATGTATTTGCTTTAAATAAGCATAGAAATATTGCACTAATCTTCTTTGCTGTCTCAACATCACACGGTGATCAGTTTTGTGGAGTAATTAACTAGTATGTTTGAGATTATTTGCTAAATAATTCCATTTTCCCTAAGTTTGCAATTGAAAATGTTATTTTTTTTTTACTCCAGCTATCTGAACTTTCGTCAAATATCTATTTGAGTATTTATTTGTTAGTTCAGAGATGAAATTGAAGCTAAGGAATGGGCTGCTGAATAATCAGTGAAATTTTGATAGCCACAAATCACCTTTTAACTAATTATTTATGGAAAGAAAATTCTGTTTGAGTTAAGCATGTGTAATGCTGGAATTTTAACACCTGCAAACTTTAGTTAAATCGATGAAAAAAATTAGCAACGTAAATAAATTCTGTTTCGAAATAGTTAATTTCCTTCTCTTCAATAGCTCCTAAAAATAAAATTTCAAACGCAGTACGTTTTATTGAAGTAATTTAAAACGTCATATCCAATTTTGTTTTCAAGGGTTAAGAAATAGGATATTAAAGCTAGTTTCAGTTTTAAAATAAAAGTTCTAATGAGAAATTTAATCCTAGAAGCATTTTATGTTGTAAAGCTATAATCTTCATAAAACTTGCATTTGTGATTAAATTTCTTTGAGGGGGGGGGGGAGAAAAAGTTTTTTATGTTCCTTCCCACAAAAATAAGCTTTTAAAGTCGTTTCCGAAGATGGCCTGCCAACTTTCTAATAAAGAAATAAGTAAAATAAATAAATAAAATCTCAAATACAATCAGATTTTAAATTAGAATTATAGTTGATACTTGCTTAAAGACTATCATAATCCGAGCGCTGGTGTTATTTGTTCTCCTGATGTTGGTTTCATGATGTTTGGAAGAGCAAATAATCTATGTTTATGTACTTAACGGTGAATTTTGAAAAAACCAGATAATTTATCTACATACATACAAACAACTTTTAATATCAAGTACTTCAAAATTCTCAGAATGTCCATTTACAAGCTGTAGTATGCACTGAAAAAAACGATAAACCTATATCAGTAACGACGCATTTAAAAAAAGTATTAAAAATCGAAAATTTTGCAGAATGTGTCATTTTATGTTCATTAATTTGCTTTAAAAATCCATAAGAAAGGTATCGTTTTTTCATATATTACAGTGTGTAGCGCAGCTTGTAAGAAAACATACTGAATTTTTTCGAGTTCCTGGCTCACTTACATTTTCATAATTTGCGTTTCAAGTCAAGATTTTATTTCTTTGAACTCTGTACACTCAATGCATATTTTCCTGTTATCCTTTTACATTCACAAGATATTTTGATTAAACCAATGGGAAAAAAAATACGATTTATATTTTTCTTTCTTTGGCTATCTTTTCATAAGTTGCATTTTCGTCCATTGCTTGAATCCCAATGGTACAGAAAGACTTCAAAATTTGGCGAGTATGATGCATGAATATACTTTGTAAAAACAAAACTACGAATTCTCAAAACTGTTGACACATTTTCGATTCTTGTAATGAATAGCACTCTAGTGGTTTTTTTAAATTTAATTTTAAATTTTTACAATAATTACTTTCTAAAAATAATTATTTGACACTTAAAATGAACATAAATGGCACTAAGCTAATAAATCAATCAAAAAAGGAGTTTTAAATAATGCACATAATAAAAACCACCAACAGAATGTACTTATTGGGCAGTTCAAAGCCACAACACTTTTTCAACTTCTGAAAATCCCCCTTTCCCATAAGCAGAAAAGTGAGAGAACCAAAGGGAAAATTAAGGAGAAAACTAAACTAGACAGGATAAAAGCTGAAAGAGTGGAGGAGGGAGGTGAGAGAAAATTAGAAATTGAAAGATAATGAAAAAATAAACAAAAATAATGAAAAAAATAATAAAAATATGAAAAAATAATAATAATTGTTAAATAAAATTAATTAAATTGAAAAACATAAAAATGTTTATAAATAAAATATAACTGGAAGAATAAATGTATAGTGACATAAACTACACTTTTGTCGCTACACCGCAGATTAGTAATTACACACACACGCACAAATAAAAAAATACAGAGGAATAAAGCACACCGAGATTTACAACAGTTCACAAGCAGAAATAATTCCAGTATTTTTTCAAATACATAACACCGGTCAACACGATTTTTCGGTCTGATTTCTACATGTTAAATTTTATGTTCGCCTTCTCCAAAACTAAGGAAAATATTTTTTTTTATGAAAGTTTACTTTTGTAGAAATTAAAGCAATTTTTCAATTTTTTGCAAAAATCACTGAGTTTTATAGTTTTTTAATAATTCCACTCTAAATTATGATCACAAAAGTTTTTGCTGGATATAAAAGTATTTTTTATTCAAGATTTGTGATAAATAATAGCATATAAATGTAAAATAATAAGAAATTAATGTCTAAAAGTGAACATTTTTCTTATTTCTTTTATGTTCGTATGAGCAAATAATAATACAAATAAATAATAATATTACAAATAATACTACAAGCAATACTACAGAGTTGCAAATAATAATACAGTTTACTTTCGGGTTAATCAAAGTGCTGCCATCTTTCGTTTATGAAATAAATTAAAATATAATTATCTACGAAAATCAGACAAAAGCAAACTTTAAGACCTAAAAATGAAAATTTAAGTGTTTTTCAATGTCTAGAATCAGAATTTAAGCATGAGAACAGAAACCAAAAATAATTTTTTTGTTGTTGTTGTTGTTGACCGGTGTTAATTAATACTCGCCACATGAAACTTACACGACTTTAAAACATCAAATTTAAGATAAATACTTAGGTAAATTTGAGTGTGCAGAAGTGAATGTAATGGCCGATGCTACCCAACTATCGTTTACGTTCTATAAAATATAGTTTCCGCACTGATAATAGACTTTTTCCCCCCCTCCAACCATGTTTTTCATCATATAAGATCTGATAGCCTAGATGAAAAAGTCACGTTCTTAACGATCATACAGCTGATTGATACACGGCCAGGACGAAGCTATAAAGTAATGCTGGACTACACATCTTAATTTACTGAAAAGGTAGATACGGAAACAAACAAAAAATGGTAAAGATTTTATAATCTGTAACTAAATTTTTATAAAACATTTTTCGTACTTGTCACATATCATTCATATATTAAATATATTTTTAAAATTTGAATTTTGATGAAAATTTAATATTAATTGTTATATAACATTAACTTGGAATGTGGAAAGTTATAAAAATTTTATGTCATAATGCATATCGTAATTTGTAACTATTGAATAAAGCATTTTGGTTGTTTGAACTTGTAAATGGAGCATTTGCATTACTGACTAGCCAATAGCAGCAAAAAGTATGTCGTAAAAATAAATATTTGAACAGAAAAAAATATATTTCGAGATAGTATCCACCGATTTTAAATTAATTTTAGGTATAGTTGGAGAATGTTCCTAGTTAAAAGATTGTAATGTCAGCATTAGTTAATAAATTTAACCGATAAGTTGTTTGTAAACATGAAAGTAAAAACGAAGTCCATTTGTAGTTTATAAAAGAAATGTCTTGAGAATGTCACATCTATGATAAAATCATGAATTAGTCTCTAAACTGATGAAAAAAGGTTTGCTTTGTTTATTTATTTCATATACAAATCCTCATCGTCCAACTTATCGAATTTACATTCAGAAAAAAGATTCAAAAATAATAAAAGCTTAGAATTTTCAACGTTTGTGTTTACTTTGAATCTTAATCAATCGTATCGTGATAGTTTTTAGCTATTTTTATCAATTTATAATTTTACAATTTTCTGTAATCGTGTTTCACTAAATGCTTTGTAAATTCGCATAAACATGCTGAAAAGGCAGAAGAAATAATTATTAATAGGAAAAATTAAAAAAAAATATTTCTGTATACTGTTATTAAAGATTTTCTAGAATTTGCAACACTAAAAACACTCTGATACTCTTTCATAAATCCATGAAATTATAGAAATATAGAAAAAAACTCTTGTTTAAAAAAAACAAAAATGCGTTATTTCCAATTGTTAGCCATATTACTAAGACACAATGATATCAAATATACACCTTTATACCAATGTGCTTCGCATTTCTCAAAGAATAGGAGACCTGGTGATATAGGCAGACAAAAAGCAAGAGCCTTTATTAACCCTAGCGTAAAGAAAATTTTGTAGTTTTTGTCTGAATATGCATTTAAAATAAATATAAGACCACACGAAAACAAATTGTAGTTTTTAAAAGTGTATAGTAGCATTGTTTTTAGAGCAAACAAGCATGAATTCACAGCACGTGCATCCATTTCACTGAACCAATTTTTGTCCACATTTTTGATTGCTTCTAATTTTCATTGCTAAATGAAAATGAGTGCAAAACTATTAAAAATAGTAGTATTACGATTAAATAATGTAGAATCAGGCTATATTACTTTCTTTTGTTTTATGAGATCTACAGAGGGGGCACTTTAATTTTTCGGACTTGAATATTTTTCATGATTTTTCTGGGAAACTGCAAGCTGAAATTTTTTAAAAATATTTTTCCAAGCATAAGTGAGCCAAAACAAAGCTACAATTTTGTTTTCAGCCATTTAAAAAAATCATGCATTGTAGGGTTAAATACACAGAATATTGCAAAATATTTATACTAAATTTGTATTTCACAGGTTTTTCACATTGTATTTTCACAAGGTCAATTTGTTATGTAACAAATTTGTTGTTATACTTTCAAGTTTGTAAACTTTTTTCTTTTTTAAAATGGCAGCTGGTATTGTACTTTATAACGTGTAAATATTTTTTTTAAGTTAGATATAATCATATCGAATATCTTACAATAATTGTGAAAATATATTTAGTTCATATAACGTGCAATCTGAAGTGAAACAGTCAAAGTTTTCTATAGTACTAATATAGTCTAATATGGCAATATTCATTGAGCAATATAAAGCATGTTCTATGGTATGATTCTATACGGTTTTAATAAACATTCTTTTAAAATAATTTTGAATTACTTAGATGCGCTATTCATTAAACAAGTCCATAAATGAGATTTAAATTATTCAGTATTTATTTATAAAACTACAATTATTTAACTCCGGTAATTGCACATATTAAGTAGATTTTAAAGTTTATTTATATAAAATGAATTTTTCAAGCACTGAAAATTGTCTTTATAACACATTCTAATTGAATTCATAATTTTGGTACATTAAGAATATGTGTATCGTAACCTGTGGTTGGCATGATTATTGATACAATGTGTAGTATTTATTTAGTATGAATGAATCGCATTGATATACTTACGTACAGCCACAATGTAATCACACTGATAATCTGTTTCCATTTAACGCAACAATGCAACTTTTTAGAAAAAGAAATCAAATAAATGCACAGCTTTCAACATGCTGATTAAAATATTTATAATTCCTTCGTCATAATGAGAATATTATACTTTCGAAACATTGTTCGAGCTCTAAACTTAAAGCCCTGTTATTAAATTGGAAACTTTTCATGCGTTTTCTAATTACGTGAAATTCTATCTAATAATGAGGACTCCGTGAATGTGATTAAATACATGAATTTGCGGTCTTTTCAATTCTGGTCTCTATCCTTATTTCACGCATTTCATATTTGAGAAGAAAAACATTATCTACCAGATTATTACGGTACGTGAACGAATTTAAAGGAACAAGTAATCAATGGTTCTCGTTGCTCATAATTAGATATTTTATTTCTTTTGATGTTGCCATGTCAAAGGGTTTTAGTCTGGAATTCCAATTAGTAATACATTCATTTATTATCATAGTGCGGTTTTACATCTTGCAATAACACTTGAAATAATTTGCAATATATTATTTTTAGTTTCTTGCTATGATTCACGTAGCTGTTACTTTTGTAACATTCATATGGATTGGGGATAATTTAGAAATTCTTTTTTCTTCCCGTTGCCAGATTTTTTCCTGAACACTTTTATAAAAGTACACCAAAATGAAAATCCCGGAAAATGGATGCATCAGAGTGTTCGTTGAAAAATAAAAAAACTAGAATTCTTAATTAATTTAAGTCATTTATAAATAAGAAAAAGAGGATTTATTTGCATTAAAACGTATTTCATGCAATTGAAATAAATTTTGCCACTAATTCAATTTTACTTGATGAAATTTATCACAAATATCATGTATATCCATTTCCTTTCAGCATGCCTGAATTAAAATCTGAGTGTTTGTATTTTATGATTTTAAATATTTGCAATTTAAAATGAAAACTCTCCTGTTAGGTTATTTATTTCCTTTCAATTTTTAACGTTTGTATTTTTTTTAGTTTAAGGAATTCAAAAGTTATTTCAAATATAAAATGAAATTATGCACTGATCTGAAACTCTTAATGCATCATTTCGCTTTAAAATAACTCCAACTTTTATAAAAACAATCAAACAAAAGTATGAAGAACGCATTTATTCTCTAAAATCAAATATTCTCTAAAATCTTGACAGTTTTAAATTTCTAAACATAGCTATCTTTTAAGTATTCCTCAAATGCCTTATTTTGCTGTTAATCTATGATGAATTCTTTCTGATTCCGTTTTTGGTAATGGATTTAAATGTGAATTAGGTTGCATTTCAGTTCGATTAACGTTATTTATTTATTTTTATTTCATTTATGACATAAAGTTTACTTTTATTCTCTAAAATCTTGACAGTTTTAAATTGCTAAGCATAACTGATTTTTAAGTATTCCTCAAATGCCTTATTTTGCTATTAATCTATGCTGAATTCTTTCTGATTCCGTTTTTGATAATGGATTTAAATGTGAATTAGGTTGCTTTTCAGATCGATTAACTTTATTTATTTATTTTTATTTCATTTAAGATTAAAAGCTTACTTAATTTTCCCCTTTTCTTCTTTTATAGTCTAGCTTTTCACATTAAAATAAATAAAAGCTACAATTTTACGAAAACAATGATTATGTTAAACGTTTAAATCAAACTATGCTTTTGTTTTTATATGGATTTCACATTTGCAATGAAAATATAATCTGAGAAACATGTAGAGTTTAGTGTTGAACACTCATCAATTTTACTTTGAGAAGCTATGTACAACATTATACTTACATTTATTTGTAGTTATTCTGTAAGGAAGATTACAAAAAGTAAAACTGCATTCTACGTCAATGGTTGAAAGAACACCCTACTAGCAGCGTATTTTGTTTTAGAGATGGGTTTACTTTGCTCAGCTATAATGGAGTCACGTAGACATGGGTCAAACGTTTGTTTTGGTGAGGGTAAAGATATAAAGACAACAAAGAGTGGGAGAAGATTGAGAAAAGAAGAAAGAATAGTGGATTAAAGATTCAGTATTGCTTTCTAGACTGACTCAAACGCATAAAAATCTGCGTTTCGGCTGCAAATGCCAGAAATCACAACCTTCTTTTGTTTATAACATCAAGCATTTTCACGTTTAAGCCTACTAAATATTTCATTTTGCATTTAAAAAAAGTTCAGGTAATCTTTCCTTTCGAAAATCCCGCGGGATATATTATGATAGAGTTACTTATCATTTAGTTAGTTGTAGGGCACCCGTTAAAAAATGGACAAATATAACAAACATTTAAAATTCAATATACGCGAAATATTTATTAACACGATATAGTGCGCTTTAATCCATATTATCGTAACACTTTCATATTTTTTAAATTAACATCCTCTTGCAAGACTTAAAAATAATTTGGCACTATCAAAATGTACAGTATTTTGGCATTTTCTTTTAATTTTATGTACTTCCAACATTTATTGTGTGAGTTACAACCACGAACTTAGACTTTTAGGAGGTTTCACTTCCCTTACTAAGTTAGAAAACGCCAGTCATGCCTACAGATAGCGCTGATGGTTGACTCGGTAAGTGCTATCCTGTCGCAGTATAAGAATAGAGTCAGAAGACAATAATTGCAAAATGTTTATTTGCATTGTCATTGTGATGATGGCTCACAAACAAAAATTTGAAATTAAAATATTAACTCATATTCCATAAACAACTGAGAAATGTACTCAAAACCATTCTATAGTACGCATATAAACACTCGTAACAAATATAAACTAATATTTTTTAATAGCATAAAGATGGGACATCTTTTATTTTTTCTTTTTGAATCGTTTGTTGATAATCCAAACGCACAAATTGTACAATTACAACGTGAAAAAAATAATAATACAAATTCGCGTTCCTGCTCATAACCTCGTTCACATGCTACCAGATCGAGAAATGCTTTTATTGCTAACCACTAGGAGTGCTGAAAGCCACTCTGTGTCCAATGTTTACATATTTGAAAGATAGTTTCGAGAACCGAAATCCCAGCAATCAGCTACGACGAGTTGTCTCTCCCATAAGTCGAACTCCTTGTTTACAACAAATATCTGAATACCAAATTTCATTTGCTAGACACACCTTGAATTGTTGCCAAGCTAAAACAATTAAAAAATTATGGCTAAAAACTAAAAAGCAGTTCATGCGGAATGTTTAACTTAAACATTTGAATCATATTTGATTCAGCAGAAGAAAACAGCTTATTACTTTAGCGAAAAATATATAATTGCGTCATCTTGAGGAGCTATTTAGAATCGCACAAATTACGTATTTAATTTCATATGACGTAAATTTATAGAGAGAGTTTATTAATCTCAAACATTTTTTTTATATGTGACGGTATGTTTTTTACTATTTTAAAAAATACGATTAGTTTATCTAGTTAATTTCCTAACGAGGTAACACTGAAACTAACAATGACCGCTATGGAGGTACGCTATTCTACGTTAAAATTTAGTAATGGCATTTTACTAACGAATTGTTTAAAAAAAGAAGTTTGTAGCTCGTAGAAGGAGAATATGTATTTAAAAGATTTTATTTCCAAGCATCTCACTCCTCTTGAAGAAGTACAATTTTACACTTGCAGTGAAAATTTGTACTTCAAAAACAGTTTGATAATATTGCTTTCACAAGTTCAACAAATTCCTGTGTGTAACTCGGGTTGAAAAAACAAGAAAAATCTGATGTGTCCAACACATGACTTCCTTGCACGTCTATTAAATCAAAAATGTTTTTTACGCAATTCCTCTAAACTTATTTGTTTGAAAGATATAAAATATCAATAATAGTAAGATATAGCGATTTCTAGCCAAACATTTCGATATCGCCAAGCTGAGTTCAATTTGAAAGATTTCTTTCTGACACTTTATTTGGCGATATTTCACCAAAAGCCGACAAACTTGAGATAGTTTGCGAGATTTTGGGGATAGCCAAAGTAGTCATTGACCACAGACTTTCAATGAATTGAATGCATCCATACACCTTAATGTATTTAAAGTCATTTGGCTCACCCTGTAAATAAATTCCCAGTCGATTGCTGTCAAAAAAGATATTGAAAACCGTTAGATATTATAATATAGTTCTAAATACAAAAGTTCAAAATTCTACGGGTTAAAGTTTTAGAGTTATACAAAATACGAAATAATTTTTGGCGCCAAATTTGGCGATATTTCGGCGAAACTCGTCAATGTCGACGACATTTGGCGAGATATTAAGCATGGACCAACAATGACAGATTATCGCCAAATTTGGCGATATTTCGCCAAAACTCGCCAAGAACGATGACAAATGGCGATACTTTGGGCATGGACCAAATGACTGACTATCGCCAAATTTGGCGACATTTCGGCAAAACTCGCCAAGGTCGAGGACAGACGGCGAGATTTTGGGCATGTACCAAACAATGACTGTCTACAATTGTATTATATTGAAGATGTCCATAGACATTAAAGTACTGAAATTCTTTTCGGTGGTCCTGTAAATAAACTCTCCAGTAGATTGGAACCAAAAATCGAGATGCACAACTAGATGTTACAACATTCTTATATATGAAATTTCATAATAGTTTTTGAGATTTGAGAGTTAAATATGCACACACGTACACCAAAAGTCGCCAAGCTTGGCGACTTTTGGCATAGTTCTTGAGGGAGGCACGTGACCGTGGTCGGACCATTACCTAACTTATGT
The DNA here is from genome assembly GCA_038373885.1 of Cheiracanthium punctorium. Taxonomy (NCBI): domain Eukaryota; kingdom Metazoa; phylum Arthropoda; class Arachnida; order Araneae; family Cheiracanthiidae; genus Cheiracanthium; species Cheiracanthium punctorium. The sequence continues at coordinate 584,806 of JAWZYV010000957.1, read as the reverse complement.
GGTAGGACGGTATTGTGCTTGAAATGGATGAATGCCCCTAAAATTGCTATTGACCGTAATGTATTGGAAATCTTTTGAGTGTTCCTGTAGCAGAACTATAAATGATAAAGACACTTTTTTTAATGGAGAAATTCATTTTCTAACTCTTTACAGCATATATCACTTCTGAGTCGTTTGAAATAGCCCAATACCTCTAAAAAACGCTTTGATGAATTTCGGCCCATAGAGCGTAATGTATTTCGAATCTTTTGGGCGGTCCTGTAGATAAACTATTCAGTCGAATGGAACCGAAAGGGGAGGTGCACAACTAGATGTTACAAAAATCCTAAATATAAAGTTTCAACATTCAACGCCTAACAGTTTTTGAGATTTGCGAGTTTAATGAATTTCGGCCCATTGAGTGTAATGTATTTCGAATGTTTTGGGCAGTCCTGTAGATAAACTATCCAGTCGAATGGAACCAAAAGGGGAGGTGCACAACTAGATGTTACAACTATCCAAAATATGAAGTTTCGACATTCTACGCCTAATAGCTTTTGAGTTAGGCGAGTTTAATGAATTTCGGCCCATAGAGCGTAATGTATTTCGAATCTTTTGGGCGGTCCTGTACATAAACTATCCATTCGATTGCCACCAAAAGGGGAGGTGCACAACTAGATCATAGAACAATCCTAAATATCAAATCTCAACATTCTACGACCAATAGTTTTTGAGATATGCGAGTTACATACATACGTACGTACGTACAGACGAGAGAAATGAGAAAAATAAAACAAAGGAAACTGGTTCCCGACGCTTTTACTCAAGAGACTTTTAAAATCAACAAATATCATGAGCTTTTACTGATCCAAAGCTTTCGCTGCAACAAAGCAGTTGCTGATCTGAAGCTTTTGCTGCTCTGATGATTTATCTGCTCCGAAAGCTAGAGCCGTCTCTGATATCTCTCGCTCGAAATTTAAAGTTTTTCGCGTACATACATTCGTCTCTCAGTGATTTTACCCCCCTCCAAAGTAGCGTTTTTACTTCCTTGTACGTAGTATAAGGAAGTAATGTGATCCCGAAAAATTTTGGGGGCCAAATTTCGACTAAAAAACCGATTTTGACTACCTCTAAATTTAATTTTAAGAATTTTTTCGATGCATCTCATCGTAGGCTAGCATGCACGATCATATAAACGCGTCTGCAACTCATTTTGACCAGCGGCCGGTCTATTGTGGTCAGTTTTTCCATGCCGTCTGTACGTACGTACGTACGTATGTATGTAACTCGCATATCTCAAAAACTATTGGTCGTAGAATGTTGAGATTTGATATTTAGGATTGTTCTATGATCTAGTTGTGCACCTCCCCTTTTGGTTGCAATCGAATGTATAGTTTATGTACAGGACCGCCCAAAAGATTCGAAATACATTACGCTCTATGGGCCGAAATTCATTAAACTCGCCTAACTCAAAAACTATTAGGCGTAGAATTTCGAAACTTCATATTTTGGATAGTTGTAACATCTAGTTGTGCACTTCCCCTTTTGGTTCCATTCGACTGGATAGTTTATCTATAGGACCGCCCAAAACATTCGAAATACATTACGCTCAATGGGCCGAAATTCATTAAACTCGCATATCTCAAAAACTATTAGGCGTAGAATGTTGAAACTTTATATTTAGGATTGTTGTAACATCTAGTTGTTCACTTCCCCTTTCGGTTCCATTCGACTGGATAGTTTATCTACAGAACCGCCTAAAAGATTCGAAATACATTACGCTCTATGGGCCGAAATTCATCAAAGCGTTTTTTAGAGGTATTGGGCTATTTCAAACGACTCAGAAGTGATATATGCTGAAAAGAGTTAGAAAATGAATTTCTCCATTAAAAAAGGTGTCTTTATCATTTACAGTTCTGCTACAGGAACACTCAAAAGATTTCCAATACATTACGGTCAATGGCAATTTTAGGGGCATTCATCCATTTCAAGCACAATACCGTCTTACCACATAAGTTAGGTAATGGTCCGACCACGGTCACGTGCCTCCCTCAAGAACTGTGCCAAAAGTCGCCAAGCTTGGCGACTTTTAGTGACGTGTGTGTATATTTAACTCTCAAACCTCAAAAACTATTATGAAATTTTATATATAAGATTGTTGTAACATCTAGTTGTGCATCTCGATTTTTGGTTCCAATCTACTGGAGAGTTTATTTACAGGACCACCGAAAAGAATTTCAGTACTTTAATGTCTATGGACATCTTCAATATAATACAATTGCAGACAGTGATTGTTTGGTACATGCCCAAAATCTCGCCGACTGTCCTGGACTTTGGCGAGTTTTGCCGAAATGTCGCCAAATTTGGCGATAGTCAGTCATTTCGTCCATGCCCAAAGTATCGCCATTTGTCATCGTTCTTGGCGAGTTTTGGCGAAATATCGCCAAATTTGGCGATAATCTGTCATTGTTGGTCCATGCTTAATATCTCGCCAAATGTCGTCGACATTGACGAGTTTCGCCGAAATATCGCCAAATTTGGCGCCAAAAATTATTTCGTATTTTGTATAACTCTAAAACTTTAACCCGTAGAATTTTGAACTTTTGTATTTAGAACTATATTATAATATCTAACTGTTTTCAATATCTTTTTTGACAGCAATCCACTAAGAATTTATTTATAGGGTGAGCCAAATGACTTTAAATACATTAAGGTGTATGGATGCATTCAATTCATTGAAAGTCTGGTCAATGACTACTGTGGCTATCCCCAAAATCTCGCAAACTATCTCAAGTTTGTCGGCTTTTGGTGAAATATCGCCAAATAAAGTGTCAGAAGGAAATCTTTCAAATTGAACTCAGCTTGGCGATTTCGAAATATTTGGCTAGAAATCGCTAAACCTTACTATTATTGATATTTTATCTCTTTCAAACAAATAAGTTTAGAGGAAGTGCGTAGAAAACATTTTTATTTAATAGACGTGCAAGGAAGTCATGTGTTGGACACATCAGATTTTTTTTCAATTTAAATTGATTGGAATCATACCATCTTCGAAAGATTTGTCATTTTGATTAACTTGCACAGATATGTCTACGTGATGAACATACACTTTTCCACTTCATGATATCACAGCTGATACATACAACATGACCAAGTGAATAAGACTCTGAACATAATACATGATTGAAATGTGAAGATCAAGTGTCCTATCTGGTGCACCGCGTGGCTGTCGATCTAACGATCAGGAGCTTTCGTCTGTTTTCACAACATGTAACTTGAATACGCGTTACAGCCCCTTAAAATGTTCGAAGACCAAAGCACTCCGCTCTAGGCAGATAACCCTTGCCTCAATTTATGCATGCATTTTATAATGCCAAGTTTGAAATACCAGAGAGCATAACTACAAATCACTGTGTGTTCAGTTCAAGGAAAAGGTGTACGATCTATTACATTTTCGTAATTAGTTTTTCACACAACACGGTAAATTGTACGTAAGTAAATGGTGCTATTGAACTGTAACAAGGAGTATGCTAGACAAGTTAAAAGCAATGGCCAAAATAATATAAAGTGAGAATAAATGAAAATCTAATTAACCAATATGCTACTTCATTGAAATTTTAATAAAATGCGTTGCAAATTAATGTTTACTAACCTAATTATTTAAATTAATAATTTACAATTATTAATTTTAAATTACAATTTTAAATTACAATTACAATTATTAACTTGCATTTAAAATTAATAATAAATAATTAACAATTAATGTTTTAAATAATTAACAATACAAATTAATGTTTACTAACCTATGGTTAATTATTTAAAAATAAATAGTATTTGCGTGAAGAAAAATATGAAACGTTTAAATAAGTAACGTTGGCTTGGAATGCCTCATTCGTGTACAAAAAAAAAAATGATTGCGTCATCAAGTAATATATTAAAACTCTAAAAATAGTTTCTTTGAGCCTCGAGTGTATCTACTTATATATTACGCTAACGTATGCGGTACCAAAATTGACGATATTTTCAGGATGCGAGCGGCAACAGCTAGAGGTTAACAATAGTGCAATAACAATAACGCATGTGTGAAAATGCAAATTAACAGCTCAATGACGTCAAATGGAACGAGCGTATGTCACACAGTACCTTATTACAAAATAATAATGGATACACAAAAATACAAGATCTTTTGGACTTTATCGCAGCATTAAAATATTGATTTTACAATACTTACCGCATGAATCCCCCATCTAAAAAATGTCACCATGCATTGGGCTAAAACACCTTTTAGCTGTTTGCTGTTTCAACACCGGCTTTTATTATGGCACCCAAAATGTGTAGAAACCCCAACCTAAATAAATTTAATTACAAATACTGTAAAAACAATATATATATATATATATATATATATATATATATATATATATATATATATATGTAATGTATAAAAAGGTAATTTGGGTTTTACTAGTTTGGGTATTGGTCAAGCGGGTACTTTCACTGTAAGTTTTACTTTCCTGTCAAACTTGCATTAGAATTTCAGCGCAGACGCACATCAAGCGCGCCTGTGGCGCCACCTCAAAGCGCTATTTAAGGCTTGGAGATTTCGACGGTTTCAAGTACAGCAATTGTGTTTTTCTTGCTTTTTTTTCAAAAAAACGATAAATTATGCCTCGTAGGAAACAACGATCATCTTTTGATCAAGTATCCGAGTTTGACAGAGGAAGGATAGTGGCATACCGAGATTGTGGGTTATCTTTCAGGGAAATCGGTCGTCGTATTGGACGAAACCAAACAACTGTGATGCGGATATGTGATCGTTGGGTGCAGGAGGGTACGACGGACAGACGTGATCGACCGCATCGACCTCAGTGCACCACGTCACGTGATGACAGGCAGATTGTACGCATGGCAGTGACGGACCGCTCAGTCACATCACGAACCACATCACAGCAGATTCAGTCTGTAACGCATCATCCAGTGTCTGCGCGTACCATTCGACGTCGTTTACAGCAGAATGGTCTGTCCGCAAGACGTCCGTTGCTTTGTCTACCTCTGACGCGGAACCACAGACGTCTCCGCCGCCAATGGTGCGATGAAAGAAGGATGTGGACGACAGAATGGAATGAAATTCTCTTTACTGACGAGTCACGCTTCTGTATGCAACACCACGACGGTCGGATTCGAGTCTGGAGACACCGTGGAGAGAGGATGCTGAACAGCTGCATTATGCACCGTCACACTGGTCCTGCACCGGGTATTATGGTATGGGGCGGTATCGGATATCTCTCTCGCACTCCTCTAGTACGCATTGCCGGTACTTTAACCAGCCAGCGCTACATCTCCGAGGTGTTGGAGCCAGTTGTCCTTTCTTACCTTCAGGGCTTGCCAACAGCCATATTTCAGCAGGATAATGCACGGCCACACGTGGCACGCATTGTCCAAGGGTTCTTCGTCAATCACCAGATTGAATTGCTTCCCTGGCCGGCGCGCTCTCCGGATCTTTCGCCGATAGAAAACATGTGGTCCATGGTTGCTCAACGACTGACCCAGAGTTCATCCCCAGCTGTCACACCAGATCAACTTTGGCAACGTGTGGAAGCTGCTTGGTCCGCTGTACCCCAAGAACACATTCAAAGTCTCTTTGAATCAATGCCGAGGCGTGTGGCAGCTGTGATCTCCAACAACGGCGGCTACTCTGGGTACTGATTTTGGCAGGAACCACGCTTCATAGAATGCTGTAAATTTAATCATTTGTTACTTGGTCAACATGTTATCTACACAATAAATTTTGTTGTGATATCTCTTGTTTTTCTTGGTGTTGCAATTTGGGTGGCCAGCAGTGTATTATTAAATTTTAAGAATATCCAGCTATATTAATATAATAAATATATATTGAATAATAATAAATTAAAATGATTGAATAAAATAAATAGTATAGCAAAATTAAATATAACATATTGTTTAAAAAATATAATGATTATTATTATTGACAAAGTATGTATAATAAGTTATTGTATGACAGAAGATTAATCTAGTAAATAAGAAAAAAATAAAAAATAATGTTTGGGACAGAATAATCACAATATAGGAACCCCGTTTTATATATATATATATATATATATATCTTCTGATAAAATATTTTTTGTAAAGAGACTTAAATACTTTCTCAACCTTTCTATAAAAAAATTTAAAAATTGTAAAAACATTAATATCTTTAAGAAATATCAGTATTCAATTTTCGTTTCTGAGTAATAGTAACATATTTAACATAATCTCACGTCGAGAAATACATCGACCTTTAACATTCAAGTTCATTTACAAATGAATGTAGCAAAATATTTACTGCTTTTCAACTGTCAATATTATCAGACGATAGCGAAATTTTCTGGAGAAAAATGAATGTGAGATCTTCAAGATAAATTGTATATTAATTTAGAAATCTTGTATTCTAGCACATTTCCTATTATCTGATAGTCTGTTGTCAAGGGAACTTTATTTTGGCAATTAAAATGAATTATATTTCCCAGTTTCTGAAATGACTGACTAGGAGTATAATCCAATTCATTTTCATTAAATTTCCGATCGAAAAGGTTTAATATAAATGATTGAGTACTCACAGTTTATTCTAGGCTTCATTTCTATGTATTTGTGTTATTAGAAGTACGCTTATAAAAGGTGTTTTTTTCATGAAAATGTTTGAACTGTTAAAAAAAAGTTTGCTGAATTATCCATACTATACCTTATTCAATATTAATTGTTCTGTTAAAAAAATATATGTATTCTGAAAACTTTTATTTCACACTTTTCACTAGAGTTAAAAAGTGTTATGTTGGCTGTGCTGTAACATTCGTAAATAAGATGCAGTTATTGGCACGAAATTTATGTTGCCGATTAACACACAACGTATAGTTATGTACACCATCCCCACCGCATCATCTAAAAATGACATATGAAGCATTTGAAAGTCTTTTATACGTGCACATAAAAACATTTGAGTCCATTAAAGTCTATGGGCAATCATTATTTTCATTGTTTAGCTTTCATTTTACAGACACTAACTATGTAAAACAAAGTAAAAATTGTATACGTTTTTGGCCTTTTATAACTAAATGGCTTATCTGAGATACAATGTTAATAAATTTGAACGTAAAATTTATCGCTCAAAAAGATTGGAATTCATCGATTAACATCCACCGTTAATTATTCCACGGGGCAAAGCGTTAGACACGCTGAACACACTTGAAAAGATAAGTACAGATAGAATTTATCTTCTCCGATAATTCTCGCACTAAGTGAATTCGTAAGGGTCTTAAACAAAAAGTATACCTCTTTTCGAATGCAACATAAAATTCCATGTAGCGATATCCAATTTTCTTTAAGATACAATTGTATGTTTTGGTAAGTATTTTTGTCGTGTATAAAATAATTTCTAAATTTTAAATGGGAAAATAAATGTTAGGATTATTTTTAATCGTAAACTGAAGTTTAACATGCTTCTCAACTTTGCAAAGTTACAAAAGTTCTGTGTTTCTCTTTTGGTTTTCCAGCACTGGTCTTGGAAATTCTCTGAAGCCTGACTATTCTATTGCTTGTAATGACTTTAAATGAAACCAGCGATAAGGTGCTTCATCTTGCTAAATATATGAGTTTCATATGACTTCTCTAACTCCCCGAGCTCAGTGACGTAAAATATACATGTGCCAAATTTCAAGATTTGATAAGATTTAGAGATTGCTTGCTTACTTTGATCTGTTTTGCAAAAGAATGCAAAAAATATGATTTTTCAATGTTAATAACTTTTACCGAAAAAATAGATACCACAAACTTAAGTCTATTAAAATTAGGTACTAAGACAGGCAAAACATGTTTTATACTAATCAACTTAGAGATGTAATCTCTTCTGGATAACTATAAAAATGTTCTTCCGAATTTGATTTCTAATCTGGTACATGTCCCTAGGATGTATTCTGTATTAGATACTGCGGTATCAAATGACATAGCGATGATACCGTCACTAATGAAAGAAAGAATTTCATTGTTTGGGATTCACGACGTGACGAAATATTGCTTTTATTCTCTAAGAAGCCAAATAAAGCTCTTAAAATGGTCAGTGATACAGCAGAAAGGAGTATTTCATCTTATAAAAAACGTTCAAGTCAGTCGGTAAAGGACTAAAAGTAAAATCAATTTTTATTGAGGTACTTCAGTATCACAAAAAGCTCCTCAGTGGCCTGGTCGCTAATCTCCATTCAGATAAGAACACAGAATATGAAGCAGAACCGGCTTGGCAAAACTAGGGAGGATTAAAACTCAGTAAAACCAACGCCCCCTAGAGAGGAAAGCGTTTCCATTGGGTTTCCTTTACCTACTCGGTGTGACGTCACAAGTAAGAGCCGCGTCTTTCCTCTCTAGGTGGCGTTGGTGAAACTCGTTTTTTTCCAATTGATATAGGATGCACTTGGAGCCTTTTGAAAATTTGCTGTATTACTTTTTTTTTATTTGCTGTGAGTATACTTTTCATCAAAAAGTGCACTTTTTGGCCAAACACAATTATTTGAGATTTAAATTTGATGAAAGCATTTAAAAATGTCTCTTATTTATCCTAACATTACAGAGAATATTCAAAATTTTAAAAAAAGTAAAAAAATTCAACGTCTCCGAGCTCTTTAAATGAAAACATGTCACCTCGGAATAGATCCAAGTGTAGATGATTGGTCGCCATCCCGCAATAACAACACCAACAATCCATACTTAGGATCCAGCTTCAGGAAATCTTCATTCTTGAAAATTTTCATATATCTATATCTTCTGTATCACTGAGACTGGTCCCAAGGAGTTTCTGCAAAAATATTGCATTTTATTTTTTGAATTACAAAAAAATCTGGAGTGTCTCCACACGACTTTATGAACACTCACGATTAAGATCATTACCAAGCATTTAAATAAATTTTAATCGATGAATAATTCAAATATATATACCTAATTTGAGCTACATAGAATGTACCGTTTAAACGCTAGCGCACTTTCAAGAATTTCTCACTATAGGCCATAATGTAAAAGAATTTTTTGTCGTAGCCCTGTAGAAATACTATAAGTGCTATACACACCAAAATCAATACCGGTCTTGCGACGGTGGTTTATGACATATATACCCAATTTGAACTCAATCGAATGCCCCGTTTATGAGTTATCGTGTTCACTCACATACACACTGACACACATACACACACACATACACGCACAGACACATACATACATACATCTCGTAAAATCAGCATAAATGGATTCAGAAGACCTCAAAACGTGTACATACACCAAAATCTCGAATTCGAATTTTTTCATGATTACAATACTTTCCTTAAATGGTACATGTTCGGAAAGTAATAAAACACCCCAATCGGTAACACCGTTTTCACTTGTCAGTTTACTTTTCTGTTACCCGTCTGCAAGAACGTGGATAATCAAATATTTATACTAGAATGGAATCTCTACACTGAATTTTTCTCGTCATTGCAAAAAATCGCTTTTCAATTTAAAAACATTTTAATTTCATTCTTGTGAGTCAAATCTTGGTTAGTTAGGTCACGGTGCGAAATATTCCAAATTATATATTTTTTCCCGTGATATGCAAATCAGGTAAATTAATGATTATTCTTTGACCAGGAAAAGTTCATTTAAGAAAGATTTTTCTAAGCAAAATAATCGAGTGCCTATTTTCCAATATTACTACTTTAAAATCGATTTATTATTAGCTCACAATTTTACATGGCTATTCTAATATTATTTGTTATTATCATTTTACTTATATTTAAGTATCAGAGTTGCCATGAATACAGAGTAAAAATTCAAAAATGTTATTCTCAACTGATAACTGATTTTAAAGATATTTTTGGAAACGGGGAAAAATGACCGACTCCTTCCATAAACGTTTTAAACTTTCGATTTATTATTAGTTTACACTTTTAAATAGCTACTCTGTTATTAGTATCGTTACTGTTATGATGAGTTTGGTGCTCCTTAAAGAGCAGCGATGCAATAAATATTGTTTAAATATTCTAAAGTTAATCCCATGAGATAACTGGAACGAATTGTTATCTGTTTAAAATGAATTATCGGTTTGATCTTCCTTCTAATCGACTTATTATGTGTGCAGTGCATGCCATAAATAACGAGAAAATGCAGGTAAACAGCGAAATATTATGTGTCCTTGAATCCAAAAACTTCGCCGTTAATTTTGAAAGCTAACGTCTAAAGGGAAATTAGCATAGGTGTTTACTTTCAGAAGAGTGATTGCATGATTACATTTGGGGAAAGCATGTGATTGATAAACTTTGTGTAATAAGCACTGATTTGGCACTTTGTAGCAAGATTTTTTTATATGGTACATTTTAATGGTAAATAAAAATTGTAAGATTTTGTAGAACTGTAAAAAAAATTATGTTTAAAAATAAATATATTGGAAAATAATTCATGAGTTTTCAAGTTTTTAAGTACTTTTGTTAGACATTATACTCTGCATGAATGTATGGGAAGCTTTTATAATGTGTTTTTTATCTTTAAAAATGCAGTTTAATAATTTTTCACGAAACAGTTTCAAATTCACATCTAAATTTTGAGCAAGGTTATTACTTTCCAAAGCTCCATTTTTATTCCCTCGATACCGTCAGAAAATAAATTTTCATATGGCAATAAAAATCACAAAAAGGCTTCTCTGAAACTGTTGACAAATAACCTCGAATACACCACGTGTGCGACCTTTATACCATGTCGACGTACATTATAATCAGTTTGGAAGTAAAACTAACACCTCAGTTAACAATATCAAGTCACAATTGAAGCATAAGTTTGTTTAAACTTTCGATCAGTGATTGCTGCATGTGATCGACTAACTTTCTAGAAAAATATTGAAAGTTCTTCATTGTTGTTATTAAACACAATAAATGTTGATCGCTTATTTTCGATCTTATGATCTGGTACTTAATTAAGTATTATTATCAACATTTTTTACCCTAACATTTATTACCTAGACATAACCCAACAAACACACATAGGTTCTCTGAACGTCTATTAACGTTCAGAAGACGTTTTCTGAACGTTGATAGACGTTCAGAGAACCTGTGTGTGTTTGCTGGTAATGATTTTAAAAGATGCTTACCAGTGTGCGTGTGATAGTCGGGTTACCTTATAAAAAAATTTAACTCTGTTGTTTCTGAAATATGTCAAAACTGCTAACCCATTCAAAACTGAATATGACAAACTGAAGCTCACGTAAATCATTTATGTTGCTTAAAACCAAATAAAAGTAAACGGAATTAACTCCAAAACGCCCACAACTCATAACTTCTGTGCAACTCTTTCTAAATGAAGATCTACTGTCTCGGCACTTGACATCTCTCTTTTGTTTGCATTTCACGGCCCACACACAGTGCGGAAGTAAAATTTCGGCACAATTCTGAAGATAATATTTCGTTTGCTCTGAGGTGTGATGCGGTATTTCAGGCATGAGAGGATAAAATTTGATAATTATATGGTTCTCTCCAAGAGAGAAGTAGCTTATCCTTTTCATTGCATTTCTTATCAAGCCTGAAGCTAGTGAGCATAGCAAGGTATTGTTACCGGATTTTAGATTCAAACTCAAGATGAAAACTATTTTGGGCTTATTTAAAAATGCATAAAAGAGAATTATAAATTTATTTATGTATATATGCATTTATTACCAAATTAAAACGGTTATTAATTTTCGGCTTAAATCCATTATGCACTTGGCGTTATATTTCTCCTAGTAATGAGTTGCCATAAATTATATAGGGTGTTTGATAAACTTTGTTTGCACTTTCAAAAACTAATTACACACACACACACACATAAACAGAGGTATTCGCTTACGACTTTTTGTGTTATATAAAAAATATCAAAGCCATTTTTTAATGTTTTATTGCACGATTTTAAAGTGCGCACCATTAGTCGCAGACAATACATCAGTCTGTACAAGACTTCTAGCCACGTTCTTGGAAGCATTGCTGCTAGCACTCTGAATTGTGGCTGTAACTCTGCTTTTCACTCCATCAGTGTCACGAACTAGAAATTGATAAAGTGTTTTATACGTTTCTCCATAAGAAGTCCAAATGTATTACGTCTGATTTCCGGTATTAGTTCCCTCTTATCATCCGTCACAGGAGGAAATTTTCATCTAAATCCTTTTGCAATTCCAAACTCTAGTGTAGTGGCGTACCATCTTGTTGGAAAGTGATAATGTCTTGCAAGTCATCTACTTGAGAAAATGCAAAAAATTGGAGCATATACTGATAATTGTCAGAGCGGACAGTATCTTAGAAATAGAGAGAAGCTGCGATAATTCGACCGTGTAATGTGTTGCGGTGCAGTTAAACATTGCTTATAAGTACTTTGATATCGTCTCTACAAGACATAAAAACAGTAACGTGTAACAGAAAATGTCTGCTTCCTCGTTTAAGAGAAAACCCGAACACACATATATTTCATCTATAAATATAAAAAATTCATACATAGTGCAATGTCCAAAAAGTACGGTGAACGAAGAAAACTTAATCTGTCATATTTTTCGTGAAAATAGGTGTTAGTTGTTTCTTTTTTTTTATTGTTGAAAAATATATATATATATATATTGTCTTGTAAGTCATAGGTCGTAAATTCCTTTAAGTGTATTTATACGTAAGTCGCAAATGATTCTTTCTTCTATGATGTTAAGGTTGTATCGGACCGAAACGTTACGAGTTGTTCGAACACAGAATAATATTGATAAAAATTACATTCGCACGGAAATCTTTTGCTTTGCTTGACATTATGGATTGATTACGTACAAAGTGGGGCTTCTACCAAAAAAGTAAACACGTAATGATTTTTATTTAAAACGAATTGCTAAAATTTCAAAAATTCTTGATCATTCACACCGCTTTTACTAAATCAGCTTTAATGTAAGCACTTTTTCTACTTTTATATTATTCTGAGAAAAAAACACTGCATGCTAGTAAAAAGTTGTTTGTATTACCATAAATCATTTTCTGGTTGCACATTTTTTTTTTCATGTCGGACGCAAATTGTTATTTATTATCATAGGAAGCTGAGTTTAAAGTATCATAGGAAGCTGAGTTAAAGGGGCAGAACTATAATCTATTGTCGTATGTAATGTGATACAACTGACCTGAAAAAATATTTTAAAATAAACATACTGCTTAGGAATCCGATACTACCCGAACTTTTCTCTACATATTTTTCAAAATATAGTATCCAGATATCTGTTTTTCTCTGAATCTTTTGTATTCCTGAAATATGAAAGAACGTTTCTTAAAAATGATATCTTTTCACACGAATTTCAATACTTCATGATTTCTCTTGATGAAAAATGATTCCAACTAAACATTTAATTGCAGGCGGGACTAGAAGGACAGCTTTAAATGGAATTTTGTCTTGTATCAAGAAATATCCTTAATGAACTACATTTTTACTTCACTTTCAAATGGAATTTAGTTGTAATTATAGCTTCTAAAAGTTAAAAATGTATTCATGCATGCACGATTACAAAAATTTCGAATATTCTTGTAACTGATTTAAAACTTAAAAAGCGTTAATTCGTGAGAAAAATCTTAGAAAATTTTCAAAGGATGTCTCAGGCATATTTCATTTTTAATTTTGAAACAATTTGCAAAATCCATATCCTTAAGAAAATGAATGTTTATCAAAATGATTCGTTTCGTTTTTCACATTAGAAGATTAAATTAAAATATTTCCCGGTGATTATTTTAAATTGCTTTTAGTATCCACTTTTGGGGAAAATACTGCAGAATAATTCATGCTTCTCGAGTTTACGTTATCTCTTAATAGATTTTTATTGATGGTAGAATAATTCTTAATAACTTAAATTCGCTGTATTAAACTTAAATAAATATATATTATACGTTTAGATTTACACGCTTAAAGCCGGAGGGCGAAAAAGAAAATTCAAGGATTCAATCCGTTTGCATCGAAACTTACCGGTATTTCCGCAAAAGTGCTCTTTAAATAGTCTTTTTTCTGAGAATTCCTCTCCTGGCTTTGTCTTTTTTCTGAGAATTCAACTCCTCGCTTCGTCTTTTTTCTGAGAATTCCCCCCCTTCGCTTCCTGTTCTCAAAAATACTGATAACGTTCGATTCACGCATATTTCGCTCCCCTCTTGTGATCGAAAAACGCTCCTAAAGAAGAAGCGCACTTTTGAATTTCGCTCCTTTGGTTTAAGCGTGTAGTTCCAAAATGAAGGAAATATAAAAAAAATTAGGTATAACCCTCCCAAAAATGTAATGGGATGTTAATATGTAATTGGAATATGTTGTCAGATAAAAGTTTCTCATTAAAGCTGCGATATACAAAACAGTGGTGTTGAAAGCAGAATAAATAATTACCAAGGATCATAAAATAACATGTTTGAGATCAAGCTTGTTCTGGTGAACTGTAGCGGTGAGATGTAGGCGTTTTGGTGCTATGTTCTGTTATATACGCACAGTCGTAACAGAACAATAACATTTATTAACTACAATCAATAGAAGGTAACTACAGAAAGATTAAAACTATAAAAAAAAAACATTCAGTGCACTGCTGGTGACGTGGGATGTGGGATGCTCAAACGCCGTTCACGGGAAAGTCATCGAAACCGACAGCTTTCTGTTCAGAGCAGCTGAGTTGCTTTTCCCCGTCGAGTCTGCGTCTGAAGCTGGTAAAGGAGAATCTTAGAGTATAGAGGCTCGTAGAGTGGGCCTGGAGTGCGCTTTTTGTATAGCGCTTGCTTTGAAGCGCGCCTTGAAATGTAACTCCACAAGCCTACATTTTAAACTGTGATTGTAAGGTAAGAAACTGGGGATAGACATTAGTATCAATGACCCCTGAGCACCATTTGCCCGAATCATTGCGAGAGAACCACTTTGAGACTTGAGGTGGGACAAAGTCACTCACAAGTGATGAGATGACTGAATTTCTGTCCTTCTGTGGTTGAAAGACTTTGACATCAGTCTCTAAGAATAGAGTCGACATACAGGAGATTCTGCGAAGTGAGGCTAAGGATTACGACTAACGCCGATGACCGATATTTGTTTATACACACAAAGGAAT
Source organism: Cheiracanthium punctorium (assembly GCA_038373885.1). Lineage (NCBI taxonomy): Eukaryota > Metazoa > Arthropoda > Arachnida > Araneae > Cheiracanthiidae > Cheiracanthium > Cheiracanthium punctorium. The sequence goes on along the minus strand of JAWZYV010000957.1, from coordinate 569,709 downwards.
AGAACCACAATTCTGAATAAATATAGATCGTCCATTACTGCAATCACCAGTACGTTGGTGTCGACATTAGCCGCGCGTAGTAAGATAGTCTGCACAAGAGGCGATCAGCCATTTGCGTGCCCCTCGCGCCATGTCACAGAAAGGGAAGTGTATCGTGCGCACACCAACATTTCCAATGGACAGGTAATAAATGGAAGGATGTTCTCTTTACGAATGAGTCCAGATTGAGCCTCCAAAGCGGCACTAGTCGTCGTCTGATTTGGAGAGAACCGGGAACATTTTGTAATCCATCAATCATCCGTGATAGAGGTTTATACGCAGGAGGCAGTACGTTTGGGATGAAATCTCTTTGCGCGAATGCACAGACCTCCATGTCTTTCTACGTGGCATCCTTGATGCTTATGTGCACCCTTACACCTCAGAAATAGGTGATGATTTCCTGCTTCAGGATATGAGTGGTATACCGCACAGGGTTCGCATCGTGAACTAAATCTTATTGTGCATGTTTTGTGCATGTGCATGCATTATGAACTAAATCTTATTGTGGATGTCTGGGATTCACTAGGATGACATATAGCTGCTCTCAATCCTCCTCTTCACATTCTTACCATGCTTGCAGCTGTTTTGCAAGAGCAGTGGAACTGTTTTGCAAGCACTTCGGAAGAAACTGATCGGCCACATTACTGAGACCGCATAACACACATTGCTGTAGGCGCTGTATTGCTTTTAGGGAGTGTAGGAGGGATTATTCTCCATATTAAATGTACTTTTCCTATATTAAACAGACGCATTCAATTTTTGATTTTTTTTTCTGATGGCGGGAACTCGCCGCTTATAAGCGTTGGTCACTACTAAGCACGTTATTCTGGGTCACTTTTTATAGAGGTTACCTAATTGGTGGACCAGCGTTGCCTTCTATGAAGGAATCGGCGATATCGCACATAGGCTAATGCCGGGAATTGAATACTGACCTGTGATATAGTGGAATGTTTCTTTAGCCACTACACAACCGGAATGGCTTTGTTGATTTTATACATATGCAAATTTCTGTAAGAAAGTGTCTGTGTGTTCATTTTTTTTTCATTTTATTTGATATCTTACCCTCTGCTCTATACTGTGAGTTCGTATCATTAAATCCTACAAGTAACCTTTTGAGTAATCGTCATTTTTGTGATTTTCCCAGTATTTAATGATAGCCCGTGTACTTAAATATAGTACATTAAAGAACGATAGTCTGTCTCAGTTTGAAATTTTGTAATTGTTATCTGTATAGAATATCATCTCAGAATGAAGATAATTTCGAAATATCCAAAAGTACTAGACAATTTTTGTATGCTAGAGATTAATTTTCGATAGGCGCTAATAAAGAAATATTATGACCTTAAAAATTATTCTTATCAAAACTTTATTTTTATCATTATGTTGATTATTACAAGTTTTATTTAAGTTTCGGCAAATAATGAAGTATAAGATAGAGAAAGCACAGACATGCACAATAAGTTACATTATTAAATTCTTTTCGTTAAATACTGTTCTTTTTGTAGAAACAAATTTCCTACACAAATGTTTGTGCAAGCCAAAATGCTAAAACAACATTCACTTTTAATAAATATATTTCAAAGTATGTCTTTTCGAATGTATTTCCAATGTGTTAAATTATGATACATGGCAAAAAGAAATATTGGCCAGTAAATATTACCATGAATTAAGATTCAGTTGGATAACTTTCAACAACATAAATAACCAGCTATTTAAGACGATAATTACAGAATGTAGCTTGAACACTATATGCTTCAATTCAGTATCTTAGACGGCAAACTGTCGGAATGTTTAAACTAGTAAATTAGATTCAAAAATCATTAAAATATAAAGGTATTCAAACTTATCACAGTTCATTGAGGTTTTAAAGAGAACTTGAATAAAATTTGATTAACTTATCCAAAGAATTTTAACATGATATAATCAGCTTGGATGGCAAATAATCATGTTTGTTTAAACGCGCTTGTTTCGATTCCAATTAACGGTTATGTTTAGAGTTTGCTAAATATATCTTTATTTGATTTTCACAAGACAGAGAGGCTTTGCAACAAAAATATACAGGAAATTAACTAGCTTTAAATATTTTCGTTCAATGATAATTCGCATAACATAAATTTTATGAATTTTAGTTTTAGTCAGTGTGTTGTTTCATCCCAAAGTATATAACATACCAAAAGCACGTATTTGTAACTAAGAATTCGAAGGATTAATCAATTTGATTTCAATGCTCCAGTAGAAAAAGTACTCATGCTATATGTCTCATTTTCTTTAGGGTGCATGGTACAATCATTAGTAACAATAAACTTGATATTGAAGTAAAAGCAGTAATACTGAAGTACTGAAATAATAAGCAGTTTGGGACAGTTAGAGCACAGATTGCCACATTAACAGACGGACAGACGAATGATGAGATAGTGCAAACGAAATTATAATCACTTTTCAATTTCGTAGTAAAAGTTCTAAAAACAGAGCATGGAAAAATGATAAATATAAGGAAAAGCATAAGCAGCGTAAAACTATATTTTCATATCTTTTACACACAAAAAAAATTATTCTTTAAATAAATATTCCTTTGCATTAGAAAGTAAATGGCATTTACATACTTTATCATTACCATTTATTTTCTACATTTTGATAGATTTTTTAATTAATCTAAAAGATATTTTTTTAATTCTCGTGTACATTACGTAAGAAATATTTCACATTAATTGACAAAAGCCTAAATATTTACTCTAGCATAAAGTAAAAAAGACATGGGAACACTTGTTTGTTAAAATGCGAAGTTCACTAATTAAAATTTATAAAAATATACGAAATTTCAATGCGAAAATATCTTATTATAAATATCTTTAATATGCTTTTTTATGAAACTGACATCATTAGAAGATTTTTATCAAAATTTTAGCAAATATTCTTTGAAAGATGCATTTATTTAATTATTTATACTCTAAATTTATCAAATTAATACTCAGTCAAATATTATTATCGTGAATTGTATTTTTATGTATTTCAAAATTAGATTCACTGATGAGAAAATAGCAAAGAGGGAAGAAGATCAATTACTTAAAATTAAAATTAAACTTTCTTTGAATAAAAATATAATACATATAAGAATGTAAAACGTGGGACAGATTTCTCAGGATAGAAATTCCACATCAGTTCATAAAAGTTCACTTAAAATGTAATAATCTATGGAGTTTCACAAAATTTATGTAATTATAGTTTGTGACATATAGTTCACAGGATCTATGTAATCTCCCATATAAGAAATAATTTTTTTTATCATGTAAAAGAATTTCTCGACAAAGGGAAAAATATTATACTTAGAAGGCGAAGAAAAAAAAAAAAACTAAAATATTAAAAATCTTAATATTTTAGTATATAAGAAATATTTCTATTAAGATATGAAAGAGAAATAACTAACAGGTATTTATAATTTTTTATTTGAAAAAATCAGAAGAATGAAATATTTCTAAAGGTACATAGACTTTTTATGGATTGCCGCATAGATCCTGTACCAAGGAAGATATTTTTGTGAAAATAATTTTAATATTATATTGTGATGATAGTAGTATTTGTAAAATAAATATAGAAGCAGAGCCGTAGAGAATTAAAAAATGCAGGCGCATGTGATCGATGATAGTGGTTTGTGTTTGATGAATTAGTTGAACACAGGGTTTTTCCCTGATTTACGTATTTTCCTTCTAACATCTTAACAAACACACACATATCTAGAATACCTGAGCATGCAGTAAACATCTTTATCGAAGGAAAAGAAAACGATCATCAACATGCAAGGTGTAAATAATTCCTTGCACTAAATAAAACATCACTTCCGAACTCTATAGATGAAGACGAATGAAAATGCACTATTTCTTAAATCATCGTAATTGAAGAAAACAGATTATTGACGATAATGACAATTTTTTATTTTTAGGATCACAATATCACAATATAGGCTTCTAGGTTAAATAGCACACGATCAATATTGAAGTAAGGAGAAACAACATATTTTCACATAAAATGAGAATATATAATGGGCACGGACAGAGGCACAAGCCCCAAAGGGCAAGTGCTTGTCCAAACCTCCAACGCAGCTCTACTCTGCTCGCTAACTTACAACTAACTGCTCATATTCAAAGATGCACAGGGGGGTATGTCACGAGGTCAAATTTTGCCGTTAAGCTATTACATATATAAGAGAGAAAAAGGAACACGAAAGACTTTACTAGAACATTCGATGCATGCAGCTGCTCACAGAGAAGCAAAACAAAAAAACTGCGGTCAGGGAGCAGTGCAATACTGCAAGTTCGGCTTTCATATGAATAATTGCGAAAAGAGGATGGGAAGAAAAAAATATAAATAAAACAGATTGCAGCTGTAAATTTGATTAGCATAGCAGAAGGCAGGAAATCGAAATGATTAAAAGTGCGTTATTGCCTTACAAATAAAATGGCTGAAAGGAAATTTGAAAGCTTTGAAAAGAGTTACTGTTAAAAACTTATAATTAATTAAATTTAGAATAGAGTATTAGTTTAAACTTAGATAACAATAATTAAGATTTGTATTGGTAATTTTTTTATAAAAGATATGCACGTTGTGTCAACGTGACATATACTCCCCCAAGTTTAGGAGAAAAAAATGTACGCATTATATATTCAATCAGCAAAACACAAGATAAAAATATTCACTTCTAAAGCAATATTGAAGATTCAGACTCCTTGAAGAAAAAAATAAGGTGACTACGTATTTACTGAAAATATTGCAGTTCAAATATAGTTTTTGCGAATTACAGTCAGAGTCACGGCACCAGATGTACCAAGGAAGATATTTTTGTGAAAATAATTTTAATATTATATTGTGATGATAGTAGTATTTGTAAAATAAATATAGAAGCAGAGCCGTAGAGAATTAAAAAATGCAGGCGCATGTGATCGATGATAGTGGTTTGTGTTTGATGAATTAGTTGAACACAGGGTTTTTCCCTGATTTACGTATTTTCCTTCTAACATCTTAACAAACACACACATATCTAGAATACCTGAGCATGCAGTAAACATCTTTATCGAAGGAAAAGAAAACGATCATCAACATGCAAGGTGTAAATAATTCCTTGCACTAAATAAAACATCACTTCCGAACTCTATAGATGAAGACGAATGAAAATGCACTATTTCTTAAATCATCGTAATTGAAGAAAACAGATTATTGACGATAATGACAATTTTTTATTTTTAGGATCACAATATCACAATATAGGCTTCTAGGTTAAATAGCACACGATCAATATTGAAGTAAGGAGAAACAACATATTTTCACATAAAATGAGAATATATAATGGGCACGGACAGAGGCACAAGCCCCAAAGGGCAAGTGCTTGTCCAAACCTCCAACGCAGCTCTACTCTGCTCGCTAACTTACAACTAACTGCTCATATTCAAAGATGCACAGGGGGGTATGTCACGAGGTCAAATTTTGCCGTTAAGCTATTACATATATAAGAGAGAAAAAGGAACACGAAAGACTTTACTAGAACATTCGATGCATGCAGCTGCTCACAGAGAAGCAAAACAAAAAAACTGCGGTCAGGGAGCAGTGCAATACTGCAAGTTCGGCTTTCATATGAATAATTGCGAAAAGAGGATGGGAAGAAAAAAATATAAATAAAACAGATTGCAGCTGTAAATTTGATTAGCATAGCAGAAGGCAGGAAATCGAAATGATTAAAAGTGCGTTATTGCCTTACAAATAAAATGGCTGAAAGGAAATTTGAAAGCTTTGAAAAGAGTTACTGTTAAAAACTTATAATTAATTAAATTTAGAATAGAGTATTAGTTTAAACTTAGATAACAATAATTAAGATTTGTATTGGTAATTTTTTTATAAAAGATATGCACGTTGTGTCAACGTGACAGATCCTGTGTTTGAAATTGTGATTTCTGTTCCAAAACATAATTTAATATTCTACAAAAATAAAAATAAAAATATGCAAGATAGTGATTTGTATGACTTTAGATCTAACGATAGAAATTAATAGAAGTTGGCATTAACTTGTTACCTAACTTATTTTCACCTTTCTTTTTCTCAAATGCATAAAAATTGTTTTTATTCCCAAAGAACAACCACAGCAACTGAGTAAGTCTATAATTAAACTAACTAACTAACTATATATGTATATATATATATATATATATATATATATATATATATATATATATATATATATATATATATATATATATATATATATATATATATATATATATATATATATATATATATATATATATATATATATATATATATATATATATATATATATATATATATATATATATATGTGTATGTATGTATAAATATATATATATATATATATATGTATATATATATATATATGTATATATATATATGTATATATGTATATAGGTATATATATATATATATGTATATATATATAGATTATTTTTTTTTCCTGAAAAGAATATAAACTAAAACCACAAAATATTGATAAGCAATCTTATAAAATAAATACCGTATCATTTTACTCATCATTAGAAAAATATTAGTTCCCCAGTGTATAAATTATAACAACATATTTTGCATAATCCCACTTTTCATGCATACTGAACGGCGTAGTTCGGAAAATTCATGTGGTTTTGGTACACAAATACAAATAAACTAATTAAGTCATGCACTTCAAAATTTTTAGAATGTCTCTTTATAAGCTGTACGAAGTAGTAAACGATAAATCTGTATCAGTTGTAAAACTCTTGCAAAAAAATTCTTAAAAATCGAAAATTTAGCAGGATATGTGACTCTTCAAAAATTTTTGCTATACAATTCCATGTTGAAGAAGTTTCTGTTCTGTAAAGAAAGTTCTGTAAAAGACACCGTTGTTTCACTTATTACGATGGGTAGTAGACCTCTGAAGGAATAATCTTGAATCTTTGTGAGCTTCTGGCGCAATTGGATTATTTTAATTTGTGTACCTATACCATGAGGGAGATTTGTTTCTTCGAACGACACCCTTAAAAGTATTATATAAGACATCACTAAGTTTCCCTAAAATATCTATACAAAATTTTGTTAGCTATCATTTACAAAATCATAACGCAAGGTGCTTTATCAATATCGGATGGCCTTCAAAAATACATGTGTTTTGAAAATGCCTCCATAAAAATCCACTTTTATTTAAAAATGCATGAAAGGAAGAGAAACGCAAAAAATACAGCTGACGATTTTGAATATTTTCAGATTACCTGTAATCCTGTCTAAAACCTTCTCTAAATATTCTATGGCTGTCACACAACTTTTTTATTTCTTGTCTTACATGATAAATAACAGGATACGGTAGCGTAAGGATAAAAACACAAAGCAATAATTTTAATCCATTTAAGTCTTTGTGATTGAAAGCGCAAATTCATTTTGAAGTGGAATTAAAAAAGTCCTGTATGTTTGATATCAGAATTAAAAAAAGCGTGAAAAAATATTTAAATTTTTGAAAATACAGTGTTTACAGTCTCTAGAGGACTACATTTTTTTCGACGGTTTATAAATCCCTTCAAAAATTAATCCATAATTAAGGAGTACGAAAAAGCCTTACAATGAAATAGTTATTTCTACTTTGTGGTAATCGCGTGATTTAAAGAATTATTTCAGTGTCGTGTTTTTTCGTGTGATTAAAACTAATTTCTATCATGATTTTAAATGCATTATGTAAACATTGTGTCAAACGCAAACGAGGAGCTGGAATGAAGAGTGAGCCTCATTTAGGGATGGACGCGAGACGACTTTTTGCGAGACGAGACAGAGATTTACAGCTTTTTTGCGAGACGAGACAAGCATTTTTAACATTATGATATAGGGATTTTTGCGAGACGAGACAAAGCTTTTCGGCTGTTTTGCGAGACGCGAGACGCCAATTTTTCGTCTCGCGTCCATCCCTAGCCTCATTATTTAATAGAATTTCACGTAATTAGAAAACGCATGAAGAGTTCCTGATTTAATAACAGGTTTAAGAAACAATCAATTTTTGCAAGTTATGTTGTTCTCATTGTTTAGTGACGTTGTCAGTTATTTCAGTGATGATTTTTTTTCGTCTGATTAAAATGAATTTCTATCACAATTCTAAATGAGTTATATAAACATTATGTCAATTGCAAACGATGAGCTGGGAATGAAGAGTGAGCATTCTTTCACCTAAGGTGAAAATTTCTCTTAGAAAACTAGGGGGCCAATGCCCCTAATAAGGCTTATTCGTAAAAAAGGCATAATTTCAACAAACAAAACCCAGAGGTTGGATCAGATTGAATGTTACCGAGCTACACATTGCTTGGTTCATGCATGTTGCTTGGAACATAAAAATTTAAATTTAGCACTATTTTTAATTATGTGAAACCCATGGAACATCTTCGTATTAGCAAATTATTGGCGAATTTTCATAAATTGGCGACTTGCGTATATGTATAGTTAATAATTAGCTGTAAGAAAACAATACATCGAATGTTTTCTTTGATAAAAACTACGGAACAGCTAGGATAGCTTGCCACTAATGGCGACTTTTCTTTATTTGGAGATTTACACATGCTCACAACCTATAATTACTGCTCATTTAAGGCTCCCGGAAAACCGTTATCCATATATTACATAATCCTTTGCAGATTGGCGTATTTAGCACCACGAATTATATCATCTCGCCGCGCTGACAAATATATAACTGTACTATAACTGTTACAATCGCACAGTTAACGCCACCAAATATTTCTTCTGGTAGCGAATATTCCAGCTGGACCGAACCGGGGGCAAAATATATATTAAAGAACCACCATTTACTTAATAAAATAATTATTGGAATATCAGAAATAGAAAATAACCAAGCTAAATATATTCCCCCAATTTCAATGCGATTAACACATCCGGTAAGTGACTCTGATTCAGACTAAGCGTATGTACACACACACATATATATATATATATATTCTTTTACTCTAGAGTTTATAATACACTTCAAAATAAAAGATTTAGTTCCGTACTACAAAAATTCAGCATCTCCTCAAAATTTTATATTTTTGAATTTATTCTAATATATATGCATATAAATTACTGTAAAAACGAATTCTATTTAATGCATTTTTTCTTCTATTCTAAATTTATAAATAATTTATTCCAAACGTAAAGAAGGGTTTCATTTTTCTCAACTTCAAATTTATTAATCTATCTAATTTATCTAAATTACTCGTAAAAGAAAAGGTTTTTATCTTTTTAATTTTTCTCTGCTCCAAAATTTATGTGTATATATATTTAAATCCACATTTTATTTCTTCTGTTTGGTTCCTTATCAAAATTTTGTGTTATTTCTGTTATAGTAACTGTAAAAATTGTAAAAAAAGAAAAAATATCTGTTAAAAAAAATGTTAATGGTTCTACCCAGTTCGTTGCCGGAATGATGGCGTAGCTGGGTAGTAAAATCCATCCTTTGAGAGTAATATTTAATGCCTTAAACTTAATAGGTAGGCTGCTCTCAGAGGTTATATTGGCGTATATTGGACCGAACCGGCTTTAAAATAGTCTGCAATTAAAATATTTTTCATTTTCAAGATATTGGGTTCTCACATTTTTGAATTCGCGGTTTAGAATCACCCTGCTTGGAAAGATACTATTTTGCCAGATCGTACCTAATGACAAGATGTCGCTTTTAAAATCAGTTACAATTAGATTATTCTGTTTTGGAAAAACGAATAATCGCTCATTCTAAACTCCTGTTGTCTAAGCTAGCTTACTATTTGAAAATTGTCAACTTTGTGTAACACACTTTGAGTTATTTATTTCATATACTGTTTAATTTGGCGTAAAATGGGTGTCATTCTATTTCATATTTGTCAATTTCATGCGATTCTACATACTTGGAATCGCTTTGTTGCCAAGGAATGAATGATTTTATGCCAAATCTGGAAACCATTATGTTTTATTTTTTTCATTTTTTAATTAATGTCTTCTAAAACGTTTCGATGCTCGAAATTTAAGTTAGCTTATCAGGTTCCTCGTAATTTTCCGAATCCGCGGACATCTTTCTCGAAATTCAAATCCCCACGGTTTAGGAGAAGATAGACAAACAAGCTATTGACAGCGGCGGCAGCGGTGACAGCGGCCGTTAATTTTTTTTAGAATAGAGAGAAAAAGACATTACATGAGAATTTTCTGGAGGAGCAAACCAATTAGCAACCAAAACAGCCGTAGTCTCTTTTTCATCGAAAAATTTCCTATAAGCCTGCAGTATTTGTTTTCCCTTTTTGAAGTTTAAAATTTCAATGCATGCATTTTGAAATAATATGATATTTATTTATTAAAACTGTCGCTGCTGTTTATTTAATGCTACTTGAATATTTGTTTTGAAATAGGGTTATTGCAACTTAATACATTTTTAAGACAAATTTTAAAGCTCGCTCCATAAATTTCATTCATAATAGGAATCTTTTTAAATTGAGTCCGACAAATGGTCGAGAGGGTAAGAGTTTAGGAGATGTCACTTTGAGATGCCCTTGCGTCATTTTCTTAAGTATATTTTTTGTAGGGCCGCCCAGGTGGTGTAGTGGCTAGAGAACCATTCTATCACGCCGTGGGTCCGGGTTCGAATCCCGGCTTGGGCATGGATATTAACTTGTCCGTCCCTTCATAGGGGGTAGTGCTGTCCGCCCGCTGGGTGCTCCCATAATAAAATGGACAGTAACTAGGGCCGTTGATGGCAAAGGCTTGTGGCCAGTGCCTGCCCATTAGAAAAAAAAAATTGTAGGGGAGGGGGGGATATTATAAAACGTACAATGATGAAGTCAATTAAAAAATGTTTTTTTTTCCCTAGAAAGTTTAAAAAATTAACTTTTTAAAATTGGAATTGAAACCTTCATTTGTTTTATAAAAAAAATTCATTTTTAATTAAACTTTTCTTTATGAAGATGTATGCAAATTAAAAGATGGAGTCTCTACTTGGTAAAGGTGGAAAAGAAAATAAAATATCCCCATACATATAATTTACTGACAAGTTCAGGGTGGCTTCTTTGATGATATTTAAAAGATAGAGTATTAGAAGTGGCTAATTATAGTTAAGATAATTATATTTTCCTTCTTCATAATAAAAATGCATGCATTGTGAATAAAAAACACCGTTAGAGCCCCTTACGAAGGTATTCCCCTGAGAGCATTCCTGGCTTTCCCAGGCACCTTTTAAGTGTGCTTTGCCTTAACGAAAACAAACAATTGAGTTTATTTTCACTAAGACTAAAAAATTGAGTACTTCAGAAAGAGTAACATGAAATGCTGTAATAATAATCGTAATAGTATTTGTAAAACAGATAGATTAAAAAAGATTTTGCAGAATTTTTTACTGCAGTTTGAGATATATTATTCAGGTAATACATTTGAATGTACATTATTAATAGTTCTTTTTTTTTTTTTTTGCTTTCAGTAAATTATCCATAAATTCAATTCTCGTTAACTGAAAATAGGTTTACTTCATAACATGCAGTTTGAATTTAAATAGGAAAACGTCTCATTATAGCACAGTGGTTGTGTCACTGGAAATGGTAGACGGCCGAAGTGTGAAGGTCCCGGGTTCTAGTCCCATTGCGCGGATGTCGACTTAACGGTCTGGGGTTTTGGTAAAAAGGTTTCTCCAAATGTAACGTGAATATGCGCTAGAAACCCTGAAAAAGTCCTCCTGCCAAGGCACCCTCCATCCTTGGCAGATCTCCCTAGCGTAGCGTTGCCATAACACGCAACACACATTAAATAGGAAAAACGTGTTGTTATCGACAGAGCACTATTCATTGAATAATGTACTGATAGTTCACTGCTGTGTTCTCATACGATTTCAGTGAATGCCCTTTTAAAAAGCCTTAACGTTTCTAAGAATGTATGTACCATTTATTGGATATGTCCCTAAATATGATTCTAATTTGTCAGCACTTATAAATAAAACTCTCCTTAATGGCACATATTATATCGATTTTGAAGTTTATCCAAATAAAATACATTTTTCACACAGATAATAATCAGTGTATCAGATTTTTATTGAATTAAAAATTTTGTTTATTCATAATATGTGCATCATACACATGCAATAAAAGTACTTACTATAGCCGAAATCCACTTATTAATAAATAGCTTGAAAATCGCTTTATAACGCTTAAAAACAAACAAAATATAGTCGCATTGCTAATATGTTTCTATTTAACATAACAGTGCAACATTCTTTAAAAAAGGAGATTACTACACCGAATCATATATACTATTCACTATTCTTTCTCAACAATGAGAACATTATAACTTGCAAAAATCGATCGTGTTCTAAACTAAAACCCTGTTATTAAATCCCAAACTTTTCATGCGTTTTCTAATTACGTGAAATTCTATCTAATAATGAGGACTTTCTGAATGTGATAAAATACATTAATTTGCGGTCTTTTCAATTACGCCTTTGAATCCGTATTTCACGTATTTGTTCATATTTTAAGAAGAAAATTGTAATGTATTGCTTTCCTACGTTACGTGACAGAATTTAAAAGAATAGTTCCCAATGGTTATAATTACATACTTTATTTCTTTCGATGTTATCGGATGAAAGAATTTTAATCTAGAATTTCAATTAGTGATACAGTCATTTATTATCAGTTTTCTGTTTTACCTCTTAGAATCTAATAACACTTCAAAAGAATTATAACATGTTGCAGTTATTTTGATGCTATGTTTTTTTTAAATAATAATTGTTACATTTTAAACATTTTTATATATTGAGACTATTTTACGAATTATTTTCGCTGTCACAATCATCATAAAAGGTTTATAAAAGCTTACAAAAACGTTAGGGACGAAAAGTAATTTATCGCTACAATAATAAGACAAGGTTTCTGAATTAACTGAAATAACTTATGAATACGGAGGAAACAATTGATTTGTACTGCAAAATACATATTGCGTAATTGATATCGTAAAAATCTGCTGTTAAAATCTGTTTTTCTTTTTTGCTCTGGAGTACTTTATGAGAATAAATATTTCTAATTAAAATGAAAATCTCTCTTGTAATTTTACTTAAAATATTTATTTCTTTTCAGTGTTTAGGCCTCACCATGGCACAGTGGTTATGCCACTAAAAATGGTAGATGGCCGAAGTGTGAAGGTCCCGGATTCGGGCCCCATCGCGCGGCTGTCGATCTAACGGTCTGGAGTTTTGGTAGGTTTTCTCTAGATGTAACGTGAATACGCGTTAGAACCCCTTATAAAGTCCTCCTACCAAGACACCCCCCATTGACAGATCGCCCTAGTGTAGCGTTGCCGTAATCACACACAACAACCTTTTCAGTGTTTAAAATCTGTATTTATTTTAGAAATTAATTGATAAAATATCATATCTATTGTATAGAAGTATTGCGATTTTACGCACAACTTAAATTCTTAGGTTTTTGCCTTTTTTCAAAATAATGCCAATTTTTATAAAAGCAAAACAATTCAGATCACATTATCGCTCAAATCCTGACAACTTAATTACGAAGTATAACTACTATTTTCCTAAAGTATTTCTCACATGCTTTACTTTCCAGTGAAATGTTGCTGATTTCATTTGTTGTAATATATTTAAATGTGAGTTAAGCTTCTGTTTGAGTTCGATTATTTTAAAGAAATTCACTTAAATGTAAAAGTTTAGTTGGTTTTTATATTCTTTGTTGAACAACTTAACAGTTCTATTAAAAATTTAGGGTAAAAATGATTATTTTAGTTAAACAATATATTAAAAATTTAACTTATAATTTATGTACAAATATATATTTTTATATACATGCATATTTTGTGTTTTCAAATTATGAATGTCACAGTCGTAGCAAAAGATATAATGTAACACACATTATGTGTTCAGTGTTAAGTATTGTACCACTTTACTTGAAGGAGCAACGTATAATAGTATATTCACATTTAATCATATGATTTTGTAAGCAAGATTACAAAACTGGAATCTACTTTAATGGTTATAAGAAGATGCTACTAGCCGAGTATTTTATTGAAGAAATACTTTTTTTTTTTCTTTAATGTACGTGACGTTGTCACGGGTTTTTATTTTGTTGGGGGGGAGGGGGTGTAGAGCCATTTGTACAAGTAGGCATTGTAGAATAAGATTGAGGGGGAAAAACCAAGAATTATACTTGATTAAATATCGGAAGTTTGTATTTAGGAGTGGTGTTATGTCCAAACCACAATTACATTTTCTGTCGAATCAAATAATTAAAAAAATATACCCGTGCCCTCTTTAAAGCAAATGTTAATAATTGCTTAATTTTGGCGTAAAATTTATTAAATATTTAAAAAAAGATATTTTTAACTACGTTAAAGGCACTATCAATAAACAATATTGATTTCTAAATGGTAGTAATATGTAACATAAGTCTCACTTCTAGACATAATATCGACATAGACTGTTCAGAACCAGATGAAAATAAATATAGAAAAATGTTTAAGTAACTTATTTTCAACTATCTATGTTATCAGTCAACAAGCGAATTTTCAGAAAAATATTATAATAAAATATTTTAGATGAATTCTGTAGTTATTTCGAATTCTGTATTCTACTACGTTTATCATTGTCTAATACATGTGTTGTAAAAGGAAATTTATTTTTAAAATCAAAATGAATTACAATATTGGCTAGTTCTTCAGATGACTGATTGAAAGCACGATCAAACTAGTTTTTTAAAGAATTCGCGTTTTAAAATATAGAAATGATTGAGTAAATAATAACAAGATTCTAACTAAATTTTCAGTTTATTCTTGTCTTAGTTTTTGTTCATTAAAAGTACGCACATAATGCCTACTAAAGTCCCTTGCCACCTATTTAACTTCGCAATGGCTGCTGATGTATTCATAAAAGTGGTCTGCAAGTATAATAAAGTAGCCATGCGCTACTGAATGAAACCACCTACGGCACCACCTGGTGGGGAAACTGCGGAGTTAGCATTCCTACCTCGGCAAGATAAATTGGGCCTACAAACTGGGCAAGATAGTGGAAAAAGAAGTGAATTACAAAGTTATATGTAGAGCATAATCGATTTAGTACGAAATGATACCTTGTGGAAATTAAAGAGAAGAATATAACGGTTAAGCAGAGAGTTTTTTTTAATATTGATCCCTTCGATTCCCAATCAAAAGTACCATGATTCAGATCCCGAAGATTGCATCTTTGTGCTGATTGTCTTTATCAACAGAGTAGACAATACGAAGAGCGTGTAACTCAACGCAACATGCACTTGGTATTCAAAATTTTTGGAATACGCAAATACGTGTGAAATATCCCGCCTGTTCACCTGAGACAGCTGGAAGAGAGACATGTTCATGGGGGTTAGTATGTTGATGCTCAGGATCACGGAGCGATTTTCCAAAACTCAGTGTTAAAAGATGGTTTCACTCTGATTTGGACGAAAGGTACGATGAACAGCAACGTAGAGGTACCTGAAAGGCAATTCTATCTCCTTCTATTAAAATTTCGCAATATCACAGTACGGAATCCAGGAAAAAACAAATGCGCGTTTTAACCCTTTCCCTGCCGCACATACTTCTGATGAAAGTTTTTGCAAGATACTATTTTTCTACGTTATATGCTTGCTAAATAACACATAAATGCAAACAAAATTTTTTTTTGTTATTTCTGTGGTAGCAACAAAATGGTTCAAAAACGCACCATCAGCAGGAACCATTATAAAAAAGTACATACAAGAAAATATGAAAAATCTTTCGTAAAATCATTAAATAAATGAATGGCTTCTGGAAGAGTCAAAAAACGTCTATTTCGACCAAAAAAAACTAGCTAAAAAAAGAATGAAAATATACAAATTCAAACTTCTCTTATTCTATTTTTATACTGCTTCATGCTGATGGTGCGTTTTCGCACCAATAATTTTAAGCTTTAAAAATACAAGGAAAAATTAAACAACGATCTTACCCGCAGATGCCATTTTGTTCTTAAAGAATTAAATTATTGAATTTTTTTAGCGAAGACGTGTTCATCATATGGCGCTATCTATTTTGAGATCGATGATCTTATTAAAAATTGAAACGTTAAATTGCCTTACATTGAATTTTTTTTTAATTACAAATAGGTACCAGTTAGTATTAAAAAATATTTTGTAAAATTATAACTCTTCATTTACATGAAACAATTAAAAAAAACTGTTTGTCCCAATTTAAGGCCTTGAAAAAAAATTATTTTTAAATGGTGCGAAAACGAACCACCAGCAGGGAATGGGTTCACCGTCCTATTCTTGCAATGAAAGCAATAATTAACGACAACAATAATGGATTTTAGTTTTCCAGTAAGTTATAGACATGAAAATGTGTCTTTTAGGGCGAGATTCAAGTGAAACACAATTCGAACATTTTCCGCTTCGAACAGGGGAAACTTCGAAATATATCAATGTTTCTTATTCAACTGAAACAAAACAATCGTGGTTTGATCACGTGACAGAGCGATAGGTTTGTTCATTGGAAGCATTTCGGGGACTGAGCTGGGAACTGGGGACTGAAAAACGTTCGATTGGAACTCGATCGCGCGCGTTTCACTTGAATCTCGCCCTTAGTGTTGCGTGTTTCATCACCTTCGCAAACTATTAAGTTGAAAAAACTGTTCATGAGAAATGAAAAAATGTAACTACACTACAAAAAAAATAGGTCTGCCAAATTTAAAGAAAAAAAAAAACTGTCAGCCAGGACGCCAGTTTATTTCCGTTTTTTTTTCTTTGCTTTTTACAGAAGTCTACCGTAAATTTTACAGATTCTCAGTTTATTTTACTGAAATCTTCCGTATACAGACAAAAAAGTACGGACGACTTCTGTAAAATATGGAAATAAACTGCGCCCTGGCTGACAGTTTTTTTCTGTCAGTTTAACAGACTTTTTTTTGCAGTGTAATCTCTCTGAAGATGTATGATATTAAGAAGATGAAAGATTCACGTATGTATAATAATATTAACAACAACACAAAATAAATATTCTTATTCAAAGCTTTATCATTGAAATACTAAATCAGTATTTTTTAGTATTTTATATTGCTAGTTTTTATTTTTTAATATTCTCCTAAAGTTCCCATATTCTGTTGCCAGACTCGATGTGGTTGCCTTGATGTTGACGCAACGCATACCATTGGTCGGTAAGTACACAGACCTACAGCGTAGAGCCAATTTTGGACATTTCGAATCAAAATTGTGGTCCCAGTGACCAGGGAAAGGTGTTGTGGAAGAAGAATGACATTCTCTGCGGTTCTCATTCGGTTTTCTGCGTCTCTGAGTCGTTAACGAAAATTGTCGATCTCCATTTGGCGTTGTTGCACTTCTACAAACCTCCCCTGGACATCGGCTTGCATTCCCACTCTCCAAAAAACGTTTCCAGATCCTGGAGATCCCATTTTGTGAAGTTCCAATTGCTTCTGCTATGCCGGCCAACAACTGTCCAAGCTTCTAAATCGGTTGAATATCTTCGTTGAGATGTCGCACTCATAGAAATAACGGCCTTAACGAATGTGAATTATTATTTCCGCTTTCTCTTTCATTAAGTTCAAAATCAGGTTTAATTTTCTGCCACTAAAGCATTGTTTTGTAAGTCAAACTTAAAATTATGCTAATTCTGAAGTTTGACAACGAGAAAAATTTGCATTTTGTGACTCTCGTCCAGCATTTTCTGCTAAAGAAAAAAAATCAGTTATACCTTTCTTCTATATAAGACAATATCCTTCAATTGCTTTGAGCAGGGTACATTAATTGTTTTGAGCAGGGTAGAGTGCATATGCTTGAAAGAAATCCCAAATTCTCTGCATTCAACCAACAAGTTTAACTGAATTTTGAAATGGTTGAAAATTTATCAATGATTTTTCAAACAGCTGAATATTTTTCACTCTCTGTTTTTTTCATACAAAAATATATTACGAAGCATGCATTAACTAATAATATTAACGTAAGAGGTTAAATGTTATATTTATCACAGAGCATTCGTAAAACAGAAGACAATTAAAAGATACAAGCCTGCGGTGATTAGAACGAAACTGCAAATCCATTCTTGATTATTCGCGTAGTCATGACGCAAATACCCTTCAACATAAACACACACAAAAAATTGAATAGTATTTTTTTATCAATTATTTGCTTTAATGAGTTTTTAATTTGTTGTAGTCATTCGCTGTACAAAAGAGCACTTTTGGTTTGAATGCCTCTACCATTCTGTGCATGTCACTGACTTTTATAGTATTTTAAATAAGAGGTACAGATAAAATATATTTTCTTTGAATCTCCAGTCTACTTCAAACGTGAAAGAAGAAACTTTTCTTTAAAATGATATCTATTCACATGAAGTTCGCTGCATTTGCTTCATGATGAAAATTTATTCCGAGTGAATGTTTAATTGCAGACGGAACCAGACATACATCTTAAAATAGAGAATTTTATCTTTTATCAAGAAACACCCTCAATGAACTGTATTTTTATTTGACTTTTGAAATGGAATTTTGTTGTAATTAATTTTGCTAAGAGTTTAAAATGCATGCATGCGTGCGTGATTACAAAAATTTCGATCATTTCTGCAAATCGATTTAAACTTCAAAAGCGTTAATTCACGAGAAAATTCTTAGAAGACGCTCAAAGACCGTCGGAGACATATTTCATTTTTAATTTCTGAACACTTTGAAGAATCCGTCACCGAAAGACATTAAATGTTAATTGAAACGTTTGGCTTCGTTTATGGTTAGAAGACTAAATTAAAGTATTTTCGGTTGATTATTTTAACTTGTGTTTGTAACCGAATTTGGAAAAGAAATATGTATGGAATTATTAATGCTTCGTGACTTTACGTTTTCTTAATAGATATTTTTCGATTTTAGAATGATTTTTTTAATAATATAGATTCTTTCTATTGAAATTAATTCAGTATGCACAAAATCTTTTATACTTAATGAAAATTGCTTTTCGCATGAAAGCAGTCTATGACTTAAAGTAAAAGTATGACGTAAAGTAAAGGGTATATATTTTTTTTCTATTTATACTTTCTCAGTCACAAATATTAATTTATATCGCCACATAATATACTAAAAAGTTTTGGATTACTAAAACATGGTAAATTTATCTTTTACTGTATTCGTGTAGAAAATTGTTATTTTATGTGGGCTTTTAAAAATATTTCAGACATACTTCGTATTTTGAAAATTGAAATCTACCAAAGATTTTACTCTTGCATTTGCGAAATATATTTCTTTGTAAATCTTTGTACATTTGTATGTTTACTTATTTTTAATTGTTAAAATTGCCTTACCCGTCTCAATAATATATTTTTAAAAATAAAATAATGCAGTTGGAAAATTAAGCATGCAGTTAGAATATGTAATTACTAAAATTTCATTTGTAAAAAAAAACACCTGAAAATGATTGTTATTTTGAAATATGCATTAATAAAACACTTGAATGTTTCCCAGTGCCAGAAAATAACTGTGAATGCTCCCCAGCAAATAAATAAACATTAAAATTATCAATGTATTTTTTATCAGTATGGTGATTATTAAAATTTGTGTTTAATTTCTTGTAAAATGATAGTTTGAGTCATTAAAAGAATAGGCATACACAATTCTTCATTGCGTTATTAAAAGATTTCTGACAACTGCCGCTGTTTTTTAGCGAACTGAAAATTTTTCAAAGAATATTCTTGCACGTCATAATACAAAATAAATAAATAAAAATGTTCGCTTATATAAATACACCCCAAAATTAGACTAAATTTATTTTCAATGTGTTAGATTAGAAAACAAATTTCTTTTAAGATGACAATATTCTCGTTGTATTAAACTTTTTAGTTTGGATTCTAATTTCGTACGGCTGAGCCTAATAAATTTAAAAACCGGTTGCGATTGCACTTTGGCGAAAAGGAATAACTCCCAGTAAATATTTATTACCGCTCAAGATACAGTTCCATAAGAAATCATACAAATAGCTATTTAAGTCGATAATTTAAAATTATTTACCTAACACAGAAGATTTAATTCAGCATATTCATCCAAACGGTTTAAACTGTTTAAAGCAATAAATGATATTTAAATCCATTTGATTGTAAAGTTATACCAGCTTATTTAATATCACCGAGATTTTAAACCAAGAGATTAAAACGATAAAGAACGGGCTTATAATATTCCTAATTTATGCACAAGATTTCAACGTTAGGAAATTATTTTGGATGGCAGTTGATCATGTTTGCTAAAATGCATTGTTTCAGCTGCAATCAACAGTTTTGATAACAGAGTTAGCTAAACCTTTATTTGCTTTTCACAAGACGGAGAGCATTGTAACAGCAACATACAGCAAATGAGCTTGTACTTATTGTACATTAATTATTATTTACACAATGTGACTTACGTAAATTACTGTTTGATTTAATAATTTATTTCACCTCCATGATTAAAGCGTGTGAAAATACTTGATCTCTTTATTGCCTTATCCATCAGTTCAGACTCAGTCATAGGGTTTCTAAAGTCATAAAAGGAATTTTAAATAAGGAAATATTAAGAACATATATTTTTTGTAATAATCAGAAGGCGCATTAGTAAAGCTGCCCTTTTCAGAGTGGTGCAAATCAATAACTACACGAATACTATGAATTTGCAGTAAGCCTTATTGTGACGTAACCATAAGAACGAAATTTACGTGGAAAAGGAAATGATAACTCGAGAAAACATCGCTAAATTTTTTTTGCGATATTTTAATGCGAACAAAATAGACTAGAAAATATTAGAAATTACAAGAGACTCTGTAGCATAATTAGAACAAAACACGTTGAATATGATGCTTTTATTCCCAGTCACTATCTAAAACAAAGTTTCTCAATCATTCCTGGGCCATTGCTCCCTTTAGAAATAACAAAAAACCCAACACCCTTAGTTCGTAATAGTAAATTTTAAATTAAATATTAGACTATTGTAACGCATTACACATGCCTGATTTATCTTTTAAAAATAACTATAAGTAGACATACATGAAAGAGTAGAAATTCATTCAAATGTTTTAACTTATCCCAGGGTCTCAAGAAAAAATTCATTTCAAGCACTGCCATTCTGGTTCAACTTTGCCTGAACACGCCCTCAAGCACTGCCATTCTGGTAAACTTTGTATTTGCCTTCCGACTTAAAAGAACTTATCACTCAATCCGTTCTCAACTGAATCAAATTAGGCATACATGTACCTGACACTAATTTTAAAATGCTTAGTTACACAATTTTTTAAAGAATAGAAATTAAATTTATAACAAAATATGTAAACAAAAAATCTTGGTTATTGAGTTCCCTTAAAATATACTATTATATTTTTCCACACTTTGAATTATTAGTATTTACATAGTAATATCCCTTTAAAAATCGTGCCCTCAGTTGTGGGCACATAGTCTCACTGATCTGATATCGAAGAAAAGTTGCAAGTGTCAGATTGACAAGTATTATCTTGGAGTAACATGGAGTCTTACTGAGTAACAGTCATTTTCAAGCGAGAAGAACACGGAAGATGTATAGAAGATGTCTTATACATTTGAGTGGAAGTAGAATTTCAGTCAAATGCATATTCAGTTGAATGCATTTCACTAAATTAGGTAAGATTTCTATTTCATGACATAAGATGCATAAACTCGTAGGCTAACAATTGTATAATTAAGACTAGACCAATTGTTGCATTGTTCGAGAGGCCCGATAACCTGATAACCTGATCATGTATGTGACAGGTTTTAAGAAGAAATTCACAAGAGGCCCTCAAACCTAGGCATTTTTTTCTAGGAGGCCGGAAATTTTATAGCCTAGAGGCAGCTGTACACTTATTCCAGCTGTATTGATGAACCTTCATAAATTTATATTTTTCTAAAGGAAATTATATTTATTTGTCCTTCTGGAGAAATTACATTTCTACCGTCTTATGCATTCTGCTTAATATACAGGGAAAGGTGGCCCAAAATGATCCCAAGGTTAAAACTTGTATAAAATTATATAAATGTTTAGATAAAAGTATGACCCTTTGCTTGTATATTTTGCATCATTAACACATTTTAATAATATTTTAAAAGCGCAACAAGTAACGATAAAAGTAAAATTTTAAGAAAGTGGCCAAAGGATCACTATACGCTCAACCCAAGGGCAAAATAAAAGATATATAAGTAATTATGACTATGCATGATGAAATAAAAGAAATTCGTATTTCAATAAAATACATAAGAATAAAAAGGATTTTTTTAAATGATAATTGAAGTCTTGCCATGACGCCTAGGACTCCCCACTGGAGTTTCTTCAGTCGAGAAATCATTTTACCCGCAATATGGCTTCCCACTTTAAGCCATATTACTGAAACATGCCCAGAAACATAACAAACTAGACAAGTGTAATTCATATCTAAAAACATGCTCTATTCAGTAAACCAAGACATTAAACACTGTATGTGCTTACCTTATAAAAGCATAAAAAAACCCTGTTTTATGAAACATTCGTCTCAAACAAGTAACACACCGATTGCTTAAATATCGCCATTGCTTCTTCTTGACTGGGCATAACTAGCTTATGTGTTACCCTGTAGATAGCGCTGCCTGTATCTAAGAAAACATATGTCGATCCATTTGTGCTCGAGGATTATTTTGGGTGACCTTCCCTTACGTAGATAGTTACGTGCTAGATTTTAGGTACGTGTTTGTACCAGACATCGAAGCTAAACCGAATCCTGGCTAAACTCAAATAAATAAATGAAAAGGAAATCAAAATTTTCGTCTTTTAGAATGAAGTTTGAATTAAAATATAGCTGACTGCTACAGCTATACTGTAACAAAAAAAAAAGCCTGTTAAACTGACAGAAAAAAACTCAACTAGGACGCTAGTCTATTACCGTATATTTTACAGAAGTCTTCCGTATTTTTGTTCCGTATACGGAGGATTTCTGTAAAATAAACTGGGAATCTGTAAAATTTACGGACGACTTCTGTAAAAAAAACACGGAAATAAACTGGCGTCCTGGCTGACAGTCTTTTTCTGTAAATTTGACAGACTTTTTGTTCAGTGTTGAATTTACGCCCTCTTAGGGGAAAACCATAATTAGGGCGCTTTCATCCCATGGAACTGTACCTCATACTGATTTTGGCCTCCCATTTAGCACGGCCCCTGGAACACGTGCCTCTGGTGTAACCTCCCCCGTCTGAAGTTTCTGCGTACGCCACCGCATCACGTTCAAAACACTTTTCGAGAATTGCGATAGAAGGCTCCCAGCAAACACACACCTGCTGGCGGAGTACCTTGCCAGTGCCTTTCTGCCTTTACGTCCAGCACCGGCCCGACACTGCAAAAAGTAACTGAATCGTACCAAAAGTGGTCGCCCGAGAAGTACCTTGCCAGAAGCCTGGGAAGGCCACGGCACTCTACTGGCATACTGCATGTGCCGGCCGTTACTCACAATAAAGGCACTGGACCATTAAGTTTATAATGCCCAAAATGAAACGGCCGGGTGCCGGCTATTATTAAAAATAAAGGCAATGGCCTGGTACCTTAACAGTGACTACAATGTAATGGCACGGTACCGGATTAGTGCCTATTTACAGTAATGTTGCCATAATGCGGGGTAGGGGGCTTATTCATCAACCCCCACCCCCCACCCCGAAAAAAAAAATCCTTAAGGGTAACATTTTGAAAGATAAAAAACAGCAAAATCTGTTGGTCAATCGTTTGCAAAATTATGTGCGCCTATCATTAGTGAATTGTGTGCAGTTTTCATAAACTGTAGGGATCGACCGATAGTATCGGCAACCGATAGTATCGGCGCCGATACCTCCAATATTTTTAGGTATCGGTATCGGTTCTTTCGATTCTAAAAGTATCGGGAAAGTATCGGTTTCTGTAGCTTTCATCCATTTTCACCGATACTTTTCAACCGATACTTCGCTTTTCAGAAGAAACCACGCAGGCGCAACACCTTTCTAGAATCTTTATTTTGGTAATGAGATGAGAGGCATCGTTTCATTGGCACATTTGTTTGAGCGAGTGTTTTCGAACTGTGTGTTCTTTTTTTTTAAAAAATTCTAACCATCGCTAAATGGATGTCGTATCACCAAGTGTGGTCGAAATTATGGTCGAAGAATCGTTAGATGGCAGTTTAACAGGACAATCGTCTATTCTTCTAAATAATTTAGAATTGGTTCCCAACACTAAATACGCTATTGCAAGGATTGCAAAAAACAAATGTCGAGAGGTAGGCTATAATTTTACTTCAGTTTTATAAACGTTTATTTTTTCACTGTGTTAACTCGAAAAAGAGTTCATTCATATATATATATATATATATACATACACACAATTGAATCTCCCTATAACGAACTCGTTCGGTTCCAGTTAAGAAATTCACTATAGAGAAAATTTTGTTGTACAGAGATTTTTGCAGTTATTTCAGCAAATATTACAAACTTTTTAGTTAATTCGATGTTTTAAAGTATTAAATTATGACTTTCAATTAAAAATAAATTGGTATGTATTATAAATTTGTTAAACTTACGGTTTCTTACTTTTCATTGTATAAATGAAATTTTCAAAAGTAAGGACAATCCATGAATTTAGACAATAAAATATGTAGTGCAGTTTACGTTTATTTTACTTCAAAATTCCGTTATTTTACATTGTTTTGCATTCTGTGATTTTAAATTTTCATAAAAATATTCACATTTTATAAGTCCGCTGAAAATAGAGTGAGGCACATTTTATTCCATTTAGAAACCTCTTTTTAATGGTTTTGAAAGGTTGAAGCATTAAAGCTTGATGTGGTTTTGGTCGTGAAGCGCAGGGCCTTGTTATTATATGGGCAATTCGGGACTTTGCCCAGGGCCCCCGACTTGAAAGGGCCCTCAATTTTAAATGTTTTTTCTGAAATATTCTTTTTTTATATCAAAATTTTATGAAAAGTATAAAAAAGGTCATAGTTTGGGGCCCCAAAATCTATCAATGCCCGTTGCCCTCAGTTGGTCATAATTGGGCGCTGTTGAAGTGTCTTCATTATCGGAGTCAGTTTCACTTTCCTGGTCTCCTTTTATCATCTGTTACTCTTCCACTAAGTGGTCTTTTCGAAAATTAAAATTTGCTTCAAAACTAACAAAAAAAATCAAAGGTAAATCTGAAATATTTGCTATGAGAAGATAAGCTCTTCGTTATATGGAGAATGTTTATAGTGTTATTTAAGCCTTAAAGTTACGTTTCCATGAAAAATTTCGTTTTAGGGAGAAATTCGTTTTAAGGAGACTTCGTTATAGGGAGATTCTACTGTATATATAGGCTTTTGATATCGTTGGAGAGTGTCTAGCTCTTGATATAGATCTCATGCTTAAGAGACATGCTTTAAATTTTTATTTAAAAAAAATGGTGCAAGGACATCTGATTCGGCTTGGGTATGATATAGATATCAAAATTGATGGGGCAGACGGTCCCTGACATCGTTTGATATTTCAGGGGATGCTAAAGCAGGAATGTCCAACCTTTTAAAAGTTGTGGGCCAAACTTTAGGATATTAGCGAAGTCGCGGGCCAAACTTGCGGATTTTAGCGAGGTGTTCAAATGTTCCGCGGGCCGGCGGTTGTCCATATGTGTGTTAAAGTGTAATATTTCAGCCTTCGAATATGTTTGAGGAATTTGCTTCTATTTAGCTTATAGAACTTCAGAATGTGGTTTGAAAAATTAAATTTTAGTATTTTATATATATAGTAAACTATACTATCAGGTTGTAACGAAAGTTTTCCGCCAAATCTGCTTGACACAGCTCATGCGGCACCCAGAGATTCAACTTGTACGTCATAGTCCTTGTTTTAGAACTTTAGGTACCAAACCTTCACAGAGTCATATGATACAACAGTAGTACCTAAAGCTGTACACATAATTCGTTGACGTTCTGTCGCTGACTTTTTGCCACTGAATTGGATGTAAATGATGTTTTTAACCCGGTTAGTTTCATTTGAGACACCTTGTACTTAATGATAACGATATATTTTTTACAGATTTCACTGCACAGTGTTCTAAAGTAAATCTTTTTTCAAAATCCCAAAAAGAGTGTGGAAAGATATGAGCAAACACGCCAACGTGAACTGTTTGCGCAGATCATATTTGCGGTGGCGAGAAACTTTCGTTACAACCTAATATTTTATATAGCCTATATTTATTATCGTTATGTAGTAGTGGGTCGCGAAAAAAAAAAAAAAAATCTAGTTGAAGATTTTTTGAAGAGAAGGACAAAAAAGTTTGAGAACCACTGCTCTAGATCAAGATTTTCTCAGTTTTAGTTTGAAATGGCCCCCCCTTTCGAAGATAGCACCCAGACCTTGCTTACCGTGCCGCGCCGCCTCTGCTCAGAGCTTAGAATTAAGACAGATAAAATTTGTGAAGAGAAGGACAAAAAAGTTTGAGAACCACTGCTCTAGATCAAGATTTTCTCAGTTTTAGTTTGAAATGGCCCCCCCTTTCGAAGATAGCACCCAGACCTTGCTTACCGTGCCGCGCCGCCTCTGCTCAGAGCTTAGAATTAAGACAGATAAAATTTGTTCATATCAATCACAAAAAAACATGTTAACAATGATCATAAAAACAAAAGCGCTGAAGATCAATTTCATTAAATATGGATACTTTAAGTAGCAACTTTTTTTTAAGGCTTGAAAATTGAATTTAGTTTATCATTTTTGGATTTTTCTTTAACCTTCATTTAATCTCGTCATTTTAAAGCATCATTTATTTAGACCTTCCAAGGCGCAGCTTGAAAACGAGCAAAAATATTTTGCTTCATATTGCAGCTGTTTTAATGACAAAATTAATGGTACTAAAATTATAAACGAAACCTATATGTAAAAACAATTTATTCCTTTTTTTGTGTCGCAAAGAAGTTAACTTTTGGCAGCGACTTGAAAACTGGCGACTCCCGTGAACGTTAATTATGTTGGTCCAGAAGTTAATGATTCATTTTTAAAACATTACAAAATATCAAAAGTACGAATTATCCAACATTTAATGATTTTATTATCTATCAGATCAATGAGAGAACGTAGGATTTGTGTATCATTCTGTTTTGAGAAGTTTAATAATTATCAATATCTAATAATTATGCATTTTAAGGGAAGAATTTACATACGTATTTAATGAACAATATCTAAGTACATATGTACTTACATAATACTGTACAGTTTATACATTATCACAATTTAATGCAGTTTAAGTAATCTATAAAATATTTTCATATGTGAAAGAATTCTAATTAAAGAAAATCTAAATAAAAATTGCAAGAAAGGCACATATAGTAAGAGCAAGCAGGAAGCTGTTTTTGGTTAAATATGGAAACCTTTTAATCTGGCTCATAGCAACAATTAGGCGACAAAATAGAGGCTGAGAAAAATTGATTTAAATATTTGCACCAGTCGGCGCTGGAAATGAAATGGATTATCTTATATCCCTTTAACTCTCACTCCTCGTGTTTGTGTTCTGTCAAGCCTAAATGAGGGGCATCTACCTATGGGGGGGGGCTTGGGAGGAGGACTTTTTAAGGGAGTCTAACGCATATTCAAGTAACATCTGGAGAAAATTGCCCAAAACTCTAGACCGCTAGATCGACAGCCACAAGAGGAGAAAGAATTCTGAACCTGCACACTAAGACGCTTCCAGTGCTCAGCTTTTTATAAATTCGGCCATTCGTCGGCATGATTTGAATAGAAAAGAAAGACTAGAACTACTGTAAATTCACATTTCAATGTATCCGCTGCTTTTTCTTTTTAATGCTTTCTACTGGGATCAAATTTCATCATTCTGTTATTCATTTTAACGAGAACTACACTCTCGTTACAAAAACTGCCCAACAGATGTAGGTTTAAATGACATTAAATTATGTAAAGTATCGGTATCGGTTAAGTATCGGTATCGACCGATACCACAATTTAAAAGTATCGGTATCGGCTATTTCTGAAAATGTGTGCGTGTGTGTGTGTGAGTAAGGCAACGCTACACGAGGGCGATCTGCCAAGGGGGGGTGCCTTGGTAGTAGGATTTTCTAAGGGGTTCTAACGCGTATTCACGTTACATCTGGAGAAAACCTACCAAAACTCCAGACCGTTAGATCGACAGCTGTGCGATGGGACCCGAACCCGGGACCTTTACACTTCGGCCATCTACCATTTCAGTGGCATAACCACTGTGCCATGGTGAGGCCTGAAAATGAATTTATAGGCAAAGTATCGGTATCGGTCATCGGCGAAAATATGGTATCGGTCGATCCCTAATAAACTGCAATTTTCTTACAAATTTGCAGTCACAAAAGATTTTTTTTCGTGAGAGAGGCGTTAACACATTTCAGAACCAACATAAAATCATTTATAAACAGTTTAATTTCAATATTTCAGAGTTAGAGATTTTATAAATGAGTTATAATACTTTATGGTTGATATATATACATATATATGTGTGTGTGTGTATGTACTAATCAAAATCTTACAGGAAGTAATAATAAATGAAATTGTACTATGATTACACACATAATTTTAGGGTAACATTTTGCTTAATTGTACATTTTGTTTAGATCAAATTATTTTTTAAATCTTAGCTATTCTGAAAAGAAATTTTCTGTATCGATATCTGTTGTATACTGCATGATTCAAATTTTATGGAGGAGAGTACTTTTATGCACCAGAATAAGTATCATTAGTAACATCACCGACTTAAAAAAAGTCACCAGTTTAGTAGCTATTTTCTCAATTTTAGTTCCCAAAATAGTAACATTTTTGAATGGTTTTGTAGTTAAGAAATAAACATGCTTAATTTAGCTTCATTTAAGAAGGATTGAATAAAATGATAAATTTAAAATCTTCATATATATATATATAACAGAACATATAATACATTTATTTTTAAAGCACGATTAAAAAACAGATTAGAATGTTTGCTGAAAGCTCAGTAGCAGCTTTAAAAAAAAAAGGAGTTGACAAAAACCAGCACCAGATTTTCAAATGAGTCGCCTGGAGTATGGGTACAAGTAGCCAAAACTTCAAAATAGTATGAAAATGCGTTTTTTGGTTGAAAAAGTCGCCTAATCTTTAAATTAGTTGCTAAATTCACTGGTGGATACCGTGTGTACATAAAAACAGTAAAAGTAAAAATTTACCTGTAATATTTTCCAGACTGTTTAAAAAATGTAAAATCCAATGAAATCCACTGTAAAATCCAATGAAATGTATCCATATCCATAACCAGCAAGAAATCACTGCAGAAGCAAATCTTATTATAATTATTATTTCTCCTAACAGAGATATCTTACTAGTCTAGCAATAACCTTCTCGAAAGTCTGGAAAAACTGTATCCTAAAAAGCATATTTCATATCTGGCTTCCCGCTCAACGTTTCAAGATTTGCAAAACAAAATGAAACATCAAGATTGCCGATTTTATGCGACCTACCGAAAATAAGAACTGGAGCTAAAGTGATGTTCTCACGGAATGAAACAAAAAGCCTTAACTTAAAACTTGGCAGTGCAGCGCTAACAAAAATATGCCAATATACAAAAATAGGCGAACGCAACCACAGCGGTTAAGAATAAATCAATGTATTTAATTTAGTAAACAAAAAGAATTAGGCGCAGAAATTTAAAAGGGTTACCAAAACGTGTCCGTGAAGAACAACTCGATCATGACATCGCTGGGAGACGTTTGAACAAGCAAAAATTAACAGCCTCGCCCAAAGAGAGCAGCTGCAAAAGAAATTCTTTTTAATGTACAGAATAAGAATTAGCAAAGCTGCGGTCATAAACCACAAAAAGCGAAACAGATTGAAAGAAATAATATGTAAATACTGGTTCATTGCTTGCTGAATTTCTAACAAAATAGCTGCAGGAGCTCTAATTTGTTTTATTGTAAATTTGAGCATTAATTACCTAATTTATATTTAAAAATTAAGTAATCTTTTGTTTTACCACTGCTATATTTAATTTAATAAAAAATGTAAATAGAAGCAATTATGTAGGTTGTTAAAATTTTTAATTTAATCTAAAATTCTCTGAAGAAAAAAAGACTACAGGAGCTGAGCTCTCATGCAAAACCCTGACTGGTCTTCGTGTAATACTCTCTAACATATTTCTGCACCCTAATTCGGTAGATTTTAAAAGGGGCTTAACGTAGAAAAAAGTCTCCAAATATGTTTTTCAGGAAAGGTTTAGCAAAATTGTAAAAAACTAATATAAATTATAAAAATGTTAAGATTAAAATTCATAATTCTGTACAAAGTGGGGGTTATATACTGTCATATACAGAGTGGAGGTTCCACTGTCTGTGTCGTAAACATTTTTATAGCATACTGGACTCGTTTGTATTATTTAGTTTTTAGTACTAAAATATTTGAAGGCACAATATGAACTTCTCCCATTACATCGCCCGCCCCTAAAAAAAAAAAAAAAAAAAAAAAAAAAAAAAAAAAAAATATATATATATATATATATATATATATTTGCAGTGACCCTGAATTTGGGTGCCCGGAACTTATATCCCCTCTAACACTTCTACACCATATGAATGTGAAACTATATTATTTAATTAAAATAACGAAATTTTATGCCAACACTACGAAATATATACAGGCCCATTACTGCCAAATAGTGCTTGCCCGGTACATTTTAAGCAGTACCACGCCGTTAACTTTTTTGTGCATGTCATAGACACATGGCAGTTCTCCGTTACTAGTTATGTACCGGCGCATATGCACTTTTCAGGCACTGGTACTCCAGTGACTTCCAGACGATGGCAATCTACCTTGCTTCCAGTATACGTCACTTCGCCAGCACGACGGGTACCCGGCCGTCATTTTGCGGGCAGTTGTGTGTTTGCTGGGCTATGTGTGTATTTTCGGCTCTTGGGTGTTTCAAATAACTTTTACTACACATGGCGATCTTTTGTCGCTAATGTTACTTTAAATAATGACTGCCGTAGGACATAATATATTGATATTCACTATTTTCAATATGATAAATAGGTAACTTTATTGTAATAACATGTATAAATTTTGTAGCAGTCGGTTTTTATTTACCGATATTAGATAACAAATAGACAGCCATAAGGTTAGTCTAACAACCGAATACATAATTAAATATCAAGTGCGTTGTAAAGTGTTAAAACAAACCATAAATGTACATAGAGAATAAACAAAAGCAGGACAAAAACTACAATCTTATGTATTTTACCTAGATAAACTTCCGATTTAAAAATAAAAAATGTTCCCTTACATTTAAACATGCATTACAATTACCATTTTCTCTTTAGATATCGCCTTTAAAAATATATTAGTTATGTGCTTTTTAACCCTAATAGCACAGATGGTCACGAAAGAGTCGCTGTGACGTCACAGAGAGTCACAATTGTCACAGGACTGTCACATACTACTCACATTGTGACTTGTGAGTGATGTGACTCTCCTGTGTGGACACTGTGAAGTTTATTTGTGACCAGTCACCAAGTGACGTCGCCGTGAAGTCACCATGTGACTAGTATGTGATCGGTCGTTAAGTGACTCCACTGTGACGTCACCATGTGACTAATATGTGATCGGTTGCTCAGTGACTCCACTGTGATGTCACCATGTGACTAGTAGGGTGGAGCGGAAAAACTTTTTTTCGAAATTCACATCGCCTGAGTCATTAAATGGTGTCAAACTAGCTAAAACCAATTGTCTCCAAATTTCAGCTTAAAATATTGACATCTTGAGGTTCCACATCTCAAGTGAATATTTATATTGGCATTTTTTTTTAAGTTTTCAATGATTTTTATGTATAAAACATTTTTAAAATTTAATATTTTACTAAATAATTAATTAATTTCTAAAACAATATTAAAAATTTACTTTCTCATTAATAAATTGTTTTATTGAAAGGTGACTGCCAGATATCAGATCCAAAAATGCAGTGGCGTAGCCAGAAATTTTTCATGGGGGGGTGGGTTATGACTACTGCAACTCACATATATGTATACGAGTGTGTGATAAGGGAGTGAAGAATATACATTTTGTATGGCAAAAGATTTCTGATGGGGGGTGGGGGGTTGTGACCCCCCCCTTGGCTACGCCCCTGCAGAAATGTCTTTTTGTAAATAAAAAAGCAAATTATACTCTAAAATCTACTAGATGGCAGCGCGTGTTCTAATCTGATAACTATTTTATCATGACCTAATAAGGAACGTCACTTTCATTGTGTGGAATGATTCGTTTTTGCAATTGCCTTGTTTCAACCCCTTCTTCTAATTTGTAAGATTGAAGCAGTACGTTTTATTAATTTTGATTTATAAATGGCATAATAACACGGAAAAAGTAATTAAAAAACTTTGTAAAAAACACACACACACATAAGAAGTAAAAGTACCTTTTTCCTTTTACTTCTTATGTGTGTTTTTTACAAAGTTTTTTAATTACTTTATCGTTTAACACCAGTATTTTGAGTGTTTTTTCAGTTCAATAATAACACGGAGTTTTGAACTTAAATATGACAACTAGAATTGAAACCTTTTTGTAGTGTTTTCGGAATTCCAGTACAATTGAAAGAGACAGTGTTGCCGAAGTATTCTGATTTAATGAAGCATTTCTTAATCACGAAAAATGGTATACTATGGAAGCAGGGGAACAAGAAGGATCCTTCAGTAAAAGAGATCATCGAAATTGTTTCTTTGAACGTTGAAAAAATTTGGAAGAAAGCCTCCTTGCCTGAGCTAAGTGACCAAGAAGTAATTCTCTTATTAAAAATTATAATGAAAAGATACGATCACAACTTAATTCTACACAAGTAACGCAGTCTTTGTCTCCATATACTTCTTGGAAGAAAGGGCAAAATTATAATGCAAGAAAAGAAGAGAAGCTCGTTAGATACGACTGTAGCTGTGGAAGAGCATATTGCTATGTTGTCAAAACCTGGTTCTGTGTACGTAGGACATGTGATTCCGGAGTCAGGCTCTAGTGCTGATATTACTTGCAGCATCATCAACTTCGTTACACAGAAAGAGATTACACTTTCGGATCTTGTTGTCGTTGGGTGCGATGGAACGAATGTCAACGTTGGGAAGAAAAATGGCGTAGTTAGACGGCTTGAAATCTTTGTCGGCCATAAATTGCACTGGTTTTTTTGCTTATTGCATACTAATGAACTGCCGCTTCGCCACCTTTTCCATAAGATTGAAGGAAAAACATCTGGGCCACACCAGTTTTTTGGAACAACAGAAAAATCTCTGGAAATGCACGTAACCCTTACTGTGACAAAATTTGTTTCTATTCCTGTTGCTCTGCCTGAAATTAATAAAATAGACCTCAGTACAGAACAAAAGCACCTCTTCGATATTAGCAGTATGCTCGGGACAATGCCATCCAGATTTGGCAAACAGAAGTCCAGGAAGGATATCTCATTCATGGTGGTTCATTACAGCGAACAGAATACTGCGCCTGTACGTATCGACTGCCGAGCGAACAGAATGCTTCAAACTATTAGTAGACTACGTGATGAAAGTGTACGTGCCATCCTGGTTTGAAATAAAGAAAATCCTAGCAGCTACTCATAGAGCATGGAATGATGAAATGAAGTTCATTCTTACCGGAAGATTTTAAGTCAATCGTTCATGAAGTTAGTTATTCAGAGGAACTCTTATTCTGCTCATTCTGAAAATATATGCTGTTGGCAATGCTGTTTGATGAACGATCAGATATTCGAGAACTTGGCCTAAGAAGAATATTGAAAGTAATAAAAACTGAATGGGAGGGACAAAATACGCCAATTTGATCCTCGAAATATAAATTTCGAAGCTGAGTAGTATTTTCAGATGATTCACTGGGACAATCCTTGGGAATTACCAGCTGCCATGAACCTCAGTGACGAAGACGTAGCAAGTATGATCAGAAACGGTTCAGAATTTGAAATAGAGAAGCTCCCTTGCCCTTCTCAAGCAGTAAAAAGGCATGTAAGACTACTAACGCAAGCATCATTGGGAACATGTGGAGCAGAAGCCAGAGATGGATACATTCGTTGTGGAATGAAATCACGAAAGGAACTACCAAAGTTCATTATTTTGCCCGGCATATGGACTCCAAAATTGATAACTGATTAAAGTAAAGTGTTTTATTAGTCAATAATACTCGAAAGGTAAATTTGGTATCATTTCCTTTTCTGTATTAGTGTGCTTTCTAAATATTAATTGTCTTTAAAAATGAAGTAATATGTAAATATTTAATGACTGTATATTCAAAATATATCCCAAAACTTAGACTTCTTTCTTTCTTTTCTTTTCTTTCCTTTTTCGTTTTCTTTTCTTTCCTTTTTCGTTTTCTTTTTTTTTTCTTTTTTCTTGTTAACGGCAATAAAACATTGCCGTACTGTTTCTTTTTAGTAGTTAGAACTGTTTTTGAGCCAGAAAATAAAGTTATTGTAAACATTAAAAATAAATTTTAAGAAATTGATTTTTTGGCTTTTTACGATAACATTCCTTTCTTTGAGCCCAGTGTGGAACCTGAAGACAATTAGTGAACGGACTAGAATTTTTTTTCTGTGACTTTTTTGCCATACAGCACCATTTGTTGAATCAGGCAATATTAAAATAAAAAAAAAATTTTTTTTGGCCATCTTCACTCCACCCTAGTGACTAGTATGTGATTGGTCGCTCAGTGACTCCACTGTGATTTCACAGTGTGTCTATTTTGTGACTACTGATTTTTTTGGACTTCAAAATGGCGTCACACAGCCGCTTTTGCGACTTTAGAAACAGACTCATTTTTTCTAATATTTTGTGGCAATTTCTTTCGTGAAACATTTAATAAATAAATCCGAAAATAGTAATTCAATAAAACCTCGCAGTTATGTAGTAATGGGATTTAGTTTAATTTATTAATTTTTAAATTATTTCGTTTAAACAAGACAATATTATTTATAAAAAAATATTATTCTTAAAAATAATAGAGTTGAGAGTTCTAATCACAATGGTGAAAACTAAGTATCTGTGAGTAAAATTAACAATTTCTTTCATATCCCCATGGCATATATATATATGTTCGATAGCGTATGTAAGGTTTAAATTTCGGATGGGGGGGACTATCCGGTATTTTCAACCTTTTTGTTACTAGAGTAAATACAAATGTCTCAAAATTGCTGTTTTTTAATAATTGCTTTAAGTTTTCAGATCACCCCTCCCCTTTAAATACGTCTCCAGTATGTTTGAAAGTTCCACTACGAAAAATTTGAGGTAAAGCTATGGGTCTATTTCAAAAATACTTTATTTATTTTATCTAATGCATGTTTTTCCAATTAATTTTATTTATTTTCATATGAAATCCCTTTTAGGCAAAATATAGCAAAAATATAAATCTTATCCCTCATACCTTAATATATCAAACCCACATGTCGCACATTACAAATTTATTTCATAACCGAATAAAAAATTTCAATAAATCAATAATTAATCAAGTTTAATTTTTTCGGATGAATACTTAAATAAAACAGCACATTATCTCCTGAAAATAATTTATGTGGAAAAAGAAAGATTTCCAAGATTTTTAATTTATATTTATTAATTATGATATTTTTTATATTATTTATAAAAACTCACAGAATATAAAATTTATTTATAAAATAAATATATATATTTATATATAAAACTTATTTATAATATACTCACAGAAAAATTTTAAATTTCCAAAAGAAGCCGTCAGAAGTAGCTTTTGCAGCAATCAGTTTACTTTTAAAGGATCCCGAGTAGGGCAATCACAGCGTTGCGGTAAGATGCTGGGTTATTTTCCAAGGTTCGATTCTGGACCTCGACTTTTTCTTGCCTGAGAGTTTGGTGCTGCCATCTGGTGTATATTTTCGGTAACTCCTTTTCCCCGAATTTTTTCGCTGTCGCAAAACTGTCCCATCGTGACTTCTCTGAACGGTCGCATGCGACTACACAGCGAGAGGACATAGGGACTCTGGTGTGACTTTGCTGTGGAGTCGCGGCGACTGTTTGTAACTATTGTGAGTGTATTGTGTGGTCGCATTTCAGTCACAGGGGACTGTTGTGCTATTAGGGAAATTCAGTTTACTTAAAATTTTTCTACCTACTTGCAATCACAATGCACAAATACCTTACAATTAGTAACCTTGCATAATTTCTTTTATAAAAATGACATTCAAATTTTTCATCATATCAAGAAAGAATCTTAATTCATTTCAAAACTGTTCACGGTGATATTTTTATCATAAATTTACGTAAGTAATACTCAGTTAAAAGTTATTTTTGAGAATTGAGTTTTATGAATTTTATGAGTCACTGAGGAGAAAAATAACAAGAAGTGAAGAAGATTAATAGCGTAAAACTCAAAAATTAAATTTTTCGGTGAATGCAGCTATAATGCTTATAAGAATTTAAAACGTCGAATAGATCCCAAGCTTTGAGATATCGTGGTATAACTTTAGTTAAAAATGTAATTGTCAGCGGAATTTGACAACATTTAGGGAATTAAAATTTGCGACTGACAGCTTATAGCATTTAGACGATCCCAAATTTCTAGTTTGAATTTCTTTTTAATTTAATTTTACAAAGTAAACTAATGCAGTTAGAACCTGTTGTTCGATACAGAAAAACAACTTAAAAATTGAACTTATATATACATATACATACATATATATATATTCAAATATAAAATAATAATAAAAAACCTTCTTCACACACACACACACATATGTATATATATAATCGTTTATTAACATATGAAAAAGCTTCCCTAAAGCTGGTAACAGGCTTTAATTCTTTATCTATTACCGATAAGTGGGCAATATAAATTGAGAAAAATGTTCAAAATAAGGTTTGAAAAGGACTAATTTAAGAAAAACATGCCTCTCTTTAATTGTCAAAAAAATGACTTTTTAATTTTGTGCACGACCATAGTACGAAAAACTTTACATGTAACAAAAATGTGCATCACCCACTAAGGAAGTGATGTACAAAATTTGAGAATTTTATTTCTCAAAAGTGTTAGAGATATGAAGTTTAGTATATGCGTGTGCGTGTGTGTGTGTGTAATAATAAAATAGCCTTGTCTATTTAGTTTAATTTATTTTAAATTTATCTTGAAAACTGTCTTTCATCTCCTTGAAACTAGTACTTTTCGTGTGAAGTTTGTTTCTCTGTTAGACATATATTGCTTTCAAAGACGCTTTTTGAGTTCACTCAAGAAATAAGAATACAGCTTAAGCGCATCTTGCAGGGTTTTTTGCGGTCAGCGTCGGCATCCGTCCTGCAGAGATCCAGACCCGGGTTAAATGCCTAAATCCGCAAATAAATGATATCCTGATGAAGAACCAATTATCAGTCTTGACCCTCCTCTTATGCTCTAGCGACAGGTTAGGAACTAGGGGGTATGTAATGTCAGAAGCGACAAAATTGCTGGGCCTTTCGCCTTAGTAACTGTCCCTGAGAACACGCAGCCCGTGCGTCGGTAGGTCGCCGGGACTTCAAGAAAGTATGAAAAAGTAAAGAGCTGGATTAACGTCAAACAGCTTCGACTGCACTTATTTAGGAGAGCGATTTTCAACACACAAACACACAAATATATATACTATAATATTATTATAAAGGATAAATATAATATTTCTTAGACCATCACACATCTTAAGGGTTGTGTACACTACACATTAATAATCATACCAGGCATTTCTTGATGACTGTTCGTGATTATGTTTGAACTTGGAAAATGTAATTCTAATTAAGTTATATAAATTACATTTTGAATAAAAATATTTAACGTACCAAAGACAAGATGTTTTGAACTCTTCATGATTTAAAAATAATAGAATGTATTTTTATTAACAATGCATTATGATTATGTCTAGATTATAAAAACTTGCACTGATAATTTTTAATGAAGTGATAAATAGAAGATTATAGTTTGATAAATGTTATTATTTACCAAATAAATTAAATTTTATACAGATTTTATTTAACAAAAACATACGCTTCTAGAAGTGAGATTATGGTGAATAACTAATTACATTTGCTATTCACTTCAATAAATAATTTAAAATAATTTATTGCTTAACAAAATAAAATCAGGAATATTTCAAAGACTATCTCGATAAATGGACTTCATACATGGATTCTACCTACTGCTCCCAAAATATAAGCTTTATTACACATTATAATTACACCTGCTGCATAATCCACCTTTTTATGCACTTCTCAAAGCATTATATAACAGATATTATGCTTCCATAAAATAGCTATAAATATTTTTGTTCCGCATCATTTACAAACTCGCAATGCAATATAGTTCATCAATAATGCACGGTTTATGAAAATGCATCTACTTTGAAAGCGCCTCGATAAAAATCATCTTTTATTTAAAAATACATGAAAGTGAGAGAAGCCCGAAAAATACAGCTCAAGATTTCGAATATTTTCAGATTACCTATAATCCTGTCTAAAACCTTCTCTAAATATTCTATAGCTGTCAGACAACTTCTTGTTTTCTGTCTTACGAGGTATATAACTGGATAAACGTACGTAAGGATAAAAACACGAAGCAATAAATTTAATCAATTTAAGGCCTTGTGATTGAAACCACAAATTCAGTTTTGAAGGAAAATAAATATAGATTTTGTTTGAGATCAGAGTTTAAAAAAATCAGTGGAACAGTATTTGCGTTTTTAAAAGTAAAATTTTTAGAGTTTCAGCTTGATTGCAATCTCAATATACCTACAGTTACGCCGATCGCTGACTCACTCTGTAAACATTCCGGGAAAGTCCTCCAAGAAATAAAACTTTTACCTACAATTCTCCAAAATCATTGCAAAGTTAAGTACGAAAAAAGCAGTATCATCTACACCGTTTGTAAGATCCCCTTGAAAATTTTCATAATTATGTATAAAAAAAATGGAAAACAATTTGCGCTGCTTTTAAAATTTGAAATCCACCAGTTTCCTCTTTATAAAGCGATTTTTTTTTGGCTATTTTCAGCTGCATTTCATTTCGAGAGTAAAAAAAAAAAGGTTAATCCCGTGACAAAATTAGGTAATTCAAGTGAGAATGACGTCATATTTGAAGTCACGATCATCAATCTTTGAAGGGGTGTCAGTTCGTTTAAAAGTCTTTTCCGATAACATAGTTTAATTTTTTTAATTAAACTAATCGTCTGCTTGAAAAAATTGGCATAAGAGGCGTTACACAAAATGAAATTGTTCGAATGCAAAAAGTTTACGAGCGTTTCAAGAAGAGCATGAAATTCGATGTGGGTCTATAATAAATATTAAATAAAGTTATTTACTTAAGGGGGACGAAGATTAATAAATTGAGTGTACACATGCTTTCGTCAAATGTTCTTTCTATCGCCCGTTGTAATTGCCTCCACAACGGGCTTTGCCTTTTTGTATTTTAGAATTTATCTAATTGTTTTATCAAATCACTCTAACATGAGAAATTGTGCACGTGCCATCATCCGAATATTAGTGAGTTATTTCTAGCAAGTCAGAATCGCATAATTTAAAGACTTGTTACATTGTTGAATTTCTTTCGTCTCTAGCTTGTAATTCATTTGGATTTCAAACACTATTTAATCGTTCATGCAAAAATTGTGTCAATCTAACATACATGTTGCAAATTGGGGATAGGATTGAACTTGCTTTATTTTTTTTTAAATAAACTAGGGGCCAAGGCCCCCAGACTCGTTACGCTCGCTTTTCGTATGAGGCATTCGGCCCCTAATAAGGCTTATTCGTAAAAAAGACATAATTTCAACAGACAAAACCCGAAGATTGGATCAGATAGAATGTTACTGAGCTACGCATTGCTTGGTTCTTGCATGTTCATTGGTACAAAAAAATTTAAACTTCACACTACAGTAGATCCCCTCACCCTCATAACACGGAAGATATTTTGTTATGGGAATCCGTGTTGTACGGGTCCTGAGCTATACTCCACCTGGAGTGCTTATAATCGCTGGAAAATTTATTTGCACTCCTCAGAAACGCAATGATATTTAATGTTGTCATTCAAATTTATATTAATTAGGCGCTAAAGCGTAATAAAATCAGAACATCTGTTTCAGCTGTATTTTGAATAATGTAAAACCTATTGGACACCTTGCGAATTTGCCACCCATGGCGATTTTTCATTATTTGGCGACTTGCATACATGTAAAGTTAATAAAAGCTACGGAACAGATAGTATAGCTTGCCACCAATGGCGACTTTTCATTATTTGGCGATTTACACATGCTCACAACCTATAATTACTGTTCATTTAAGGTTACCGGAAAACCGTTATCCATATTTTTATTTACATAATCGTTTGCAGATTGGCGTACTTAGCACCACAAATTATACCATCTCGTCGCGCTAGCAAATATCCAAAGTGTACTGTAACTGCTATAATGGCATAGTTAACGTCGCCAAATATTTCTACTGGTAGCCAATAATCCAGAGGGACCAAACCGGCTTTAAAATAATCTGCATTTTAATTATTTTTCATTTTCAAGATATTAGTTATTCTGTTTTGGAAAAACGGATAATCGCTAATTCTAAACTCTTGTTGTCTAAGCGAACTTACTATTTGAAAATTTCAACTTTGTGTAACACATTTTGAGGTACTTATTTCATGTAGTTTTTATTTTGGCGTAAAATGGGTGTATTTCTACTTCATGTTTGACAATTTCACGTGATACTACATACTTGGAAACGCTTTGTTGCAAAGGAATGAATGATTTTATGCCAAATCCGGCAACCATTCTGTTTATTTTTTCAGTTTTATATTAATATCTTCTAAAATAATTCGATTTTCGAAATTTAAGTCAGCTCATCAGGTTCCTCGGAATTTTTCGAATCTGTGGGCACCTTAGTCGAAACTTAAATCCCCACGGTCTAGGAGGAGATAGGCCAACAAGCTTTGACAGCGCCAGCGGCCTTTACTTTTTTTTTAGAATAGAGAGATACCCAAATTAAATTTCATGCTGTTCTGGAAACTCGCGGAATCTTTTTGCAATCGAAAGATTTCGTTTTGTGTACACAGCTATTCTCATGTCCATGCAAACGATTTATTTGTGAAAAAAAAATGATAATAAACTGTGTAATCTGGAAAAGCTTTTTTAAACGAATTTGAATTCCAATTGTATGACGTCATATTCACTTGAAAAGGGTAATTTTGCCACGCAAATGATTTACTTTTTTCACTATCGGAAATAAAATGGTGCTGAAAATTGCGAAAAATCGCTTAAAAAGGAGGGAACGGGTGGATTTTCAGATTTTTAAAGAAGCGCAGATTGTTTTCTATATTTTTATACATGATCATGAAAATTTTCAAGCGGATCGTGCAGACAGTGAAGAAGTTATTAGGCTTTTTGTGTTAACTTTGTAAATTTCACGCGTTTCTAGATACTTGGAAACGCTTTGTTGCAAAGGAATGAATATTTTATGCCAAATCTCGCAACCATTCTTTTTATTTTTTCAGTTCTTTATTAATATCTTCTAAAATAATTCGATTTTCGAAATTTAAGTCAGCTTTGCAGGTTCCTGGGAATTTTTCGAATCTGTGGGCACCTTAGTCGAAACTCAAATCCCCACGGTTTAGGAGGAGATAGGTCCACAAGCTATTGACAGCGCCAGCGGACTTTACTTTTTTTTAGAATAGAGAGAAACTCCTCCTTTTGTAATAAACTCCTGTTATCCTTACTGTTAATGGTTATAACTGTCCGGTAAAAATGTGAGAAGATGTAGTGACTTGTATGATTTCTACTAAAATTGTTGGTCTCTCTGTATGAATAAAAAAGTGGTTTTGAAAAATATATGTGGTTTTTTAATAAGACCAGTTTTTAGTAAGACCCGGATTCATTTAAAAAGACATTTTATTCTTCTCAACCCGGCAGTACTCGCGAAGGGTATAATAATATACACGCTACGTGCTTTTTTTTCGATGTGCCTTCCTAACTTTTTTCTTTTAATGGATGAAACATCGTGCAGCTGAGTTTACGGCCATAACCATGAAGGGGAAAAATTTGTTTTAAAATTCTTCATGTATGTTTTCGGATATCGCTACG
The DNA here is from genome assembly GCA_038373885.1 of Cheiracanthium punctorium. Taxonomy (NCBI): domain Eukaryota; kingdom Metazoa; phylum Arthropoda; class Arachnida; order Araneae; family Cheiracanthiidae; genus Cheiracanthium; species Cheiracanthium punctorium. Next base: position 527,577 of record JAWZYV010000957.1, on the reverse strand, counting down.
TCGGGTGTATCAAACCCTGCTTATGCCATTGTTCTGAGTTATCATTTGTTTTCGATGTACCTTACTCTTTTTTTTTTTTTTAAATTGATGAGGTCTGGTGTGAAGGTCAGAATCTTCAAAGGGAAAAACTTGTGGTCGAATTTTTCATATAAGTTTATGGATTTGCCACGCCCGGTATGTCATACCCTGCACGAGTACTTCTGCTATTATTATGAGAAAGGCCCTAGTTCTGAGTTTATAAACACGTTTTTATATTGTTATTTGAGTAGTATTTATAAATGCATGGTTACCAATATATTTATTTATTTATTTTTACATTATTTTACGCCTCGTGTGTCGGTTTTACTGCAAAAACATTAAAAAAATCACTCTTGCTTATGAAATACCCTACGCGAGTAATTCCATTCTTTTTTTTTCCCGTGAGTAATCCTGGGCAATAATTGAAAGATTAAAAATAGATAAATAATGTCATTAATATTCTGTTAAATAACCGAACTTTTCCAATTTGTCTAAAGAAAACAAGATACACCAAACATAATTACATTTTTTGAACAAATTCATTTTAATACAGCTAATTTTATAAAATAAAGTAAACTTAAAAACATCCTAATAAATTTCTGTATTATATTGCTCACCTGATTTTCCTCTAATATAATCTTTAGAAATAGCCAGTTTAAACTAACTTTATGTTCAGTTTAATCGAGTGAAAAATTTTTCATGACCAAACTGCAGATTTTAACTTGTTTAATCGTGTGAAATATTTCCGAATTAACCTAATTTTCTACATAATTTTACACGTAAATGCTCATGCAGTTAAGTAAATTAATTTTGCCGTGAAATACTTTGCAAAGTTAAATGAAACCGTGAACTTAAATACATCATAAATTTTAAAATTAGTGGCTATGAATTACAGTAGCAGATGTCCGCAGTGTTCAACTGCAAACCAAAAATTAAAAATAATATTTATAATTTCTCTTATGCAAAATTGCAAAAGTAGTCATAAAAACGTACCTAGAAAATATCGTTAAGATTTTTCCATTATTTATATAACATATGAACTCGCATATTAAGAATTCTTTTAATAGAGAGAGTAAAAGAGTGAGAAATAGAGGGAGTTTTAAAGTTGGACTAAAAAAATTAAGGAAATTAAGTTAGGGAAAAATAAATTGAAATGCATTTACTTTGCTTCCTTTTAAGTTTTTTCTTGCATTATCTGTCTTACTCTGAGAAAGCAGCCCCGGAAGTTCTTAAATATTTTGTTAGGTCACTACGTTACTTGTCAGCGTACTGCTTGCTATAGACGAATTACCAAGGAGATCTTTCATACCTGAGAGGTTACTTGTAAATCACCCATGGAAAACACAGATTTTCTATTGAGTTGTAGGAACTTATAGTTAATCGTTGCTGAGTAATAAAGATTCCTGAAAGTAAAATTGATAGTATCTGGAAATTCCGATACTCCCGTGAATCTCATGTATTGTTTTGGTATTTGTTATTGGAACAATGTTGGTGAATGGAAATTATTGTTATTGGAACAATAAACAGCTGATTATATAATTAGAACTCAGTATAACAACACGCATAACAAGGGGAAAAAAATCCTCAGCTTTCTTCAGTTCACGATCGTACTGATAGATAATTACCTTGTTATGTGTGTTATTATACTCAGTTCTACTTATATCACTTTTTAACATCTGTTTTAAGTGTTTTTTTTGTAAAGGAACTGTTCGTTTCAGCGTTAACTAACATTTCTATTGAACAAGTTCACTTATCGTTCTTCGTTCTGCACAAATTACAGCAACGTAGAAATATTACAGAAGTTGTGCGTAGAAACTTAAGGAAAGAACAATGAATTTAGGATGAGAGAAAATCACGCTAACTAAAGCTAATCAAATTCTTCAATTACTAATTCCCTGGCAAATCCTTCTCATGAATTACAGGCTTTTGCAGAGTACATATAGATGGCTTGTGCTTCGACTTAACTCATTTTAAAAGCTAGTAATTTTGGTAACTCTGCATCTGTGAAATCCGATCAGACGAATCCAGCCTCTTTCTAATGAACTAAAAGTTATTGCGTATAAAGATATTTAGGTATACGTTTATTTTGGCCAACCAAAAAAAATTCTTCTGGCGATAATTTGATACGAAAATGATTATGTAAAAGTACTGCGGTTGCGGCGCATTATTAAGGCGGAAACAACAGAGAGATTATTATAAGAAATAAACTTATAATCACATAACTATGAAAATTTCCAGAATGTTTCCTCTAAAACTAGACTGAGAACTGACATTGAGATAAAATTTGAAAGTTATTTAATTTTTTTAAAATATTATTAAACTTGATGCTTTTTCAGAGGAAACGCCATTTTCAAGATTTCCACCCACGATTAGAAAAAAACTTACCATTCCAGAATCATGAGAATTTTCAGAACGATCCCTCAGAAACTAGATTAAAAACTGACATTGAGATAAAGTTTGAAAATATATTTAACTTTAAAAAAAAAATGTTAGACTTGACACTTTTTCAGAGGAAGACACTTTTGGTGAAATTTCACTGAAGATCATAAACAAGCATACGATTCCAGAACTATGACAATTTTTAGACTCTTTCCTCAGAAACTCTACTGTGAACTGAAACAAATTTCAAATTTGAAAAGTTACTTAATTTTTTGAAAAAAAAAAAGTAAGCTTGGTACTTTTTCGAAGAAGTTCGCACTTTTTGGTTGACTTTCGTCCTGATAAGAAATAAACTTACAGTGCTAGAAGTATAAAATTTTTAAGAATATTTCCTGGGAAACTATACTGTGGATTTCTGCAAATTTCAAATCTGAAGACCGAGTCAGTTTTCATAAAAAGAAAAAAACATTGTTTCTTAAATTCAAATTCAAAATTAGCGGACTAAAAAATTTTCTCTCTAACATTACTTCGAAATATATATTTGAATCACTTCATAATACATTTAGGAATGTTTTGGGACCAAAAATGTACTACATTTTTTTTTACAAATTTTGTAATTTTGTAACAAGTAATGACTTCTGAATCCTATAGCGTACATGACTTCTGATCAAGATTAAAAATAAAAACACAGTGGAAGAGCTACTGAAAAATTTAGAATGATTCTTCTCAAACTACTTTGCGATGTTTTGTGAGCATGAAGTTTATAGTAGTAATTTAATTTTAAAAAATAAAATGGTATTTCAGACTGAAATTCAAAGAATTTCAGCAGTTTCATTGCGTTTCAATCGAATTTCCACCACACAATTGAAATAAGTTCAAAGAGATAATTGAAATAAGTTCAACATTCTTCATAAAAAATATTAATGTATTTATTATTAACGAAAATTTTACATACCTTTTTATCATGAATAGGAATATTTATAATTTCAGTTTATTTAAACTTTGAATAAATCATCACAAACAGGTTATCTGATTATTATTAGGAAATTTAATTTTTTTACTTCATTATTTCTTATCCTGTCGCTTTCTTAAGCGTTTACCTAGTTCATATACATAATATTTTTCACGTAATATTTTGGATTTCATTAAACTATCCAATATAGCATCAATTATGCTCACCCTGAAACTGACAAGACAGTCATAACTTGTTTGAATTAAACCTGGAGAGAAAATACAAATATTGTAGCATAATTGTAAATTTAAAAACAAACCTTACATATGTAAGTTTAATTTGAATTTTTAATATAATAGATATTTTAAATTTCATTTGAATGCTATATCCATAATATGTTCTTTAAAATCAAATTATTTTCTTCTATTATTATTCAAATTCCGACATTTCCAATTTACAGAGAACAAGTTATTCCGCCATTTCCACGTTCGCAATTCTTTGCTTAAGGTCTCCGTAGTAAAAGTTAAAACGTTTTATGCGTCCTTTTTTCGCCTTTTAAAGATTTTCTTAGAAGCAATCAAAAGAATTTTTATTCATTCAAAGGAAAAGAATAATTTCCTGATTTTTGAGATTCCTTCTGTAATGAAACCAACTAGGTTATCGATTTCCAATTTTAGGCTTTTATATTTATATGAATAAATCATCTACTGAAAGAAATTGCATTCCCAGTGTGATTGCTGACTCTTGTTTAACATGAATACTAATCACAGTTTCTTTCAGATACAGTCTTTTAGCTTTTAATTCTTCCCATTCTTTTCATTTCATTTGCATTCAGATCGCAAACGAGGGTATGGAACAATTGCGATTAGTGTACTTTTAAAAAACATTGTTTAACTCAATGTTTGTTATTCGTAAGATTGATCAACATAAGCAAAAAAAAAATATTAAAAAATCATATACACCTACTCTATATTCTAAAAAGTTATGCGAATGTTAATTGAACCTAGTTTTTGATTTACTATTTGCATTTACTCATGGTTTTCTATTTGTATTTGATTATTATTATTTTTTTTTGTTCATCTTACAGTGTTAAAAGTAAAGGATCAGTGTTTCTTCAAATATATGGTGAACGCAATCTTTTCCTTTTGGATTCACATTCATTACCACGGGATGTACATAAAGTCAAGGCCAAGCTTTAAGGGTTAGTAAAATACTTATAAATAAGCATCGTTTGCATTTAGCAGTGTGGGGTCACAAAGTTGAACTATTGGTGGATTCCGAGGAAATGAAAAACGGCATTTTATCTACGCATCGCTGTGAATACTGAAACGTCAAACCCTTAACAATAATAAAGCCGAGTGCCGATTCAATGGATGCGGTGCATTTTGGCCTGGACCGATACTAGCAAGGGCCATGATGGTGCGCAGCGCGTGAGCGACTAATTTTAAGGGAAGCAAAAAAAAGAAATACAGTAAAGTTTGTATGAAAAGAATGGCCAATTTTCATTTGCACGAGAGCGGCTGAAGTTCCAGGATCGGTTCCGATTGTGGACGGCAGAAGTAGTGTTTGAAATAGTCCAGCTGTATGTATTTTTGTAAAAGATTTTTAGAGTGGGCAATAAGAACAAGGTAAGTGAAACAGCTTAAACAATACTTATTTTGGGGAAGAAAAATACTGAATATGGAAATTTATTTAGTTTTCAATATCAAATTGTCTTCAAAATAATTTTATTAAGTTTGGATTTAACCACGTGAACTATTAACAATACTTTCAGGTTAGAGAATTTTATGCTTGATGGAACAGCTTAAGCTGTCTTAGAAAGCATACTTGAATCTTATTTGGCTGTGAATTATAACATCTGCGAGGATTTACATCTGTACCATGAACCATCCTTAACACGGACGGATCAAACAATTTTCCAGGTTTACACCGCTTAATTTTATGCTTGATGGAACAACTTAAGCTCTCTTAGAAAGCATACTTGAATCTTATTTGGCTGTGAATTATAACATCTGCGAGGCTTTACATCTGTACCATGAACCATCCTTAACACTGACGGATCAAACAATTTTCCAGGTTTACACCGCTTAATTTTATGCTTAATGGAACAACTTAAGCTCTCTTAGAAAGCATACTTGAATCTTATTTGGCTGTGAATTATAACATCTGCGAGGCTTTACATCTGTACCAAGAACCATCCTTAACACTGACGGATCAAACAATTTTCCAGGTTTACACCGCTAGCTTTGCAAGTGTGCTTCATTTCAAGACATGAGACCGTATGTTAGTCCCTCGACTGAAATCTGGTATGGCATGTACGTACGACTTCCTGAAGCGTAAAAACCTATTCTGGAACATTTTGAAGGTAATTGATGGCCTAGTAGAAGATCGAATGCATGAACTACAGGCTTGAGTAAAAACATCGAATGGAAAATCTTGCATGAGGAATTGCTTTTCCATACTACTTGAAAAGAACGTAAGCGCTAAATGCAGCTGATTATCCTCGGAACGTAGACTTTTGTCATTGGTTTTTGCAGCAGTTCTCAGCAAATATACTTTTCTCTCTTGAATGCCATATTTTCGTGAAATGGTGTTTAGATTTTTCAAGGTTCCCATGTTTTGGCCCCCTCTATCCCACATGCTGCACATCCGTATGCTTTCCAGAAGCAGCTTCCTGTTAATTTGTGAGCGGATATTGTCAGAGCGTATTTAAGAACTTTTCACTAGGTGGCACTTATGCTATGATCTAAACCTATTACATTCATAGACATACATACATGTCAAATGTACATCTTTTCGCGTAAAGCCTCACACCGCATTTTATTTTGATAGTCAGCAAGGTCTATATTGCAGTAATATCCTTAAGTTTACTAAGGGGAAGATGATTAAAAGAAAATGAAAATTTTTATGATTGATGTGCCATTAAAAACTTAAACAATAAAACTGAGTTCTGCTTGGCTCCCGCTGTGTGGGAACAATGTCTGGCACTGGGTGTCATTTATTATGACTACGTGGCTCTAGAGCCACCTACTTTGTGTGTTAAACTATGCTCTGGGTACTGTGAGTGATTTCCTTATTGATCCATAATTTGCTACCGCACCACATCAACTCAACGCAGGAAGTGTCGAATCTTCCGGAAGAAATATTGCCGGAATCACTTGACAGTGTTCTAGTTGCTATTCCAGATATCATGTGATTTACAACGCGATGGGGCTCCACCCCTTTTCCGCAGTAATGTAAGTGATTATCTCTGTGCCATATTTTACCTTCAGCAGATTGATCGAGGGGGAGAAGTTGCTTTTTCATCATGTTTATAGATATACCAAGTATCGATTTTTCACCACCAGATCTTTCAAGTATCGACAAGTGCTTTGGAGACACCTCAGAGGTTGATAGCTTATTTGAGCAATTACTATAATATTATGTAAATAAAACGTTCATTTCTTTACGATTTCCGGTTTTTCTGTCTAGACTTTTCATTTCCGGCATCACATTGCTATAAAAATAATTGGTTTTTTATGTATTCTTTGTACCCTTAATGTTTGGCCCACAAACTTCAGCACACCTTGTTGATTAAACTAAGAATGATTAGATAAAAAAAAACCTTTACTATTTTTGTCGTTACATACAAAGACTAACGAGTTTCTAGTGTTTATTTCTGCTTTGATACGTTTTAAGCAAATCTAATAATTTTACATAAAATGTAGAAGCTTCATTTTATCTTTTGTTTCAGTCATAAAAACTCTTTCTTTTAACTTTCTGACACCAATTGTTTATTTCCAGTGTGATTTTCTTTTTCTGTTAAATTTTACGGAACAGTGTAACACGTCTGAGCACGATGTTTAATAATTACTACTGCTTCATTGCGATTATTACATTGTCCGATCTAAAATTCTGTTACTGAAACTTGTAACAATTATATGAAAAGTGAATTAATATTCATCGCCAAAATTCGGATTTTCGAACCAAAAAGAAAAAAAGATTTTTTTTTTTTTACTGTCTACATTTAAATAAACGTAAAGTAGAACACAGGAACACAGAATTTCTGAAATAGTTTTTTCGAGAGAAAGGGTCCTGAATACTATGTTATCTAAAATATGGAATTTTTTTAAGGTAAGTGCTACTACAATAAGTTCTCTCTTTAGATTTTCATCCGAAAATTTATAATTTAACACCTTCGGCTATTCGCATATAAATTTTTAATTCACATTTTTTTCTAAGCGTGAAAAGTGTAGTCCAAAAAAGTTTTTCTATCCAGACATCGACTCAAGGGGCCATGGTTCAAAGAACATCTATAGTTTCAGAGTAACAGATGGCATGAACAAATGGAACAGCAAATATTAAGGCAAAAGCATAAATGCATGGTCAAAGTACTTTTAGCAAGTTTGTAAACAGAACAGAGTCCAGTAGTTTGTGTTTATTTGAGAAGAAGAAACAAAAATATAGGACACATAATGCATCTCGAAGAACGAATTTTATAGTAAAAACAAAATGATGTTTGGACATATTGAATATTTTCTGTTAGACTAACAAAATTTAAGGAGAGGAGTAACTTTTATTACGGCAAAAAGAATTTTTTTCTAACAGCATTTCCTCGCATCATTTAAATTGTTCTAATGAATAATCTGTTTATATTCCATTAAAGCCTGGACTCAGAAAAGATCTACGTTTTTTTTGTTTAAAACATATTTCTTGATCTACGTTCACTTCACTTGAATTTCATTGTAAAAACAAAATGACATGTGAACATATTGTGCATTTTCTGTTAGACTAACAAAATTTAAAAGACAAGAATAAATTTTTCAGAATTACTGCAAAAAGATTTTTTCGAGAGCATTTCTTCGCATCATTTAAATTGTTCTAATGAATGATCTATTTATAATATTCATTAAAGCCTGGGTTAAGAAAACACCCACTCTTTTTGGTTTAAAACATAATTCTTGATCTACGTTCTCTGCACCTGTTAAGAGACACTTGCAGAGCTTCGGGATTTCGGCAAATTGTGGACGTACTAAAACTGCTAAATTTCGAAAAAGAGATTTTCTTGCAATTTGAAGTACACGGAGACAGATGTCATGGTAACCTACGTATTTCACACTTATGTACCATTTTCCTAATCTTTCAAGTAACTCGCAATCTGAGTTAACTCCCGGGTTTAATAGTTTGTGAATACGGCTGTAAAAAAGGTAAGGTGTTTAAGTTTGAAACTCGTTAAAGTACATTTTAAGGATCTCCGATTTTTAACAAAAACTTCAATAAAACGATAAGTAACGAGAAATATTTCTGTACGTGTCAATAACAGAATAACAAAATAACAGAAATAACGAGAAATATTTCTGTACGTGTCATATAAATTATTACTTCCGTGAATGTAACAGAAATTGCTTCCATACAGGACGTCTACACATTTCTTACCTGAAAAGGTGGTATTGACAGTTACCGAATTTCAAGAGCTTAAATGTTATTTAGGCATTGTTGCAATTCTTAATTTTTTTTTATTTAAAAAAATTAATTTAAAAATGCTATTTAAAACATGCAAGTTTTGAGATTCGCTTGAAACATATAAACAATAAAACACATAAGTAGAGAAACAAAATTTTAATTTTCATATTCAGGGCAAAGTAAATTCACGTATGGAAGGCATTTGAATTTAAGCACTATAACCAATATGACATTTGAGCCTATGAACCATGCGGAAAATTACTTAAAAACTAAATAAACAATGCAATAGGTTAGTCAGTTTAAACATGTATTTAACGCAATTTTGTCTGAGGCTGTTTCCCATTTTAAATTACAGAGTATTGTAGAGAGGATATTAAATTATGCCTAAGCCTCTTGATGATAATAATAGAACTGTGGTCCATACTATAGATAATTATTTTGATGATTATATTACAGACTTTCCGATATAAAACGCATAGTATGAAATGAACTAGAAATGCATTACATTAAAAGACAAACACTGTAGGAGTGTATGCAATTCTGATACTACTATTCATGTCTTATATTTAGAGATTCAACTGTATATAATAATAATAATAATAATAATAATAATAATAATAATAATAATTCTATCAAGATTCTATTACAATTATTTCTTTTGATTTGGCACTTTAAAAAAATATATCGACATGAGCAGTTTAATGACACATCAGTTAGCAGATTTCTCTCTTGATTCATTGCCAAAGGACACCCGTCATCACCAAATTCCACAGGATAGATCTTATTGATTTTAGTTAACAATGTTTACTCATAAAACATTTCATTCTTGGAAGAATATGAAACCTTGTAAAACAGTGTTAATAACGAAAATATTTCCTTCATTTCTTTTAGAAGGGCCAGAAAGTGTAGGACCAGTGTCGCATTCTTACATGAAATTCAAACGAATACATTTTCAATGAATGTTTAAATATCAACAAGTTTTCAATAAATGTTTAAATACTGACAAATGGCTGGACTCTGAATTCAAATTAGTTGCCTATTACGCAAAATTTTGAAAAATAATACTTTTTCTTTCATGACAGTTGGTGAGACTCCCACTTTATTCACGTGTACCCTTTTTCTGGACGATAGTTAGAATGTTATGAAATTGGTTTCTAGGCAGTGTGCATTAGTACTGTATTTTATGGTTGTCTCTTTTTTTTATTTTTAACATCACGTGGTATATGTTAAAAACGTGTTGGTCCCCTATCCCCCAATCGGGTAGGAATTTTGGAAAATGTTGCCTGATTTAACACCTATGCTAAAAAACTCGCGTACATGCCAAATTTCATATTGTTAGCTTCCGTAGTTTTGTACAGGCGAAGAAATGACAATACTGATTAGTCCCCCTAATTTAATTCATGTGAATATGATCACTAATTTTTATGTTTCTGCATAGCACATTCCTATCAAAAATATTTTCCTACATCAAAATAATCTTCTGAACTTTTCATGTAAAAGATCGTGTAATCCAAATAAAATGCAAAGTAATCTTTTAAACTAACAGCCCTAGTCTCGAAGTCAATTAATAGGTGCATGCATAATTTTATTTAAAATATGTGAAACGCCATATTGCGACTACCGAAATAAAGATTAATGACTAAGTATCATATGTTAATGATTCTAAAGTGCCTATTCCTGAAATCATAAAGAAGTAACACAGGAACTGGACAAAATTTATTATAGTCCGCTAAATTACTTTAATTACGGTGCTTCTGGGGGGGCAGATGAATAGATGATTTGAACAACACTGTTTTCTCAGAATACTTATGGGAGGTAGGAAATTGGTTTAATATAATGGTTACCTTAACTTATTGCTAATAACTTTTCTGCGCTAATTGAATTAGAATGCAGGGAACAAAATACTTGCGACGTTAAATATTAATTTTTGGAAACTCATTGCTTATCTGGGATATTTTGAAATTATTGTCTTTTGTTATTTCATTAAAAGAAACTAGTTCTTGTAATTATTTAACATATCTTTTAAATTCTTAAGTATTCTTAAGTATAGAGATTTTAAACGTTAGATGAGTGGAAGAAATACATTGTACGTCGTCACATACGTATAAATATAGTGTAAAACAACATAGATGTATTAGGGTAAAATTTAACAGGTCATACTCAACTCCTCATGAGCTAAGTCAAGGGATCCTACAGGGATTAGTCTTTAATCCTACATTCTTCATTTTGTATTTAGCTGGTATTGAAAGAGTGCCTTCTACATGTGTCAGAATAGACTTGTTTGAAAATGACATCGATCTCTGGGTCTGAGGCAGTATTATAAATGAATTTGAGCAGAACCGTAACAACGCCTTAGCTTCCTGTTCAATCTTTGCTAGAGAGCTAAAATTCAGGTTCAATCCTTCTAAATCAGTTGTTTCCTTCTTAACTACTAATAGGGTCTTATACAGATATAATGCAATACTGAAGCTGGAAAATCAGGAACTTCCTTACGAAAAGGGCCTAAAATAGATGGGTTTTTTTTCCTTGACCCAGACATTACTAGCAATAAAAATATTGACCATTTTCTACAGAAGAGTAGAGCACGCCTCAACATACTCAAATTTATTTTGGGCAAGGATTGGGTAACTAATGCAGATACCCTCAGAACCACGGTACCGTATACGGCTTTCATTCGACCTATTCTTAAGTATAGTTTCCCGATTTACTATTGTGACTCTGCTACTAATCTGAAGTAATTGGAACAGGCTCATTTAAGTGCTTTGCGGATTATCACTTGATTGTGACTTACCTGCACTTCTGAAATAGTTATGTTCGAGGCTAACTCAGAACCCCTTTATACTAAAAGAGGAGCTTCTCTTGTCAAACACTATTACAAACTCTCTAGTTATGTCCCCATTGAAATAATTTAAACCTTTGCCGTTGCAATCCCAACTTCTGCTCAGTTTTCAGAAGTGAAATAATAACTAAGACTAGAGGCTATTCTCTCTGAGAATGACTATGGAGACCTATGGATCTTGTTCGACAGTCGCAGATCTCTCCAACATCTAAATTATTGGCTGATACAAGACCAGACTCTCTATCCTGCAAAAGTTAAAACTTCTTTCGACCAACCATGATCTCCATATGCAGTGGATCCCCTCCTGTGTGGATGCATATTTAAATGAAGTAGGAGACAAACTCGCCAAGGAGGGATGAAACCAACCATTCCCCTGCTCTTTCCACCTGACATACCAAGAGCTTTGTTGTGGAAAAAGACCCCTTCTCTCATTGGTACTAGGATTAAACCCAAGATGTAACTTCGACCTCCCTCGTGCAATTGTCTCCAGACTGTTCTGTCGAGACTCGCCAGCAGTCACCTAAAGAGTCTCTCTTTCGTTGAGCGAGAAAGACTTGCAAAGCAGACTTGTGACCTGCAAAGTGTCTATGGGGAAGCTTTCCCCAGGTTCACATCCCATATTTTTTATGAAGGCGACACCCAGACCGTGAAGACAGAACAAGACTTTATAGTGGCAATGACATTTTGTTTTAACATATCAACATATAACATTAAAATTATAAAGTCCTACGGTGGCTGAGCAGCACCCTGAAAAACGCAGGTTCACTTGACAACTGCTAAGGCGTGAATGATGAGAAACTCAAGCCAAAAGGTTAGTACAGAAGCAAAACACGCCAAAGAGACACGCCAAACAAAGCGCGAAAGTAACGTGACGCCAGTAGGCGTTAAGAACATTTCTATATAATTATTTTTGAATCCCAGTCATGCCAACGGATAAAACAAACAATCTAGCAGCTAAATTGTAACCCAAAATGAAAGCCAATGTTATTTATAGATTTGATACCATATATGGTCATAAACAAACCATGAGAACAGAAATGCTAGGCTTTACCGATGCAAAAGTGAAATGAAAAGGAAGAATAAATGAAAACGGAAGATTGCTTTTAAATACGGTAGGTGCAGAAATAAAAACTTTACAGGCGAAGGGAAGAGAATACCAAATCGAAAGTACAAAGAATAAATTTTGAACACAGATTAAATTTAGAAAAAAAGTAACAATTAAGTAATTGATAATTGAAAATAAGATATGTGATTATCTGCATCACAGTGCCAACACTATCAGGCATCTGCAGAACACATCCTGGACTGTATGGTCCTCTCCAGAGAGGAGATCTACTGTCACCCTCTCCTAGTTATTGATTTTTTGAGTCAAAAATCTTGCAGGTCTTGTCTGACTTCGTCAGACCCGAGGTTAAGCAAGAATAACAGCAATGTAACAGTATGAAAAAGGTCAAATCAATTTTAAATTGGCAGCTTCATGGAGGAATAAGTTTCTACTTCAAATAAAGCGGCTACACTACATACGAAATAGCAGTGACTAGGGTAGAGATCATTTTTTTGTCATGGTAAGTAGCAAACGATAAGGTACATTACAAAAGTGTTAAGCATGCACGGAAAACAATCTGCTCAATTTGTCCGCACGTAGTGCTGTTGTTACAAATTAAAGCTATTTCTTCAGAGTGCCTCTGTCTAGAATGAAAAGATGTTATTAAATGATGACGATTAGTGTAAAAATAACTTTGTTGAAATCTTTGAACCTTACATAGCTCGATGTTCAATCACCGATGGAAATACGTCACTAATTACCGGCGGATACACTTCGTTGTAAAACGAATTGCACTCGCATTTACCATCAAGTCATTCATATACATTTGTTTAGGTTGCAGAAAATGCCCGCCCTTCCTCAGTTGCATAAAATCACCACCTAACTTCACTCAAGCACAAAGGAAGAACAATTCCATTTATCCCTGCTCACTTTAAAAGGAAAACTATTGCAACTGAAAAAGGATGGACCTTTTCAACCATCCAAAATGATCGTTTTGTTGATAAATACCTTTTAATGTGGCTCTAAAATGTTTCAATTATTTTTTCCTTTCAAAATCAAATATTTGTTTGGTGTTCGTATTGTCAAATAACTATTTTTTGTTCAACGATAGCTTACTTGAACTATTACAACAGAAAATAAGTCCCATTGTAAATGAGTCCCGTGATCTACTCTAAATAACAGTTTAAGCAATGGCTGGCCGTAGAATTTAGTTTCTTAAAAGTCTTTCATTTGGTCCTGTCAATAAACTAACCAGTCGATTGCAATCAAAATGCGAGGTATACAACTATGTGCTATATGGGTTATCAATAAAAAGTTTCAACATTCTACGGCTGATCATTTTACGTCAACGACCCACAATCGCACTTACAAATTTTAATTACTTTAAAAATATTTTATAGTGTCTTTGACAAATCAGATTTTCGTAGAAATTCAGCAAAACGAATGTTTTAAACAAATGAATTTAAAACTACACCCACGCTCATATATAAATATGTCCATAAGTCTTATTACTGTGCACAGAAAGGGTACTCAGTGAGTCTTTTAACAAAACTTTATTAATAACGCATCTGAAATAAGGCAATTTTGCATTCATAATATTCTTTATTTCCTCCTCCTTTCTTCCACTTTCAGTTCATTCAGCGGACGGGAAATTTCATTTGAGTGTCCAAAAAGGAATCCACGAAAGGGTATATTCCTCAGTGGTTCCCATATCTTGATATCGATTGGGAGGAAGCAGTTTCCGACTTTTCGCAGAGATACTTTCGAGCATTTCTTTATTTTTTTTGCTATCGATCCTTTACTTCCTTTTTAACACAGTTTTGGTTTCCGAGAGTACTTAAAAGTCAAGTGGTGACAGATGGGAGGAATAGATAAAGTAAGGAATCTGTTTATGAGGAGGATTGCGTGCGGGAAAAAAAATAGATAAGCGATTTAAAGCTCCTGTACATTTTGTTTTTAAGTAGTACAGAAACTAAACTCTTAATTAGTGACTTACAAAATCTAGATCCGCTGATACGCTTAGCAAATGGAACATATTTTTCTTTTTCTTCTTCTTATTATGAGAGTTCATATTAGTACGGATGCCGATCTTTAGGATCTTACAAATACAATACGGTTCTTGAATTTAATAATACAAATACAAATACGGTTCTTGAATTTAACTTCCATTTAATTCGAAAAGAAAATCTATCAAGCAAATAGATTAAAAAAATTACTTTGATACATTACATAGCTGCACCATTTTTTTTTTTTTCGTGTTTTGATAAAAAAAGGTAGAATACAGTGTATAAAAAGAATGCGTTTGATGAAAAAATATTTTGAAAATTATATTATTTCGTTTGCTAAAATGTAATTAATTTTTATTTAAATTGCATTCATGTTTTTTAGAATATTTAAACGTCAAGTGCAGGACAAACAATAAATTGAAAGTCCAACCAATTCTCTAAAAATTAATTGAGATGAACTGTGGATAAACCGAAATTAAAAAGGATTGTTCAGTATTTAAGATATATTACCGATTAGATAGAAACGTAAACATCTGGTTTAGAGAAGAAAACGGGATATTCTATGTAAAATATCATTTGATATTCCTAAAGAGGAAAAATAACTGATTCTAAATTTGGTATAATACTTTTACTGTCGACTTAAATAAGGTCAGTTGATGTAAACGTATGAATATAAGGTATTAAAATTTAATTAAACTGGTATTAATCTATAGAAACATTTTTAATCCTAAACATTAACAGTTCTATACCCGTCAAGAAAATCACGCATAATAATAAGAGAAGAAACACAGTTTTTGAGAAAATCTTAAAGCTTCGCAATTTTCTGGAACAAAATTGTGTTCTAATATCGTGTGATAGATGTTTACAGCATATATAAATTATAAAATAAATACAATGTGACGAGAAAACATTTATTTCTTAACTTATGAAGAAATACAAATACTTCTTGTAAAAATATGAATGTTTAAACAAATACGACACGGCTAAAAACGTTACTCTAAGAACTTTATGATAATTTCAACACGTTTGTATAAAGGTAGTTTTGTTTCTTTGAATTCCCTGCAGGAAAATATATTTCGCTTTGAATATTCTTCAATTTATTTTTACCCTATTATTCAAAGTTATTCATTCCTTTCTAGCTCTTAAAAATTATTTATTTTAATAGGATTCATCCATCGCAATTTTTGTCAAAAAGAAAGTGTAAAAAAAAACAAATTTATTTCAACAACTCTCATGTGTATAGACGTAGATGGGATTGTACGTAACACACTGAAAGTAAATTAAACATTTGCTTTTAGAGGTTTTAGATTTGAAATTATACTTCAATTCAAAAATGTTGCCTTGTTTTGAGACTTTTCCCGTAAGTAGTATTGTATATTCCGTTGAGTAGTTATTAAACGATAAGTTTCATCAATAGCTACGAAAACATTTTGCCTGTGATGATTAATATTTCTTTGTTTAAGAGAAATTAGAGTTATTTAGAAACAAACAAAAATATGGAATATGTTACTTTAATAACTACTATATTTACAGAATATCTTAAATGGATGAATTCAAAATAATTTAAGTCCTTGAAATGTATTTAAGTATAATTTTTTTAACCTTATCTAAACTGGTGGTTAATCCTTAAACCAGGCATAAACCTTCTAGGGAAAGTAAAGGCTTGGTTAACATGTCGACTAAGGAATGAACCCCCCCCCCTCTGTTATTGTTAACTTGTTTCCAACGTTTGGAGAGAGTGGTGAAGCGATGTCAATATCAATAAATTCGGGCGTTATTTTCGAGACTGGTCGTCGATTCTTAAACCAGGCAAGGTTTCTTCTTGACTTTCTAGGGAACAACGTTCTTGGTTTACATGTAGACTAAGAAATACTTTTCTCCCACCTTAGTTATTGTTAACTTGTTTCCTACGTTTGAAGAGGTACGAGAGATGTCAAAATCAATAAGCCCTGGGCTTATCGATGCGAATAAAACATTCACTACCTACTGTTATATAAAGAGCAGTTTAACAGAGGATAAGTGGAACGGGAAAGCACGACTTGAATTTTCTCATCTTTATAGGTACCAAGATGAAAAAAAAAAAATGTCCCCCTCGAGAAAAGGTTAAATCTTTAGAATGACTACTGACAGTCACGCGTGTAATTACGATATCCTAATGCAAGTCCATAATTAGATTTTTTTTTATTAAAAAGTCTTCTACTTAAATTTAAACCCTCTAAACGCTATTGTTCGTAAAAAATGACAAAACTTTAATTAGCAGAATGAGTTTTCTTTATAACTACTTAGAGTGCTGACATTACAAAATAATAAAAATACATTAAACTGAAAATAAATTTGTGAATACCATATAAATTAGAGATAGTATAGTATGAAAGTGCGAGAGTCTTTTTCAGTTTCCTGCCTGCGTAGAAACTGGAATATTTTACAACTGAGAAAGTATGGACCTTTTGTCTCACCCGAAGCATAATGTGCTCTTTTTTAGTTTGCGTAATTTATGAAGCTTTTTATTAATTTAAACGCTTTAAACACAAGTTTTTTTGTGTGCGTAAAATGACACAATATCATTAAATGTCTTAAAACAATCAATATAAAAAATAGTCCTTTTTTTCTAATTTATTACAGTTGATGAAATTATTATTATTATTTATCTCATCGGTAATTTCATGCTTAGTCTTGAAAGGGAAAATATTGTTAATAAAATAGTCGTTTTACCGTACTTTAATAGCATAAAAACAAACGTTTTAGTTAAAACTATTGGTGGAAATAAGCGTTATGTGCTATAGCTTTACATCTAAAAAGTTGTTTATGTGTTTGTTTCAATGAATATATATTTGAAGCATGCTACCATGAAAAAGGAAATACACTGAGCATTCTTTTAGCTTATCTTTCTTTCTGAGTTTGCACAAAATAACTGTTTACGTAAACTTTTATTAAAATACTGCATGGTGCGGAAGAAAAACACATTTCTTTATTTCTTTCAATGTTTTTCCTTGTACATTTAAATAGCTTTTTTCGCAAAATTTATACCTCTTTTATTAAGCTCAACTGAGAAAAAACTTTTTTACACGCATGTATTTTTTAGTGGATTTTTGTAAACACACACTGAATACGTATTCTTTAGAGCTTCATTGAATGAAATGCAAAAGTTTGAGTTAAGTCTTGAATATTTATTCAATAAGCTTTATTAAGTTACTTTTCCTTGTTGTTATCAATATTTTCGTGAAAGTCTTCCAAAAATGAATGAAAGCTGGATTTCTATTGGTTTATTTTGATACCCGAATATCATGGTTGTTAAAACAACTACAGTTTATGAAAATTAAGGAATGATAACGAAACATATTTTTTTATTAAAGACTAACATTTTAACTAAATAAATGACTAGGGAGAACTTTTCGTGTTAAAATCGTGCTCGAATAGCAGTTTGAAAATATACTACTGCTATTTGCAAGAACAATTTAATTCGAGTAGCTGTTTGCTTTGACTAGGTTCAAAATAAACTTGGTTTTGATGTATGGAAATGCATAAGTCGGCTTCATAGTTAGCACTAACTATATTAACTGCAAGTGACAGTTTTATGAACCGCTTACATATTTTGAAAACGCTTTTCGTGTACAGACAAAACACATTCATCCCGAACGGTTCCACAAAGCTTATGCAAATCCTAACTGGAACTGCAGTTAGCGAACAATTGTCTCTTTAATAATGCAGCATAAGGTATGCTAAAATTACCGGCAATTAATTGCATTTGTGTCAAAAACTTTATCCAGATGTGTTCATTAAAGAATTGGCCCGTAGCCTATGATGAGTGCGAAACACGGCTATGTAAACAGAGCTTGATAATAAAATGGGGCTTCTATGTTGGTATTCAGCATGATTGATGAATACAGTTGGGCAATGCAGTTTGTTTCTTTGTTAAATACACATTCATGTAATTTACTTGAACTCAGTTTGAAAATTCACTAAAATTTCTATTTCTATTTCACTTAATGACAGAATTTATTTTATTACGGGGTTTTAGAAAACTAGATAAGAAATTGTATTTAGAAGTACATTTATGTAAAAGAAAACCTATTAGTTAAAAAGAAAAATATATGAATTGTGCATTAAATATTTTCATTAGAGAAGCATTGATTGTATTTTTTCTATACTCTATAGAACAAGTCAATCATTAATCAGTGATGCTGAGATTGGTCGATATTTAGATGTATTCAGCACTGAAACATATAGACATATTCTTTAACTATGAAGAAAAAATTATATATTTAATAACAAAAAAATATTTACTTTCCCATGAATTATTAACAGAAAATCAATTTCTTTATTTACACCTCTTAAGCATGTATAGGCCCGGGTATTGATTCCTTTTTATATTACTGAGACGCATTATATGCCTTTTGGTGAAAATTTAGGGTGTGTGGGAAAAAAAGTGAAAAGGAATGTTCCTTTGGAAAGGAAAAATAAAAAATAATTTAATAAGAACTAGTTTTTTTTTCTTTTTTAAATAAGATGATATCTTAAAATCTCAATTGTTAACAATTAATTCTGCAGAAAATGCAATGGGATACAAAATATATCTGAATTATCTTTCCTGCTGATTTAAAGATCTCACTTAAAAGCACAGCGCTGTAGTTAATCTTCTGAGTTAGTTTCTAATCATACTTTTCCAAATCCTAGAACAGTTTACTACCCCCTTATCATCACTTTCTGTACTAATAATCTGTTAGAATATGATTTCATTTTCCGCATACTCCTGAAGATCATAGCTGTTCTATTCATACATAGCACATGGCAAAATCCCAAAAAGGCCCCATCGAATCGTGAACTGTCAAAACTTCAGATCTACTCGATAAAACTGCGCATACAACTTGGTCTCACAATTCTGTGGATGTCACATGCTTTTGTCTCCGCCTTTTAAAATTATGTGCATTAACGTGCAATTATATTCAAGATGTACATTACATGTTAACTCAACTGCTTAAATCCATACTTATGTTCACATTAACCTCTAGTTTTCTTTTCATTGACTCGGAATAACACTTATTTCTTAGAAAATAAATATATCTTTTATAGTCGATATATATAGTTTTAGAAGACTACCGGTAAATCACATATTTGTATGTATTATTACTAAAAAATGCACAGGTACTTAATTTTATTACGTCTGTTACACGAAAAAAGTATTATAGGCTTGATTGCAAAATGTATGTTGAATTTATATTGAATTTATATCAGTATAAAACGACCTTACCTGCACCACTCTCTCTCAGCTACGGATATAAATAAATAAAAATAAATCCAAAAGAACTTGTTCTTACAAAGCATTTGAAGCTCTTGGGTCCTTTACACATCCCTGTTTAGGAATCAGTCTGACCAACAAAGGCAAATTTCATCCATATTATTTTTAACAATTTGAATGGAAATTCCTCAGTAATTATTATTTTCTGCAACATTAGTTAAGGAATATCTGCTGCCTTGTTATCTACAGATTAGATCTCATCAAATTAAGCATACCTCGGATAAAAGGAAATGAAAACACCCATTTAGGTATGAGAAAAAAAATGATCTTTGTTGTACTTTGACTGTCTGAATTAAACACCATAAAAGCGAATTATCTGTAAAACGTGTATGGAAGTGTTTACAAACAGTCCTTCATTGTTTCCACTAAAAGCATGTATTGTACTGTGTATTAAGGCAAAGCTACTCGAGGGGTGAATGCCTAAGGAGGGATGTTTTGGGCAGAGGGCTTTTTAAGGATATTTTGTCGACTAAAGACATTAAATAAATCCTAAGAAAAATAATATCAGTACGTTCTTGTGAGAGCCAAAATTAATATGCTAGATTAAAAAAGCAAAAAAAAAATCATTTAACTCAAATCTTGAATCACACCTGAAAGCTAAGGTTTTACTAAAATTGACGTAAATATTGAGATATCTAACAGAGCAAATCTTATGAATAATTTCCATTGAAATGGAAACACTACTCTTCATTAATACTCTTATTTCCATTCAAACAATCTTAATTGATATAATTTAATAAATTGCTCTTGAAGTGTCGGAAGCAAAAATATATCCAAAAAAGTTTAAAGTGAATGTACTTAAGTGTATAAACAAGTGAATATAATTATTAATTTTATATTCAAGTTATTTTATAGAAATTAAAAAAAAATACTTTTTCCAGATATCATTCACTTAGCATAATGTATTTCTGTCTTGTTTGTATTTCCTGAAATACTAATAAGATCGTTTTTATATTACATCCTATTTCTTGAAAACTTACTTAAGAGGCTTTTACCCTTATACAGAGTTATTTCAAGGAAGCTGCGGTAAAGCATGGCTCTGTAGTTTCAAGATTTAGACTGTTATGATTAATATAAGGATAGCGTTGGTATTCGTATAGGTCAGATATCAAAGTATAATGACAAGTGCTTTGTGTTTGCTTTTGGGGATACGAAGTTTCACTAAATATGTCATGAATATTCAATAAACAGGGAAGTGACTAGCCAATGAAACTGACATTGATTAAAAATTATTATAGTTGAAAGGCATTCTGAAAACAAGAGTGACTTTTTAAAATTAAAGCACTTGCATTGTTTTTGACTCAGAAGTCAGTGTCTTATTATCCGATAACGTATCGCTCCTTTTGAAAAAAATAAAATAAAATAGTATCTAATTAAAGTTACCGCTTAAAAGTGCAGGAGTTACAGCAGAATTACCCAGATGCGGTGATTCCGGTTGTAAAATAATCCTAATGGTCTAGGTGGTTCTGATACAACGCAGAAATTGTATTGGTTAGGTATCATGGTTAGGCTTGTATTTGGCATGCTGAATACCGTTTTGCCTGCTAACTTTTGAATAAATTCGTTTGGCTGAGTTAACTCACGGGTATATTGTTTGGTGGAAATGGCCACTAGACTTACCAAATTTTCACCACTTACCCGTAACTGCAAAATAAGTCGCATCATCAATAGTGGGAACATTTTATGATTGGACTTTATTTTTAATCATGCTCTAAGGTTGCAACTCATGAATCCCATATCGATGAAATCCGACGACAAGAACACAGATTTTCAAATAAATAGAAATAATACAAATTTCACTGTCACGCCGTATTAGCTACATCAATTGCCGTGCTATGTCCATCAACTGTCGTGCTATGGCTATCAATTGTTGTGCTATGAATTATTGTTCTGATAGACTTTTGTCTATAGTCCAAGAAATATGTCAGAAAATGTTAAAATTTTCATTATGCTCCATTATATATTCTCCCAAAAGAAACAAACTTTTCGTTCAGAAGTGGATTTTTTTACAAGGCCACAGCGAAACTGATAAATAATTTAAATATATTTTCAAGACTCTATCTAACATTCAAGAAAATATTACTCATGACATCAATGTACTACAGACGGTTATAGCATCTTTCATTAATAGAAATTTCTAATCATTTCTGTAATTTAAATTACATTTGAAGAGTAATACATAAATTCTAATTCCGGAAGATTTCTGAAGATTATATGCCAAAATTATGTTCAGGGGAAATCGCGTAATTTTATATTTCGAAATGACTTCAGTTATGCAGCGTCAGCAATCATTCCACGAATTTCAATAAAATAATAAGTAAAAATATATTTCCGCGTTGGTGGTTTTACTTTAATTCGTCATGAGTGGGGTTAATTTCTCATATATTAATAGGATGAATATGTTATGCAATAAAAGGTTCCACTGCTTCCACAAACTATTTCTGAGTTACGAAACCAAATTTATTCAAAAATCCCATTAGGGGACTCCTGTTAATGCATCATGTAATTCATAAAATAATTTTCTGAGAAATGTAAATGCTTTTTTCAAAGGATATAACTTTGAGGTATACAAGGCCATACCTTGATGGAGGTATAGACTGGTTCTAAATAAAATAAAATTTATTCCTTCAAATGTTTCATTAATTATCTTAAAAAGACTGTCCAGAAATAGAGCATGTTTTCCTTTCAGTTACGTACACACAAAGAATGATGCTTTTAAAAAATACTAACATTGCATTTTTTCCCCCAATGGTTTGGCACTTTCTCAGCAAGTATTTTTGACACTACTAAGGCCCGAATCACTAGTCATTTTTCTGCAGTGTTCCCCCCCCAACCAATGAAGGGACGAACAAGTAAACATCCAAGACGGGAATCGAACCCTGAGCCAAGTTGCGATAGAATGGTTTTTGAGCTACTAGACAGTCTGGGCGTAGTACGGTTTTTTTTTTCACCGCTCAAAACATTTTAGGTAGTTGGCGGAGCGGTAACAAGTTTCAGACAAGAGCCATTACTTGCATGTCTGGAAATCGCAACATTTCCACTCATTGAGAACACAGAAACAGTGCTGTAAAAGACAGCGAAGAAATCTTACAGCTTGTTGTAGCTATCATGCAATTTGTCATGGTGTATACGGTAATGAAATCACCAAAAAGGTTGTCTTAAAAAGTCTTACGAGAAATCGTGTCTCAATCCATGACTTACGATAGACTGCAAAAAAAGTCTGTTAAACTGACAGAAAAAAACTGTCAGGTAGGAAGCAAGTTTATTTCCGTATATTTTACAGAAGTCTTCAGTATTTTTTTCCATATACGGAAAATTTCTGTAAAATAAACTGAGAATCTGTAAATTATTCGAGGTGTTATGAGTAACCTTACCGATGCTTAAATAAGTAATCATCTAGTAATATCCTATAAGAATATTTCGGGAAGTGAATGAAATGATAGACGGCCAAAGGTCCTGGAGAAAACGGTCCAGGTCCTGAGTCCCATCGCTCGGCTGTCGATCTGGAGTTTTGGAAGGTTTTCTACAGATGTAACGTGAATACCCGTTAGAACCCCTTAGATAGTCCTCCTGCCAAGGCACCCCCTATCCTTGGCAGATCGCCCTAGCGTAGCGTTGCTATAATAAAAAAAACAAACAAACAAACGTGGAGTGATTGATCATCCAAATCACTCCACCTCCCAAAGGGTCTGCTTATAACGGCTGAAAATAACTGTTTTAAAACACTAAATTTAAATACTATATACGCATCCTTTTCACAGCTTTGAAAACAAACTAATGATGTTAAATAGCCTGAAATGTATAATACTGTTTTGTTTTTTTTCAAAATGTGAATAGGGTAACAGTAAATCTGTATTTACCTATGCAACTTTCAAAATAATAACTATCAACTCCAAAATGTGCCTTGCTAAATGAGCCAAGGCACTGTTCTTGCAGCGAAATAGATGAAATAGACATATATATGTTAGATGTCCATTGGTCTTAATGCATTGAAATTGTTTTGACTGGCCCTGTAAATATTCACTTGATTGAAAACATAAAAAGGAGATGCACAGCCTGATGTTACAATAATCCTATATATAAAATTTAAACATTCTACGGCTAATAGTTTTTTAGATATGTGGGTTGCATGCATATAACATATAAAATTAAACATCCTCTCAAAATTCAAAATTTCTATTTGCTTGCTTCAAAATTCTTTAGGGAGTAGTAACTTGCGTTTTAAACAAAGGATTTGTATCAGGATCTAAATCTAATTCAAACGCAATTAATATATATCCCCTCTTTCTCGCGGTCTTCTAGCGTCACACCTCGCAAGAATTTCCTTAGGCTAGCACACGGGCATTTTAATAACCAATAAATGCACCTCTTTTGGAACATGTGATGCTTTATAGAACACGTGATCCGAGGTTATATATATATTTTGAAACGCAGCTCGGAGAGGGGCTTTTTCGTGACTTCAGTTGCCATGTAAAATTGAATGAAAACTAAATAAAAAAATGTCTTCGTAATCCCGGAGTGGCTCATTCCGTATGAGAGCCTCAGCCCGAGTACACCGTCCGATCTCTGCGCCCTGCGTACACTAGCGGCGGTCTTCCGACCGCGAGACCCCGATGCTCAAATAATGCGCTCAACCCGACGTGTCATTATGAGCCGCTCCTGCCCAACATCACGGTCCGCGAATACCCGTTCCAGCCTGTGCAAGCCACGACGACAACCTTCGCGTACGCGTGATGTTATTACATGCAGAGATACGTACAGGTGACAGGAAAAAAACTAGTCAAAAAGGAATTGCAATTGGCCGAAATGGATTGTGCGTGCATGTATACCAAAATATATACATGCGTTCGTTGAGACTTCAAGCATAAACACTTCAAAGTAAATTTAGAGATCGTCAAAATCGATTTTTCATGCAAATATTAATTGAAAATTTTTATCATTATATTTCCTTTTATTTTGTAGAAGGAAGTAAAAAGGTAGAATATAGCTCGCATGAATAAACACTATTCAACAAACAATTCAACATGTATTTTTATTTCTCTATACACCACTGTGGGCCCGTTTACATGCGCTAAAATGCGGGATAAATGTCGGAACTTTCCACGCATTTTTCCCTACGTGGGGAAAGCGGGGTAGAAAGATTCCTAGTCCAATGAAGGGATGACCTCGCTTCCCCACGATGCATTGCGCGTTTTTCCCTATTCTCTGCTTTTATGAGGGATATTCCATTTGTCTACGTAAACGGGTCTTGTGTTTATGGACTGTCTCGCACGCAGTTTCCTTGCACAGCGCTGGGCGACTCTGGTCAGCTTGTCGGAAGTTGTCTAATAACAAACTTATTAGTTGGAAATCTAAAATGAAAAACAGAGTACTATTGATATTTTTTAATGTATGGTATGATACGAATAGCGATAGTAAACGACATTTTTGAAATACATAAATTGAACTGACGATGTAACAAAAAAAAATCGATATTTCACGATTTATTGATCTACAGCTTACTGTTAATAAATGCTTTACATCACGTATTTCATTACTTGTTTAGTAAAATAGTATGGTTTATTTATTTAAAGAATGCTTTTAGTAATAAAATTTACTTGAGGAGTGAAGAATTTAAGGTGAAATACACGATATAATTTAAATGAAGGAACACCCACTCAAATTTAAACACATTTGTGACACATTTTTTTTATTGGTAAATTCAAAAAATAATACATGATTTTGTATTGTGCATACATTTTTCATACTAAATAAGTTGGACACACTGCTTCCACTTAGCACTCAGTAGAAGCAAATGACGAAAAGTAATAAATAAAATGAATTTGAAAAAGAGTGACGTTTATTGCGTAAACATGTACCCGTTTCCTGTTTTTTTTTTTCGGTACTTTAGTGTTATAACGTCGACCACGGAACATTGTCCCTAATCATTCTGGTACCCAAAAATTTTTAGAGTTTGTTTTATGGCCTCGCTAACTCTAAACAATTTAGAGTAGAAATTGTTTAGAGTTAGAGAGGTTGAAAATTGCGATCCATTAAAGAAGTAAACAAATATCTACAATAAAGAAGTATGGTTTACAATTTTTAGCAACTGCAAAATCGCGTAATATTTTCCGTTATTAGCGGTCAATCGCAACTTTTGGAAAAAATGAACATTGGTTAAAATGGTTGACGAAAAAATAGGTGAGTACCTTATTCTCTATATAAACAACATTTTCTGCGATTTTTAATAAAATATATATGTGTTAATTTCAAATGAATAAGACAAATGAAAATTCAGTAAAGGAGTGTTTATAATGTGCCTGCTAAATTTTTTAAAAGCGCATTGATGTTCTCAAAATTGACAATACTGTTTTTTTTTTCTTTTTTTACCCAGACTTTTAAAAAATTATCTTACTTTACGTTTGAGATAGTTTTGAATGGTACAATGGAAATATAAATACAATTGCGTGAGTATGTGCGCTTGATAAAATGCAATGTTGTCCTGAATGGAAAATATACTATTTCATATTTTTTAAAAATATAAACTATCATTTGAATCGGTGCTTTGTATGGTTTTTTTTGAAGGACAATCGAAATTTTAAATATTTTGAGTACATACATCAGTGAATAATTCTGAATGCAAGGAATTGAAAGAATATTTTTTTTTCTCTCGTTGCGTTTTACATTCAGTATATTCTGAATGTGGAATAGTTTTGAAGGACTATCTTTTCTCTCTTTGCGTTTTACATTCAATATTTTCTGAACTCTGAATAGTTTTGAAGGAATATTTTTTCTCTCGACGCGTTTTAAATTCAATGTAATGAAATCAGTTTATCGGTTTAATTTTTTTCAGAGAACTGATATTTTTCTAATGCTTTTAAATATCAGAATTCTGCCAAAAGAAAAAAGTTAACTCTTTTCAGGTACATGCTTTATAAAACTAAAGCATAACGTATAAAACAAAGAATAATGAATTTCAATACTGATTTAAAAATAAGTTAATGATTCCTGTGACATTTTAAAGAGTCACTTTCAGACTCAAATGTTAAAATCTTTTTTAGAAATTACTTACAAAAAAAATTAATAAGTAATGCTCCATAAGTATAAAGCCATTTGTAATAATGAGTTGACAAATCAACTGTAATATGTAAACACAAATACATACAATTTTTACAGCACTAAATTACACAAATATTGTGTATAAAATGCATGATTTAAGCGTGTGATATGTTACAAATGGTTTTGTGAGCAGTTTATTTTAATAAAAACTTATAAGTAATAAAAATGATACAAAATAACTTCAAAGCATACAGCTAAATATTAGCTGTTGATGTCATTGCACTTATTTACATATAATGGATGAAGTAATGATTAAGTTACTGGAGATGAGCAGAAGGTCCAATATTTAGTTACCACTCCCACTAGAAATGCAAATAAGTTTTACATTTCTTTTGTAAATTTTAGTAATTTAATTTCTTTTATTCAGGGCAGAGGACAGTGAAAACTACTGGTCAAAAGGCTATGAAATTGGCAGGAAATATTGATGAAGATCATTGGAGGAGATGTGCGTGGGCGAAATTGCTTAAAAATATCATAATCAGAGGACGTTTCTGTCTGATAAAAGAATTAAATAAGCTTTATTAGACGATAAAGAAAAAAACAAGCAAGATGTTATAAAGCAGATGTTTTATATCTCTGCAGGAAGAAAGAATTTGCATATCAGCAACTATAACATTATAAAATGTCACGTTTGAATGATTTTTGAACTAATATTCTTCGAATCTGATATCTCTAAAATGGTTCCATTAAGGTTTCATGCAAATTTGGTATTATCCTGAGTGTAGTTTATCTGTATAGGGGGCTATAATTATGAATTGCCTATATACAGTGAGTCTGTGGCGTTAATTAAAACTTTGACAAAACTTCGTCTTTATAAAATTAAGAAAATTTTTAGCGGAATTAATTCAGTCAGAATTTTTTTTTTCTACTTTGAACTTCAAGGCTTCCAAGGCAGTTTGAAAGATTACACTTTACACAAATGTTAAATATTTATGAGAAATATATCTTTCGTTATATTCCAGAAAAGAAATTAGGCTTTCCGTAAATATAAACACAAAAGTAAATTGAAGCTGTCTATAAAATTAATCATAACGTATTGTTATGTCCATTAGGTATGTTAATTAAACCAGTGTTTATCTAAAGTCAAATAAATTGAATTTATTCTTTTTTCCCAAGTTATTATCTTATACAACTTCTGCATAATGATAACTCATATATTAATTAAAAAAACCTTTTCTAATTAAACTGTATGTTTTTGTTTAGTAAGTTGTAAGAAAATGCTCAATTTACTTATATATTTTATTATTATTATTTCCACTATGCAGCACTTTAAAGTTTTATTTATTAATTTTTATTATATATGGGAGAACAATACGAAATCCGGTATCTTTTAATGAATGCTTTGTAATTGTTTTTTAAAACATTAAAATGAGTTATGATTCTTTATTTTTTTCTGTAAATTCTAATAATTTTTAAAATGCATATTTACACAACTTTAAAAATCCCCCGAACTTCCACTTCTGCTAATCTCTAGTTACTAGAACGAAAAAATGATAACAGTATACATCGCAAAACATTCATTCTTATTCACACGAAGATTTGAATAGCAAACACAACTCCAATGGTAAATTTCTTGATGCTTACTAAAATCCCTGAATTTCAACAAAAGGGGAAATGATTTGTTCTCTCGGACGTGCAACTTGTTTACCACTTGAAAGCTGATATGTGCGATCAGCGATTATTGCACCGTTATAAATAAATCACAAAGAAACGCGCAACCCACGGGAAACAAACTCAGACAGTGGTCATGTTCCAAGACTGCGACGGCACGCTAGTTTCGCGCGATATGCTCTTGAGAGGAGCTTCGGACAGCGGCTTCTTCGCCGTCTCGCACTGGACAACGGTCTCCAGCGAGTCCGTATGCTGTAGGAAACACGAGCTCTTCAAGCTACAGCTGTCTTCCACGTTGTCCAGAGGGTTGTACGTCTCCGAGTACGAAACCCCGCTGCCACCAAGCACGTCAGCTTGGACAGTCTGGGATGGCTGGAATGCGGACGAAGATAGAAAAGTAGACGGCAACTTCTTGCACACCTCTAAGTCTGAGCCGTCGCACGGCCTCTGGTGTTCCGCCTCGGGTTCCATTAGAAGCGGTCTCTTAGCACCTACCGGCTGGTCTTTGGAATGTTTACTGAGCGATCCCGGGGATCCGTACATGATATGGGGGTGATTCGCGTACCGCCAGTGCATTTTGGGGTAACCGTCTCCCCTGTCCAAGGGATCGCAGAAGGCGTCACCCTCCTGTATGAGATGGTGCGGGCTGCTGCTGGTTATGCTGGCGTGCTGGTACGGCTTGAAGATGGGAGTGTGGCTGTCCTCGCCCATGGAGTCTGGGTGCTGGTAGCGCCTCTGGCTCAGTAGCTCGGCAGTCGCTTCGTTGCGGTGGGAGTTCAGGGAGTCGGACAGTGAGGCCTTTTCGATCTGGGAGTACATCCGCTTGATGCGCTCCGCTCGCTTTTCGGCGTCGATGTGTAGCTTTCTGGAATAGGGATCTTCCACAATCTCCGGCTTCAGAAAACCTACAGTGTGAAAGCAAAGTTTAAGATTCAATAATAAAGTGTCAGAAAGCTATGAACGCATATTTGGAAAACACTCATTGCGATATTCGAGGAGACGTCAGCGATCTATTGTTCTATAGATGCCGCTATATCCAGCAATTTGAATGTTTTTGCGCAAGGAAACTTATAGGTAGTAGGAAAATGGTGCTAACACCACATTCATTACTATATGGATAGTCGAATGGGTCGATTATTTTTTTTTAAAATGCTGACGATCTCTCACCTATACTACCTACCATGCGATGCTCATGAAAAATGGTGAAAAAGAGCTGTTCACAGAGTAATTGAACATAGCAAAATGTGCTGAAGACCTGGAGGATTATGTTGTTTTTAAGTCGATAACATTTCCTGGTCCGTTCTGCATCTGATTTTTCTTTTTTAATTCATTAGGAAATTTATTGAGCTATCATTTCAAATTACAGATTCCATGTCTAATTTCTTACCACGGCAAATTGTTCTTGTTCCGTGCGGAATATTAATTCAGTTTTTTTTTTCTCCTCTGATTAAGCTTTATAATCTGATACGTCTATGAATAGCAGGCCAATTTACTTTTAAAGGTTTCTTTTTATTTTTTGAAAAATATCATATGATATCTAAAAGAAAGTGTCTATGATGTACTTGCGCATGTCAGAAAGTTCTCATCTTAATGTAATTTATGGACTTATAAATCATATCTGCGGTATTTATTTCATGCTTTTTTTTTACCACGCAGAATTCTCTATTTTCTAGCAATTTCTAAGTGCTGAAATTTTTAAAGCAATTCCTGTTATATTCTATATTTACTTTTTAAATATTTCATACTTAATAAGATAATTTTTGTTTTTGTAATTTTTCTTTAAATTCTACACTGCATATGTATATGGCTTTTAAATTGACACTCGGACATTCATGTTTGATTTCTCTTTAATTTTCTAATTTCTATTCGAAAATATCAATGTAGTTAAAATAGCATTAATTAAAAGCTAAAAATTATTCTGTATCAATTTCGAGATATAGAGAATGATATTTTAGAAGTATACTTCGTGCTTATACTATAAATAAATAATACATTGGAAAATGTTTGTATCTTACAGTAAAAGGAAAACTTACTTTTAAAGGAATCTGTACGACTTCTAATGTCCGAATCCTATAAAATAAAAATAAATATTTTATAAATAGGATGATATAATCTTTAAATTAAAATACGAAAATAGTCGTATGAAATATAAAAGCTACCTAAAGAAACATATATCTAATTTTAAAAAAAAAAAATCTAACTATGCAACGTACCGTTCCGATTTTTTTCTAACTTTATGCGCGTCTTTAGCTTTCAACGTGGAAATTAAATAGCCTAGTAAAATACATTTGCTTTCATTATAAAAAATTGCTGGGTACCACACTTTTACCTATTGACTGGTTCATTTTGTATAAATTTTTTAAATGCAACATAGAGTTTTTGCTCACTTTGTATCTCGCTGCTTTATTAGTTTTTCCTTTTTTATACAAAAATATTTGCGCATACTCACAGACGGCAGTCCAGTCTAGTACGAGTTTAAGTTCTTATTCTTTAGTCGAAGTCAAGATTAACCAATATTTACCCAAGTAGCTTCAAATGGCCAGAATTAATGAATTATCCAAAGGTTCATAATCAATATTAATAGCAATTACATTATGATATCTTTTTTGTGGGCTATTAAAATTGTACTTTATGAAATCTATAGTGCATTTATTGTTGAATACGGTACCTGATTCTAAAAGATACAGCTCGCGATGCGTAAAATATTCTAGATTCTGCCACATCGTACCTAATAGTCCTGATTTAGCTCTATTAAACCTTAGTTCACTGTCTAAGTTTAGAAATTATTCGGGAATAACCATTTTATTCAAATGGTTAAACTGAACGGCAATAATTGGCTTTATCTTAGGGACACATCATACAACTCCAATAATAAAGGAGCCTGGAAATAAAGCTTTCAATTCTCTGATCTATCAGCGTAGTAATGTTCTCGGCAAAAACCTATAGCGTGGAAAAAGACACGTATGTAAGTTAGAATATTCTGCACTCTTCTAGCAATTCTAAAATAAAATATTGAAAATTATATTTTGATGTGTCCACGCTAAGTGTACATTGTTGTAATGTACAGGGTGTGTCACAATTCTCTCCCGGGTTTGGAAGGCTTATAAAAATAAAATATTACCAATACAACAACAAAGTTGTCCTTATTGGATAAAGAAACATTAAAGTTTTGTTCCAGAAATAACGAGTTTCCTCGTTGTTGGATTGGTCGAGGTTCTGACGCCGACAATCGCCTTCTTCCGTGGCCACCTTGCTGTCCGGATCTAACTCCATGCGACATAAAAGATCGTGTGTTCGTGCCCCCTATGCATCATGCTTTAAAAAGATTTACGCCAAAGGATCGCACCCGCATTCGCTACCGCTGACATCATGTTAAAGTAAGTGTGGGGAGGGAAGAATTTGACTTTAGACTTGATATCTGCCGCATCACTGAAGGTTCACGCATCGGACATTTATGAAACAAAACTTATAACATTTCTTTATCCAATAAAATCAACTTAGTCGCTGTATTGATAATATATTTTTTTATAAGCCTTCCAAACCCCGGAGGGAATTGTGACGCACCCTTATACTTACGTATAATCAGCAAAAATGTAACAATTTTTATCACATAGGGACAAAATTAATTTTAGTCGAGCAAGTTAATTAACTTAAGAGTTTTAGGAAAAAAAATCAGCAAAGTACTAGCAGTTTGAGTGAAAAAGTATTAAATTTAAAGTTACTGCGATACATACTTCCTGCTCATTAGTTTTATCATGATTTTCTTGCAAGCAACAAAGGAGAAAATGCTGCAAAAGAGAAAGAAGCCCACTTTAAGCAGATGGCGATATTAAAGTTGCTCAGTTAGACAGAATAAAACAGGTGTTATAGAGAGAGTAACTTTTATGCTTCAAATATATTTAATGAAATTACGAAAGGAAATTTTTTTCATGCATCACACAAGTAGGAAATTTCTTGCATATTTTGTAAGCGAATTAGATTAGCACTTAATCAATACAATGAATGCAAGTTAGTAGTGAAATTTGCAGTTAATTATATTACAGTTTATGGAAGAACATCTACTTTTTTGACTTACCTTTTCACTACAGAATGTATAACTCAGGAAAATCACTAAGCCCTGTAAAATGCAACAGAAATTAAATTAAGATTGAAGCATAGTTAAGGTTTTCCAGAGATGTATAGGGGCATTTTATATGCTGAGGAAATATAAAAGAACCTCTCAAGCTTTCAATATAGACATTCATGAAAGTTCTGACGTTTTAGTCATCAGATTTTTCTGTTTTTTAACTTCAAGAACTGAAGTTCGAGAGGATTGGGATAATCTAACAGTACCTCATGAACAAAATTTAGAAAAAGAGGGCATAAGCTACCTTCATCGATAAATTAAAATTCGAAAAAAGAATGAATAAAGTATCTGCATCGCGTGAACTGAAATTCGAGAGAATAGGAAGGGTAAGATACTTGGGTACTTACGTATTATCCCATCGGCCATTTCGGCCAAACTATGTTTTCGTGAAGTGTGCAGGCAAACTTGCCAATCGTATTCCAAGCAATCAATGATTTTATGTGTTCGGCATTTAATCTTGGTAAAAAATTGCTCGTCTTGGCGGACCGCCGGGATAATACGTAGGCACCGATACTTGTATTAATCCTCTGAATATGGAAGAAGTAAATATTCTTTATTCATACTATTCTTTTGAATAGTGCAATTTAATTTATATAATTGTTTTCAGTTAGAACTGAAAAGTCAACATACCATTTTCGAGATAATTTGCTTTATGAATGTATTAAAGCCAACAATGCAAAGGACTAATTTTAAAAGCATGCTGATGAAGCCGTGGGGGTAAACGAATGACAGCTGTGGTTCCTGAAGTTCTGAACAGAACTAGAAGGCAAGTCTATTTCTGGAACGTCTGAACAAGTTTGACGAAAACACCATGTTATTCTTCGGACAACTTTGCAGTTAATAGATGCCTCTCTTTTGATTTTGAAAAGGGAACACTTTCAAATTTTGGAATAATTTTCTTTTTAACTTAGTACATCGTGGCAGAAGAATCATCATGTTGTATTTTCAGCAGTAAAGAATATTATTACCAAAGTAAAATGAGTATATTTTATACACTTACCACCATAACTGAACTAATTGCGAAAAAGTATTCGTAGATCTTCTGATGGAAGTTGAAGTATAAAATACTGGCAATGGACATGAGTAAAAGTGTTGTGGTGAGTAATAATGAGCGATGTAAAAGTTTGATCCTAAAAAAAAAGTTGAAGTATTTTTAATTTAGTAAGCAAATTAAAATGCTAAAAAAATATGATAAACAGAAATTTAAACCATCGAATAAACGTGAATGAAATCTATTTTAGGTGATTAAAATTTGTTTTAAACTACACGTGGCAAATCCTACGAATATTTTTGGTAGCGTAATGTTTATGATTATATAAAAGTCACAAAAGATACTTTACAGAATTATAGACACCACACTGTCAATAATGATCCATCATAAATAATGCCCTGTTTAAATCTTGGATGAATCTGAAGTGCACATGAAGCTGAAGTGCTGACATTTTGAATATATTGTTCTAAACTTATCTACATATATTGCATCAAATAATTGAACAATATTTCCAAATCCAAACCATTAGTAAGATAGTGTTAGAATATTCTACAATGTGAGGTATAACTGCGGAAAATAAGGCCCACTTGCACTTTATTTCGCCGCCGTTCGTCGTACAGCAAAGTTATATATACCATTCATTTGCAAAAAACGCATACTTTAATTTACTATTAATTCAATTAGCATAAGGGGGCGTCTTCAAATTTAATTCTGCATCATCTTCGTTTTTCTCAATGGCAACACTGTATTTTGACTTTATTAAATGAAAGAAAACCTTCAAATTACCCTAAATATAAATTTTCACCAATTTTCTACGATAATGTCCGGAGATATTGCGAATTATTTTTTGCTCGTTTTTAAGGGACTTTCTGCAAATTGAAATACGCTATTTGCAGGTTCCGCACTTTTCGCCTTTCATTAATTTCACTCGCGACAGTTAAAAAAAATGTTTCCATCTCTCTTAATGTTTTTTGTACTGGGAATTTTGGAAGCTGGTTTTTTGTATGAGGGGAATTTTGGAAGCTCATAACTCACCCATTTTCAGTTCAAATTTATTGAAAATTTGTATACGGGGTTAAAATGACCTACATTTTTGAAATATGAAGAAAAATCTAGGGGTTTCAATTGGGAAAAAAAGTTGGTGCGAATTTTAATATGTAGATGGCCCATTATGCAATTTTTATGCATAGCAAATGAAAGTGTACGTCAATCGTAAACGATTGACATTTGTAACTTTGCTGTACGACGGTTGACGGCCGAAAAAAGTACAAGTGGGCCTTATTTTTCTCAGTTGTACATTGGAAATATTTTCAATGAATGTATACACTTAAAATTGTTGAACCTTTATTTTTTGATACAAAGTTAGCTGAATTATGAGCATTATAGCACTGGACGTTTAGTACTAACAGAAGATATAACATTGTAGTACGGCAAAATTAAAAACCAACAATTTTGATAAAGTCGGTTAGATGGCAATGAAGTTAAATAACCTGTGAATAAAAATATACAAATGAACATTGGTATGTGATTAAAGTTACAATTAATAAATTAAAATTACCTATTATTTCCTTTCCGTACTTTCTTATTTTGTAAGAAATCTGCTACTTTTCCGTAACTTCTAACTTCGTTTTTTACAATAAGGAACAATAATACTTGAAACTAAAATAAATATAAAGAAAAACTTACGACTTCATTAATTTTCTTAAATATAAATAAAATGATTTAAATGTAGAAAATACTTAAATAGGCGGACAATCGCATTAGGAATAAATGAAATCATCAAATCTGAAGATACCGTAAGCACTATTTTATACAGAAAATAAATATTTCACTTTCATTTTACATTTTTGCACTAAATATATTGATACATGAAAAATAAGATAACGGTGCAATTTACTGAAAAAATAGGCAGTGATAGCATAATGTTCTTGTCATATAAAAACCATAATAACCACCAATTTATCTGAAAATAGAAAACGGCTGCAAATTAACGAGAAAAACCTGTGTTTCTCTAAGCAAGATCTTCTTCCTCTCAGTACACTGTACACACTATTCAGGTAGACGTAATCTATTCCTGAAATAAATGATGTTCTGCAAAAATGTTAAACCTTGTCAAGAGTTCGTTAAATACCAACCCAGCCTTCGAGTAAACGGACGCCCAAATTAATCACTGCACTAAGTAATTTATCTAAAACGCATTTCGTATAATTGTACACATTAAATATCACCACAGCAATAAGAATTCTATGTTGCAAACAACTACTACAGTGCGTTCGCCGAATCGAGAGAGCGAAACTAAACAATTGCACTTGTAAACTGGCGATGAGTAAACACCTGATATTTTGCCAAAGCGCCAAACACAGTGTGAATTTATGCTTTTTTCTATTTACGTTGTTTGGAATTTAAAAAAGGTTAAATTCGCCAAACTAGGGATTGGTGCTAAAAATGTAATTCTTTGGTAACCCGTTTGTTTACTTCGTTCTCTCGTTTCCGCGAACAGACTATAGTTACAACTCTAACGATTCACCGTCAAAAAACAAACGTTAGAAATCTTAAAACAATTTTATTCCAACTTTTATTTTCCGGTGGAAATCTTCACTAACTTATAACAGAGTATGGAATTTAACAACTAGTTGCTATCGGCAAAACGACACTCTATAAGTATATTTTTTGAGTAACGTTGTCATCCCAAGAAAAATCAATAATGGTACATTTTGAGAAAAGGAGCCTATACAAGTGTTCGGTATTTGCAAACAGAGCGGTTTGACAAAGAGGTGTGACCGGATTAAGATCTTCGAGAAGCCTCACGTAAAACTCATCTAAAATTTAACTATTCGGAGTGATTATCAAACGAATCTTTACCCTCTCGATAAACGAATCTTTACCTCAGGCCCTTTAGGTTATAGCTCAAAATGTACTAAAACTGATGAATACCGAGTGCATAATAACTGTCGGCTCTCGTTCCATGACAGTGGCAAACACATGTCGTTTAGCAAGAAGTTGGAAATAGAGGTTGATTCAGACAGAAAATTCAAACAGACAGATTTCAATTGAAACTAATTTAACGATTGCAAATACACAGAATGCAGAAGAAAGTTGATTTTTTTTTACTGCCGCAAGAGCAACGGGGTATTGAGGTTCGAACGTTTATGAACAATCATCTTCCAAAACGTTAAATCTGTCTAACTGGATGAGATGCCGACGGTGCTTTTTGCTTTTGACCTCCTACATCTTCGGACTTCATACCCTGTGATTTCTTTCGATGGGGTTGGGTGAAAACATTGTATATGCGCTTCATTTACCGAAAACAAATTCAAAATTCAAAATGCGCATTTATAAACCGCTAGCGCTTGTGACTCCAGATATCTTGGAATGTACGACTTAACAATAGACTGCAGCTGAGATATTAACCTTGTTAGCAATGGAGAGTAATAAAGAACATTTAAAAAGTATTCAAATGAAATTTTGAACTTTATTTTACATTATGTATAATTCTTATAGATAAAATCTTTTCAATTTCATGAGTGGTCATATTAGAACATTCACATTTCAGCAGGGACAGAAGATCTTCCCTGAGTGCCATTGGTGTTAGGCTGACATAGTCATTCCTGCCCATATTTTAGCTTTTGTGGATTTTAAAAAATGATGACGTCCTTAGAGATCCTGTATTTTTTTAGATTATTTATATATTTCTGGATGTATGAAGATTGTTTAGCTTTGCTGGACAATCTAGGATTGGTAACAGTAACAACAACGACAACATATTTTCAATTAAATACTTATAGTCGTATCGCTATATTCATTTTGAATCAGCCAGTATATTGGAAAGGAGTCTTACGGAAATTTCAATGCCTTTGCGACGATTTTAAGGACTAAAAGTGGTATTATAAAACTATGGTGTTGAAGCATATATGAAAAC
Source organism: Cheiracanthium punctorium (assembly GCA_038373885.1). Lineage (NCBI taxonomy): Eukaryota > Metazoa > Arthropoda > Arachnida > Araneae > Cheiracanthiidae > Cheiracanthium > Cheiracanthium punctorium. The sequence continues at coordinate 489,855 of JAWZYV010000957.1, read as the reverse complement.
TCGTGCATTTAATACACTTCAAATGTTGTTCCAATTAAGAGCCACGCTGTTTTCATTTTCATGAATTTATATATTTCAATAAATATATTTGTTCTAATCCAACGGACTTTCAACATGCATCTATCTAGTTAGCTTCTTGTTTATTTATATACGAGACAAAGGCTTAAGGAGTCTCGAGAGATAATTAATGAAGCGAATCCCTCGACTCTCAATACACGACAGATAAATATTTTCCAATCAGAGAATACAAGGACTATTTGTGAATCAATCATAAATTAATCTGAGGATGTGAGATGAGTTGTCCTCAGAGACCAATGATGCATAGTGATACCAGCTGGAGTAATAATTTCCCAATTACTTTCGTAGAAGAAATCATGCAAATGCATTTCTGATAATAATGAGAGGCATCATCATTTCGCATAGAAATATAAGTGCTAAGATAACGATAAATGTCTCGTTCGCCTTTGAGAAGCTTTTAAAATTCAAGAGTTATTTTTATTAAGTCCATTACATTTAAACTTTGACTCTCAAAAGTACGATTTACCATGAAATGTGCTGTATTTTAATGCTCTCTGAAATTGCCTATAGAGATCAAAGGAAATTTCAAATTGATAAAGGAAGCAGTGTGAATTTGAAGTTCTTAAATTAATACAAGATTCTGTTAAAATTTATGACATATACACATTTTTGTAATAGACATGATACCAACTGCTAAAAGGCAAATAAAAAATAGTATGATGTTTTACACTAAAGATTATAATAAATGAACATTTATCCTTTTTTTTTTCCTTTCTTAAATATTACATGAAATGTCCATTGAAGCTTCTTAACTGTTTTTTTTTTCTACAAAATATAATATTTATATTATCGATTGCTCAGACAGTTTAAGTTAAATAACTTATAATATAAAAATTACATAAACACAAGTCTTGTAATGAAAAAAATACCAGCAGCGAACATATATGTATTTGTTAAAACTAAATACTATAGGCAAAAATTCCTGCCTTATGAATTATGTATAAATAATTGATTTCGTGCTAACACACACATAAGTTAACATACGAAAATACAATGTAGTTGAAAGTTGGAAAAATATACTTACCATGGTTAGAATTAATATGGATGATGTGTAGGCGTAAAAGAAATTAGAACCAAGTGTTAACCACCACCTACGTAAAAAAAAAAAAAAAAAAAAAAAATTACCAATAAAAAATAAACTTTGAAATGAATATTTCTGTTTATATAAAGAGTTCATACCTGCTTTCAAACACAATGGAAATCTAACAAGAATAGACGGAGCATTCTAATGTATGAATACGCATACACAGTATATTTTAAATTCGTAACTTATAATACCAACCAATGAAAAGTTAAGGAACGTCATCAGAACACTATTTTTGACATCTGTCGTCAAATTAGAGATTTGTGAATATACACAAAATGCTATTTCATAAACGCTACGAATACAGTGTTTTGATGTAAAATTATCAATAACATAGATGAACTTCGAAAATTTCGTTTGTAACGTTCACGAAAAAGAAAAACAACTGAAACAACAAACTATAATCAGTGGAAGGAAATACAAATCAATCTCCTACATATATTTCCTCATTCTCCTACTTATATTTCCTACTTATATTCTTCTACTTATATTTTCTGAACTAATAGTGAAGGTAAAATAAATTTATATTGTTACACATTTTTAAACGCTGATTGGAAGGTTTACAAACATTTGAGTTGTTTAGAACTGAAAAAAAAAAAATGATTTGAACTTACCCTTGAAGAACGTAACCCTCCAAGCTTTGAGCGGCCAACGTTGCACCAACAATTATCACCGGAATAGCTGTAACAATTAAGTGATTTGCATCGCTTTAGTTAATGGGAAATTATTTAAAAGATACAAGCAATATTTTTATTTAACGAAATATCAGGTTTGTGAAAAGTATCAATACCTTGTGAAATTGTTATGTTGCATTTTTCTGGTTGTGTCATGCATTGAAAAAAGTCATTAAAAAAGAACAAATAACAATAAAAAATCGTTGCATGAATAGGATTAGCGAAAGATTGATTTTTTTTTTTTTTTCCAATTGGAAACTTACTTCCAATCATCTATTTCAGCGCCATCTATCATAAACTCTTTGAACTACTTTTCTTTTAATAAAAGTATTTTAATGATTCTTTAATCTTCTTTGTTGGCAATTTCGAGTTAGAGGAATCTTTTTCAATCCAGAAATTTTTTTAATCATTGTTCTTTCTGAATGATTTTTTAAGTTCTGTCACGATCCTATTAATTAAGGCAAGTCATTAGGCAAGTTAATATGCACATCGACACTGACCTTGTATCTGATTGTAATAATCTTTATAGAGGTATGAATAAACATTCGTTTAGAACTTACCCCATCCTAAGGCAGATATCTTAGCAAAAGAGTACTGGACATCTTTCAGCTCTACACTTTCAATATAGACCGCCAAGGCGAGGCACAGTTGTAAAGAAAAGGCGGTCAGTAGAAAAAATTGAATTAAAGAAACTGTATACGAAAAAAACTCCTGAAAAATAAAACATTAATAGATTATATCACAGAGTAAAAACTAATTAAGTAATATTTTTAAGTTGCTTTGTTACAGTCACTATTACCTATGAAGGAAGTATTTTACATAAAAGAAACACTCGAATATACTGTCTTCATGCTACACTCATACATAGTCATTCATCAATAATACTTACCTCGGAAAAAGGCTTCACTAAGCCCCAAAAAAATATTCCAAAAGCTCCTAATAAGGCAACGCATACTTGTAGTTTGAGAGTAACAATAGCCCCTCGGATTTTCCTGGAAATAAACATAATTTTTTAAATTAACTTGATTTCGTATGTTTTAATTGTGTTGCACGTTAAAAATGTGTAAAGTAGAAAACCGTGCTCTTAAACCACTTAGTAAAGCCTGAGGTGTAATTACATACTGAAAACTGACAATGGTGTAACTCGTAAAATTAGCACTCGAAGAGCAATTTGTAGTGCTTGCGTACGCATCTAACATTGAGTAAAATCTTAACCTTTTTTTTCGATTTAAAAAAAACATAAATTGCGAGTTGTGTGTACGACACCAAAGGGGTATATTTAACTTTTTGTCGTTACTACTGTCGCTAGTTGTGCTCCCTTTTTTATATTTAAAGCATGATTATGCAAAAGTGCGTTTGTAGAAACGACCACCAAGAACTTTTTAAGACAAAAACATTGTGTGATTTCTGGTTCAAGTTCGAATTTTCAATTTTCTATGAATTTATATATTAAAGCTCATTTTCACAGTTCTAATCTAACTTATTTTGAGAAGTTATTCTATGGTAATCACACAAAGTTTCTTTAAATTTAAATTTATTTTTTATTATTTTAAAAATTTGGACTTTAATTAAATGTTAGAATCATTATTTAGACAGTAGACACAATTAAATCAATAAATTCTATTTAAATTTAATGTTCTAAATGACAATAAAAAGAAAAAGCACAATATTTGAAACTTACCTCCAAAGTGAAAGGAGGACCATAATTGTAATAAGCACTAAAAAGGCACATATGGCACACCCCGAACCTGCAATCGCATCGAAGCTCACTTCTGTATGTTTTTCTTCCTGTGGCACAAAGAAAAAATGTTATACGGATCATAAAGATAAATATTTTATACAAGCATATACAGGGCTTCTCAAAAACATTGACTTAGGCTGTTATTCCCTAAATATTGATCACAGGCATTTATAAAAAATTAAAGTTACGATAAATAAAGTAGAGAATTTTAGGGTATCGAATTAAATTTTGAAAAAATCTAAATAAATATGTAATATAAATTTTTATATGCTTTCAGTATAAAAAAAATTTCCCAATTAATAAAACGTGCCTCATGCATTAAAAAGGTGATATACAAAACTTCATTTTTAAAATGTGTCAGAAATATAAAAGATAAATATTTGCTAATTTAAACTATTTTTCAATGGTTGTCGGTAAAGACAAATCACGTCGTTCGTTCGCATTTTAGGGATCCCAAAAAAATTACGAAATAAAACAATAATTTCATACATACTTCTGTCAATATTGATGTTGCAGATACCCTCACCAGTTTTGATTAAACTTAGAGCCTATTTATACTCTATAAAAGACCTCATTATTGTATGGAACACATTTTTACTAATTGTAAATTTTTATAAAACAGGCTGAATAAAAAAATCTCCGGAAAATTTTAATCGATACCTTTTTTTTAAACGCAGCTTTGTAATTTATTTTATATATATATATATATATATATATATATGATCGATGAGAGTAGCCAGGAAAAAATTTCGGTAGGGGGGATAATAAAAAAAATTGAAAAAAAACATAAATTCTGCACGACAGAAATGGAAAGGAAAGAAATATAGCTTAAGAAGAAGAAAGAATGGCGACTTACCACAACAGCTGAGTGGGTCAGCAACAGAGCATAGGTTCCCAGTTGCTGACACTGACACATGCTGTCATTGCCGGCGTGCCATATCAAGTGGCATCTGTTAGTGGAAAACTGTATACTCCTGCAAGTACAAATGTGTTTGTGTTTTATAATTTGTATAAATCCCAAAACATTCAGTTATATAAAATGAAACAGAACTCATAAAATTCTAAACGTTTCACAAATTTTTATTTGCGCACAATTTTGTTTTCACTAAGTGCGTCAAAAATCTTCGTATTAATCAATTATGAAATAAATTAACAATCCATATTAATATTAAATTTAACAAAAAATATAAAAAAACTTAATGCATTAGACTTTGCATTGAACGCAATGTATCCCATGTAAATCGATAAAAAACTGGAAACTAAAAAAATTTTATACCTTCTACAGGAAAAATTTTTAAAAAAATATCTTAGTAATATATTCCGTTTATTTCATGCAAACATTTCTTCTTTATTCCCACAAACCATAAATGTATCTAAAATGAAAATAAGAATAACCACAGATCTGAAAAAGTTCTTAAGCATCATATATTACAGGTTATTTTCGTGACTTAGATATGAAGAATCGGAGAAATTAATCTTAACATAATTTTAGCTTACTGAAAGTGACTTTTTTGTTCGTCAAGTTAAAATTATATCCAATGAAATTTTTAAGTTTTTCAGTTTACGGAGCTACGAGAATTTTCTTTTCTGTTAGTGTTAATTTTTTTAAATTTTATTTTTTTTTTTGAACGTGCAGTTAATAACACTCTTGTGCTAATGCAATATTCAAAATCAAAATCGTTATTTTATACAAATGCACTGAAAAATTTTAACATTGTTTATAATATAAAACATTCATACGATATTTAAAGAAAATATATTTACTTTATTTTTAAATACGTGAATAATTTGTTTTCCAAACAAATAATTAATGGAAGCTGAAAAATATCAGCAGTTCTAGTAAATGCTAGGATGTCTCAAATACATGCACTTCGTTGAATATAAATGTAAAAAAACTAGTAGTAATAGGGATCGACCTATAGTATCGGTTACGAATAGTATCGGTGCCGATACTTCCTATTTTTGCAGGTATCGGTATGGGTTCTTTCATAGTTCAAAGTATCGGGAAAATATCAGTTCCCGATACATTTATCTATATTTACCGATACTTTTCAACCGATAGTTAGCTTTTCAGAAGAAAAACCACGCAGGCGCAATACACTCAAGAATCTATTCTGGTGATGAGATTAGAGGCGTCCTTTCATTGGCATATCTGTTTGCGCGATTGTTTTCGAACCGTGTGTGTGTTTTTCTTTTTTTTTTTTCTAAGCATCACTAAATACGGATGTACCATCATCAAGTGTGGACGAAAGTATGGATGAGGAAACGTTATATGTCAATGGAGCAGAGAAGTCGTCTATTCTATTAAAATATTTCGATTTGGAGCCTAACAATAAATATGCGATCTATAGCGAATTCAAAAAGCAGAGGTCGAGAGGTAGGCTATAATTTTACTTCAGCTTTATAAACGTTTGTTTCTCTCTGACTAGATTAAAAAAAGGGGTAATTTATATATAAAATGCATAAATTTTATGGGGGGGGATATGTATGGCTTTTGAATTATCTTTAAATTTTTGTTTAAAACTGGATGAAAAATTTTATTTAAAAAATTGTCTCGAGGATATCTGATTCGGCTTGGGTATGATATCGATATCAAAACTGATTGGGAAGACTGTCATTGACATCGTTTGATATTTCAGGAGATGACCGTTTCATATTTAAAATTTGTTCCCTGTAAAAACGAATCATGTCACACAACAATAAGTTCTAAAATTTCATTTAAATTTGTGTTTTTTACAAAAACTAATTAGTTATTCATAAAACGAAAGTAGGAAATATGGCTATTACTCAAATACTATTATGGGTGGTTGTGCGGTCAGATGGTAAATGCTGTATAAGTGTACGCCACCCAAGGCAACCCCATCGTGTAGGCTTTCCATAACACAAAACACTCATTGTAAATACTGAATTTTTCAGCAGAAAAGGAGGAGAAGAATGCCGAAAGTTTATGGATTTTACACGAGATGCGCTTAACGAATTTAAAAAAAAAGTTTTTTAAAATGATTAGGTCAGAAAATGCCCAGCCGGTGGCGATTTTATGCACAAAAGTAAATTTGGTAATAGGAATAATTGAAATAATTTGAACATTTATTCAATATTTTCTGCAATTATATATTTTTTCAATATTATTTCAATATTTAATATTTATTAACTAATTTCGGCCATTTCTTGAGCTGAATTCACTGGTTTTGCATTCAATATGCCATCTAATTGACAATTTTTGAGCTAAACTTGAGAGAAAAAAGTGCATCTTTCATACAGTTCATGAGCCAAAGTTGGTGGAATTGTTCACCTGTTTCGACTTCCGAATGCTGCTATAAGGGGAAGTTAATTTATATAAATATGTTTCACAATAGAAACATATTTATATGTTTCTATTGGAAACATATGGTATTTCATATATGGTGATTTAAAAATAAATTTTAGTTCAACCGTATTTCGAACCGTATTTTGAAATGTACAAGGTGGTCACATAAAAAGCTCCCTGATACATATACCACCAGCGACGTACCCTCTCAATCAATCAAAAGGAAATTTCAGGAATGTTACTTGAAGGTATTAGCTTCAGATCGTGATTATATTAAACTAAACATCTGTAACTGTTGTTGTTGCAATGCGCAAATTGACCAGCTCATTGTAAAAAGCGTACATGGCTTTGGAACGCTACAAGTTGGACGAAATTTGTCTGCGTAATACATTTGCAAAGAAAAGCACGATAAAAGACAGCTGACTATACACAAGATTAAAGAGGAAATAACTTCCATTTGAATAAAAATTTTTCACTTTTACTTTTACTGAGTAACTCTATGCGAATTATGCAAATTACGCCAACATTTAAGTATTCACATTGGTCTTTTACAATGCTTTTGTTTTGAAATATCTTACCCCCCAATTTTTCTGGTGTGTTTATCGTTTCAACGCCATTTGTAGTTTTTTGATGAGCTGATGCAATTAAAAAAATAGTGTGCTACAGTTGGAACTGCTTGAATTTTTTTTTCGCTGTAACCGTGAGAAGCTCTTTTGCTTTATATAATCTTAACCTCGAGCACTACTTTTAACTAACAATATCTAAAATTTCCTTTTGATTGCTTTAGCAAATAAGCCCGTTGTGTTCTCATAAATAGGGTAAATATTTATGATCATTCTATAAGCACAGATAAACGTATATAATTGAAATAAATTTGTTTGAAGCTCAATATTTAAAGAATAATTTGGATACTAAGTATGATGCATAGTTGTTAAAGATTTTTTGTTAATTTAATGTATATGAAAATTAAAATATGTCGATTTTCAACGAACAGAATACATACCCATGCTTAAAATCTGCCATAGCACACGATATGTTCCACCCAGCTGTTTGACCCTTCACCTAAAACGACGCACAATTAATAAAACAATAAAGAGTAAGCACAACAATAAACAGTTACCTTTTAAAAACTGAAAACTAGCAATTGCAGAAAACAGAAGTTTAATACGTGCAACTTTAGGAATACTTGTTTTACTTTCAAAAATTCAAATTCCCTTTGTAACTTTGAGTGCTGTATTAATTAACTTGTCAGCATGAAAGGAGCAGTATTTAGTTTTTTTCAGTGCTAATTGGTTGAAATAAAGAATTTCCATAAAATTTCGTAGAAAAGTTTCGGAGAAATTCAATTTAATTCAGAAGCAGTTAATGATCATTAGAATGCTTTTCCTTTTTCCAGTTAGACATGATTAGCGAAATTTATAATTAAATAAATTTACTTGGTATCTTAGTAGGAAACTTTTGTATTCGTGATTTCATTAAAATTAATATTTGAAGGACGTACGAAAGTTTCTTACGGAATTTTGAATTAAGAATTATACATTTTCTTTAAGTAATTATTCTAATTAAACCATTGTTACGATGTGTTTCAGATAATTAATTATGTATAAGAGTGTACTAAATGTAGTTCAATAATTAATGTATGTGCTTCGACTAATCTTTAAAAAAATATTATAAGGGGCAGTCAAATGAAAACGGGACTGGCTATATAAATATCGTGGAGCACTTGTGGGTAACGCAGGAAGGTGTTTGTATGGAAGTGCTCTCTATTGATTGACAGAAATTAACATAACGAACTTAAACCGCTGTAACATTTGTCTATTAGACGTGCTCGAAGTGAAGTCAACGAGTCGTGTGAATGTCCAACACTATTATGGAGGCCGGCAAGGACGCACCTAGGAGGGTGGTCCAGGGGGTCCGGACCCCTCCCGAAATTTTAATTTTTGTTAGCAAAATAATAATGATGAAGTCTTTTTGTGGAAAATTGTTCCTTTTTTACCGTTGGGACCCCCTCCGAAATTTTTGGACCCTCCCCAAAATTTTTTTCTGGGTACGTGCCTGGAGGCCGGGAAAGAGAATCGGTGACGACAGACAGATGGACATCATTCTGTTACATTATAAAGACAGACCACGTGTTTTCATGTTTACTTTGGCAGAAGATCCCTCATAGGTTCAACTAGTGCACTTTTCGTAACAAGTTCAAACTTGCAGCCCGAGAAAGCAAAGAAATTCGTGACATTTGTATCTGTATCTTTATTGTGAAGGAACAGCTTCCGAGAGCTTATTTTACAGCACCCCTTCCTATGTCCACACCGAAAGATGACTTGAAGCTCCTTCAGCGTCTTGTAGAATACAAAGAGGAAGATCCCGAAATATCAGCTGCGGTTGCAGACAGTCACGACATCTCAGCAGGTATTTCAATGAAGAAAAGCCAAAGATGGTGAAAGCCCTTCACATGAACAAGCTTGTGAGGATGAACCCCCTGGAAAGGGCACGATTGCAAAAGCAAGAGATTGACGAATTTATGACTAAGGCATTACCCAGTTTTGTGACGAAACATGTTTTTTAGCCTATTATGAACTGACAACGAGTTCCTACAAATTGATCCTGGCCACTGGGAACTTTGCAACCAGCGAGGCTTCGAAATAGCGAAGAAACTAATAGTTGTGAACGACAATGCGGAGCGTGACGTGGCACTTTTCGAAGCATTTGCTAAGCTAAGAGTATTACTAAGAACGAAGAGGAAAAACGGTGTCTTTTTCAAGTGATTCAGGAACATGGAAAAAAGTACCGAGATGGCAATAAAAGTACCCTTAAAAATTAATTTCAGACCTAATGAATGAGTTTATACATTTTGTGCATTTGATTTTTTTTTCATATTTTTCTGTATTTGATTTGTATTTCATATTTTTTTTTCTGTATTTGATATGTTTTTAATTATTTTCTTATTGCGTATTTTCTTTTTTCCTTCATATAAAAAAGATATTAATTTATTATTATTAATTCCGCATCCATGCGCTTATTGCCAATATTACATTTCATACAATATTGTCATTATTACAATATTGTCAATATTACATTATGACCAATATTACATTACATGTCAATATATATTGACAATATTGTCAATATTACATTGCCATGCTCTAAAGAACTGGAAAACAAAGACGCTGAATGCGCCTTCTGTCATTATATATTATGATAATATGTAATAAGAAAATAGCCTTCGACAATTTAATTTTGTCATCTGAAAAACCCTCTAATCTCTGTGAAACAGAGTACTATCACTGTAAGGTTTGTTTCTCGGCCAGACAAGTAATACTTTCAGAGACAATTTTGGAGAGCACTTAAGAATCAAAAGTGCGAATTAAGCTAAATTTGTGGGGGTTTGCGATTTGTGGTTGACCAACCTAAAATTCTTGGGCTTAGTATGTGAATGACATCACTTTAGAGAACCAGTTAGGGAAAGAGTAACGTCATTTACGCCTAGCGACAAGTTGAGAAACCACGGGGTATGTAGGTCAGGAGCGAGAAATTTGCAAAGACTTTCGATATTGTAACTGCCTAGAAAACACGCAAGGAGTTAGTTGATAGGTCCAGATTATTTCTCAATCAGCATCGACTGCCATTCTATCGGAAAAGACGAAGTCTTTGCAAAGAGAGTGCCCGGAATTTGTGTTATATATATATATATATATATATATATACGCTTTTCAAACTTTTGAACACCAAGAAAAAGACAAAACGGTAAATACTTACAAATGCTGTCCAATTTACATTCATGTAAGATACTTTCACATTCACTTTTTCAGTTGGTATCATGTTATCCAATCTTAATTCAATAAGATTAGAGATCAAGTAGTATTCCATATCACCTGTCCTAATAGAACAATGATATTAATCACATTATATAAAAGTAATTTGTAAAGTTTGTACATTTTGACAAAGGTTGATTTAGGCAGATAATTTTGCTGAGAAAAGCAGCTCATTTTAGAATTTAATCAGTTATGCATAATTAATGAACTATCAATCCATAACTATGAAAATTAAGTACATTACTGTTTGCATAGCTAAACGAGTTAATATAAAAAAATTTCATCTCCTTTTATATTAACAGACTATTAAAATAATACGCTTTTGCTTTCACTTCAGTTTAAATTACTTTTGATTTGTGTAGGTTCAATATTTCATAATAACGTTTTAATTTATTGATGAATAATCAATAAATTTAGGTGACTTTAGCTACTGAAACGTTTATTTAAATTAAAAATAAAGAAAATACTTCATATATTTTTAACGCTTTATGGATTAGCTTTATTGATAGAGATGCCTTATAGACGCAAATTAATGACATTTGAAAAGCTTGATATGCGTGCATTTTAATTGAAAATAAAAGAAAGTTAATTTAAGACAGTCACCGCGCTGCCGTCCCACAGGTCCGGGGTTCGAATCCCGGGCTGGGCAAGGTTGACTCAGCCTTTCATCCCTTGAGTGGGTCGATAAAATGAGGACCAAGCTTGCTTGGGGTCAAACACTGGGGGCTTCGCGTCAGGCTGACCACCTGGCCGAGGCATATGCATCCGCACCCCAGAGCCTATGGTCGCGAAGGCGCGGTTGGGCAGCGCAGGCCTTGGCCCCGCAGAGGGACTGTTGCGCCAATGTTTGACTTGAATTTAAGACAGTATATAATAATGTATATCTAACTTAATTCAGATTTGGATTGCACACATATAATTTAAATGAAATAGGGTAGAATATCAATTCATTCAAATTTTGTAGAATTTTAAAAAAGTGTGATAAATTCGTTAATAGTATTACCAAGTAATCAATAAAATTTTATTACATCCACGATCTGTCGCTAGGGTATGTTTAAAAAAACTGAAGTGTAATAAACAAAATAAAGTGAACTTACTCTCGTTTTAGCACATAACGTTGAGGAACATGAGAAGTCACATTTTTGTGCCAGACGACCATAAAGAAGGCTGTGGAATTATCTAAATGAGAAAAACCGATGATTTCTCAGAGACATTAAAAAATTAAACAGAATTAAGGCATTTTTATATCTTGAACCAATGCGTGTCTTGAAAATGAGATATAAATGCAAATTCATTTTTACTCCATAATACAGGGTCGTCCAAAAAGGGTAGCCACATTTCGAGAGCTCATAATTTTGAAAGAAATAGAGCAAACGCAGTAATAGTCTTTCCAAACAACTTGACACATGTCCAAGATTTGCAAATGCTACAGACAGTTCGACAGGCTCTGAACAATCGGTAAGACACTTTGGACCCTGAACTTCTCCAAAAGACATGGGCGATTTTGTGATAAGACCTTCGAGATGTCCAGATTTAAATCCTCTCGACTTCTTTTTCTAGCGTTATGAAAGAAGATGCCAAGAAGATAGTTTACAACGTACACGCGTATGGGACTTGACACATTTAGGGGAGCGAATATGTCGAAGAAATTGCCGCATGACTCTGGAAAGGTTTTTTTTATAAGTGGTAAGAGATTGATTATCTATTTATTATGTGCAGAGCAACTGACAGTGCTCATATTGAAAATTATTAAAATGAAATTCTGTACGTTTTTCTTAAGAATGTCACTAAATGTGATTGCATGAAATGTGTCCATCTCTTCTTTAAAATCCCATTTCTTCCAGCAATGGGCAGTCAAAGATCAGTTGTCATGGAATCACCATTATTAAATGAAAGGCGTAATTACTTTTAAACCAATGTTGGTTATTCAACTAGTTAGTTGAGGTATTTTTAACAAAATTCAAAACAATAAAATCTCACAAAAGTAACTACAACGGAGCATAGCTTTTGGAACTCTTATAACTCAATATTTTTGGAACTCGTTAAATCCGAACACAGACTTTAGCGAGAAAAATTAAAATATTGCAGATTTAAATCCATGGAATTTAGACTAATAATAAACGAGATTATTTTGCTTTATCACACTAACAGGAAACTTGGGAGTTAAATTAGCTGAAAACACAAAACATAAGAGTTCATTTTACTAATGAATTTATTAGCACTTGTTCAAGTAGCAAAGACATAACATCGCGAAAAATGGTGTAAAGATCTGTGCATAAATTTGTGGATCGAAGAGAGGATGGCTGGTTATACGAGCCAGCCTGCCTGCGTGAAGCCTGCATTGCAGATGGCGGAAGCATATTTGAGCAATTTCTTTGAGCATGTACATCAATTCTATTACTGTTTCTACAACGTTTTCTGAAGTATCTCCTCCCATTCTTGAGTTAATTCTTTAAGTGAGCCAGTAGAAAAACCCCCTTTTAACTTCTCAGCGGTTGTGTTCCTACCAACCTTTTACATCAGCAGGGATGTGCCAACTGAAATTAAATTTTGGAGCAAGAAAAACAGATTAGTGGAGCAATTTGGAGCAAGAAAAGGCCACTTTTGGAGGATAAGAATGTCAATTTTGAAATACAAAATTTATTTTTGAAGGGAAAGAGAAAAGTCATTCAAGAATGCCAATCAAAAAAAATGAAAATTAAGGAGGTTCTTAAAAACTCTTAGCTTATAACAAAAACCAGTTTTTTTTTTTTTGTGGGGGAGGGGGGGAGTCAGAAGCTTATGAAATAAATAAAAAAATCAGTTATTTTATACATTGCTATACAAAATATCTATTTAAAATCAAAAATACAATATTTACTAAACTATATTAACCCATTTATGCCTAGCATCCCTTTTTTGGGACGGCATTTTCGCTATCAGTCGAAAGCGTTATTTATTTTTCCTAGCCTTTATTCACGAGTATAGAACATCAACTCCACATAATATTTTAACATGACCCAGTAGGATGTTGACATTTCGATTTTTATACATAATGATTTTAAAAGAAATCATCCCTTGCTCAAGAAGTTGACATCAGAAATTTATCTATTATTGCTGGTATTAACAAAAATCAAAGAAAGTCTCAAAAATATCTGGCCACAAATGTGTTAACTACCATCAGCAGCTAATAAAAAATTAAATTTAAAACAGAGGTCAATTTTTACTCTTAAGGCATTGGAAGTTTAAACAAAGGGATGCCAAAGAAAAAATATTCATTTTTAAGATTAATAGAGAAAGATTGAAATTAGAATGATTAGAATGTGTGATGACTTTTGTAAAAATTCGGGAGATTTGCAAACATTTAAACATATATGGAAAAATTAAAAATGTAGCAGTTTTGCTGAATTTGGAGCAAAAATGTCCAAAAACGATCTTTTTGTAGCAGATTGGCACATCAGGATTGATTTGGCACAATTTGGAGCAATTGGAGCAGCTTGCACATCCCTGCATCAGTAACAACGCCACCTAGCGGCTCGCCGTTTGCGTTCCGCCCATACTTTCTATGACGAAATGTGCTCGTGTAGATGTGTTCTATCACACCATAAAGTTTTGGCCCCTTTTTCAGACTCGTCCTGCATTAAATTACTTGTTTAAAGATAGTTTATGAGACATCTTCTTGATGCTTATCGATTTTTATAATTTAACCACAGAGTAGAACTAACGCTGGATCTCCGCTCGTCGTTAATTTTTCGCAGTCGTTAACTTTGCCCCGCTGAGTGGAGTTTTAAGGAGAGCGTCAAGGGTTCATATGATGGCTAAAGACCTCCCATTTCCCTCCGAGTTGTTATCGCAGTCGTAATTAAACAATGGTTCTGCCAGTTGGTAGCTAACAACGACGATTTCGTGAACAACCGGCGGAGAATTCCACCCTAAGATATACTATGTGCTTTTAAATGATCGAAGATGTTATATAAATGTGCGGTAAAAGGGGACAAGCTTACCTTCTCTGCTTTGACCTTCTTCCAAACTTTCCATATCTAATTCAACAGCATTAATCATCCAGGAAGGCTGCATAAGATAAATGTCAGAGAACTTATTTTTGGGCATAAATATATGCGAAGGTAATTTCAAAGATTTCTGTTTTTCTGGTAGTTTTCCTAATTCAATAGCTGTAAAAGAAATTCAAGTTTTATACAAGCAATAGCTAATAAACGTGAAGTAATGTTTGTTCACTTACTACAAGTTATTCTCATTGCAGTGACTTCATAAATATTATTCATCATTAAGAAATTGATTTAACAAATTTGCGACTAATTTAATCTTCATATTATTTGAAGAATATTAAAGAACATCCCGAAAATGTATAAAGTGAAATATCACGGAAAGAAAAATCTCTCTACATTATATTCTTTTACAGGGGAAAAATGTAATAAAAAATTTTCAGGAAACCTGTTGACAGATGTCAAACAATTCAAATGTGCTTTAGAAATGTGTTATAAAAATTTACATTTTTTTTTAGATCGTGTTAAAAAATGTCGGAGTATAAAAAAAACTGACATTCAATCATGCTCTTTTCAAAATATTTAACTGACTAACTGAAACATTTAAATTAATTATTGAATTAAATATTCACTAATAATTTTCAAATTACTAGTGGACAAATACATACTATTCAAAGAGAATTTATTTTAACTGAAAGTTGGAAAAATTTAAATGTTGTAAATATTTCGATAGCAATCTATTTAGAATCAGTAACCGAAAGTCAGTAAGTCGCCGCGTAAGTTATTCACTTGTCACTTTACTTTGGTATGTTTTTGAATGTGTAAATATGAAAACAGTAACCCATTACCTAAAATGAGTCTTATTTTCAAGTAAAGAACGAGAAATTCAAACTGAGAAACAAATATTATAGCATTACAACAAAATATCTTACCCATTCTATAGAAATATTTTGTTAAAAACTAATATACTGAGTTTATATGATTTGTATGCATAATATTGCCCTGAGCATGATATGTATTTCAAGTAAATCTAAATTAAATGATTAAATTCCTAACAAAATATTGAAAATAATTTTTCTTTCCTTACCCATGGCATTTCTTTCAAAAAACTCTAAATTGACTTCATTTGTTTTTTCAGCATACTGAAATCCGTAATTAAATATAAGCTCTTTGAGTAGAGTCAGTTTCTAAAAAAATAATGTTCAAAATCAATAACTTTCAACTTTGGGGATAAATTATACATAGCTAAAACAAAGACACAAGCATATTTATATTGATAGATGGATACATATATACAGGGTGTTTATAAAGTATTGCATTGATACAGAAATTTTGTATAAAAAACTATATAGATGTATACTTAGTTTTTTTTAATTTATTTAATCCTTATTTCATAAAGCTTATTTTTTCTCTCCTAGGTACAGTATTACTGTGTGAGGTGGCGCTAACATCGGAAACTCAAAATGGCGTCGCAACTCCTTGGAAAATTTTATTTTTTCCTGTGGGGGTTTGCCAAAGACAAAGTGTTTGCAGCACCTGTCTACAATATTGATTCATTAAAGGAAAGAATAATTGATGCGTCATCATCGGTAATAACAGTTTTTTGTTGGTGAATACCTGGGGCTAAATTGATTATCCTCTAGATATTTTTAGAGCTACGAAAGGTACAAGCTGAAGTGTATTAATGCTTAGTAATAATCGTAACCTTATGAAATAATGATCAAAATAAAAGAAAAACTTACGTATTAAACTGAAATTTTAATTTTTTACATTTTTCAGCAAGATTTTATAAGCGCATTGTGTGTGTACAGTATGTATGTATGGAATTTGGTTGTGCTACATAATGTAACTCAACAAAATAATGATTTTATATTCTAAGAATAGTCACAAATGTTATACACATGCATAGCCAAAAATTACAACTTTAAAAGTATCAATGAAATTCAGAAGCGCGTGCGGAAGAACGCTGAACTTTTCATCGATTCAACAAATATATACTTTCAAAATTTGACACTTCATATACTTTACGCATATTTTATTAAATGAATCTACAATTTTTCAGGGGCGAAAGAATTATATTAATTATAGTTAGCGCACATATTACAAAAAAAAAAAATACTTACAGTAAGTTTTTTGATTAGGATTGGTGACTCGATCAACACGGACGCAATATCTAGAAATGTCTGTGAAGAGAAACAAAAGTATAATCAGCAAACATATAATAAAAGACATTTAAGTTCTTACAATAAGGTTTCAGATAAAACTTAACACATAATGCGTTTCGTTAACGCACAACGCATTACGCGTTATGCGTTACCCGTAATTCTATGCATATGCTTATGCATGCGTATGCGTTGTACGTAATGTTATGCATAACGTTCCTCAAGATAAATAAAATTTTATGTGATTCAGATAACAATAACACGTACACATACCATTGTTATCTAATTTTTTTTCTATGCATGCATGGAATTACGGTTTGAAAAGTAATATTTTTAAAATATCCATTTTAAATAAATAAGTAAACTTTATCAATGCATATTAATCTCAAAGTCAGCCTTTTTAAAACAATATTTTATCTCTATTCGTGTTTAGAAAGATACTTTTTTCATCAGCTGCAATTTCTTCAAGCTGAAAACTTTTGCAGTAAAAGAGATATCTGAAAAGCTATATTCTGGAATTGAATTTACTCTCAATTACTTTCTTAGGGAGTTTTCAAGGAATGATGGATGGATATATAAATATATATATTAATTAAAACTAAAATCCCTGTTTTTTTTTGCTGAAGGTGAACAAAGTAAAAATTTTTAAACAGATTATATTACTTTATTATAAATTTGGTGTTACATTTCTCCAAAACATGGTACTAAAAGAGTTGGCTCCATAAGAGATGAGAAATGGAACCTTGTTGCAACATTTGGTGTTCAAATTGAACAATAAAATTACGGTATTTAATCCGTTAAGTGAAAAATATTTAACCATAATTCTAACACTTTAAGCACCACATTGGTGGAATACTGAGTCTTTAAATTGCAAATATGTCAAAAATAGAAGTGCCTGAAAAAGGCCTTTTCCAATAATAGGAATTATTTCCCCGATTAAAAAGGAATGATGAAAAAGGACCCGAGGAAAAATGAATGAAATTTCCCCATTCACAGCAATTTCGAAAAATCAAATTTCCCAATTCACATCAATTTCGAAAAATCAAATGAACCAATTGTAGGTTCATTTGATTTTGCGGCTCCGTTAATTGGTTCAACATTGAACATTTTTTAAAAGTGTATGATTCATACTACAGAAATTTCTTAGCTTGAATACATCATGTAGATAGTCAATGGGTATCAGTGCGTCATTCGAAACCCTTTTCAGGTTTTACTGCTGCAAAAGTTTCGCATCCCGCAGTGAAATGTGGAAGTCTCGGGATTAATTTATTTATTTGCCAGGAGAGGACAGCTCGCGTCACTGAATGTGTCGCTTAGAGCTACATATATGTCCTTCCCGGAATTTCCCGCCACAATTTGGAACCTCATCAGAAGGTGGGGGGACTTCTGAATATTGGCACCCCTCGGAAACTGCTAGCGACCGCCGAGAGGACTTTTGGAACCACGGATTTAACGTGTACGTACACCGCATGTACACGGTGGTCTTTAGTGGTACGCCGGTATCGAACCCGCAACCTTCCGGTTACGAGACCAATGCCTTAACCACTGGGCTACCACGGCCCTGAAGTCTCGGGATTACGATCAATATCATTGTTTTAATCTATTTGCTTGAATAAATGTGGTGAAGCTAGATAAGATTTCCATAAGGAATAGAAATTACCGCCCATGATTCCTTGTTGGTATCTTCACCCTGTTCAATTGCATGGATATCGCGCAACATGTCCACTACCGGTTCTCCTTCACAGAAATGAAGTCTCTGTTTCCTTGCCAGCAAATACTTTTTCAGGCGGGACAACAGAGCATTTTTGTCGCTTATCAAATAACCAAGGCGTAGACTATCAACCTAGAAAAAAAAAAAAACAAGAAAATTAATAACGTCAAATGCATCGATTATAAAATATTTTTCAGCACACATTCCTATGTCTTCAGTTGGACAGAAAATTATTTCTTTTTTATATGAGGAATGTCTAGTGTAAATAATTTTCAAATCTTCCAATGAACGCGTTGACTGATTCCAATTGTTACATTAACTTCACCACTGGCCCTACCATCACCGAGTGGTTAAGAAATAAATATGGTAGACTGCTGAAATGTGAAGGTCCCGCGTTGTGATCTAATGCGCTGGTGTCGATCTAACGGTCTGAAGCTTCAGTCATTTCTCTCGAGATGTAACGTGAATACACGTTAGAACTCCTTTAAAATTCCTCCGACCAAGACATCCCCCCGTAAACAGATTCTCCTCGTGTAGACTTGCCACAACACTAAACACTTGACTTGTTCATTTTTCAAATGAATTAGTCTAAAAGAGGATTGCAATGCCCAGTGAAAAAGTCCCATTAAGAAACTCCGCAAACTCCAGCAGTAGCTTTTTCAACCTAGCAATCTTTTTCCCCCTCTATGTTGCGTTTTAATGTTTCTTGAAACAAGAAGTATCGAACGCCAAAATTCAAATTTCTCGTTGTCCATATATTAAACTTCTATTAAAATATACGCATTGTCAATATGCATTAAAATTTTTTTAAGACCTGAATTTGTCTGCTTGTGTAAATTTCCAGCTGACAACACAACACCAACTTTTTGGTGCAACCGTACGTATTTATAAATTGGGTGGCACCAATTGACAGACTGTATAACATCTATTAATGGTGAATGATATACGTATAATTTTTCTGGCGAATATCCATGGTAAATATCAAACATACCTAAATTGGATAATGCAAGCATATATATATTTACTGAAATTAAAGTGCCACCAGACAGATATACCTGAAGAAGGTCCAGAGAGGTACGTAAATTTAAACTATGCTTTCGAATTATAAAATTTGATTTAGAAGTACAAATTTAAAACATACTAAAATAATTATTTAGTGTGACGTATTGTTTTGAATAATGCAGAAAAACCGTTCTTTATGCTTAAAAACTGTAAGCAGAAAACTAACTTACGCGCTTCAATTCTACATTTTGTCTTAGAAAAAAAAAAAAAAAAACGAAGGCGCATGAAAAAAAAACGCTTGTCAACGACTTAGGCAAATTACATCAGCGTTATCAGATAAAGAATTCGTAAATTTGTACTCATACATTAATTTGATAAATCTGAAGTGTGCAAAATCATTGATGACTATACAAAGCGATAAGGTATCTGCTGCAGACACTAAAAATTGTTTGATATGAAAGAAAAGAAAATGAGCTGTGAACAAAATACACAAGGAAAGAGAATGTTTGTTTCGAATATGAAACGTAAACAAATAATACCAATTGGCAGTAAAAAAAATACAGAAGAGAAAATAAAGAAAAAGGAAATTGAAAACGAAAGCGAAAACGGAATGGAAACAAAGCTTTACGTGGGCGTGGAAGATTTTTATTTTTGTTTCCTGACCTCATGATATGTTTAGTCCGTTGAACTCAGTGTGAAATAAATTGGCCATGCTGTTGTTGTTTACATAGGATTTACAAACTGATGAAAGAAGCAGACCAGAAATAACAACCGCTTCTTTCGTGTAAGGCGTAATTGTTGATAAGCTGATGTTTCTCAACCGAAAATGTCTCGCATTTCTAATGAAAGTAGGCCTCGTGTACTTACTTTAGGAAGTTTCTTTTCCTTCACGAATTACAAAATGTTACGAAACCACCCCGCACTTATAAAAGTAAAATGTTAGTATTGTGCAGTTTTCTGCATAATATTTTTGGTGATTCAATATTTATTAACTTCCCATGTTTAATCAAAGTACATTCGTACCTACTCAGTTTGCCAACAGAGTCAATGATACCGAAAAAGAAAAGAAGCATAAATGAAAAATTCTATTTTATTATTATATTAAACAAAGAAAACAATGTTTCACCTAAGTATATTTTTTTCTGTTTTTGTCCGTAGTACATTTTGTGTCTAGTCTTGGGGATCATATAAATATCTAAACCGAGCATTAGATTTGAAAATTCAAAAGCCGCTTAGTATTTAAATTCCACACTATAATTCAATATGATTAAATATTAAAACATAACTTCTCAAGAATATTGACTAATACTGAATATATATAATAAACCAATAAAGTGGATTATATACTGCTGAAGTGTAACTTCAAGCTTTGAGCGCAAGAGCTACTTAAAAGAATAGTTTATTAATTTATAGTTCACTTGTCCTTTCAAAGCCAAATGGAGACTGTGTAAGAATGTTAATGCAGCAGAGAAAATTTTTCCATAAAAAATTAATAAATAAATAAATTAAATTAAATTAAAGTATCTGCCTATAGGCCAAAAAAGCCATTTGGGGCAAAAAATCGATTTTTATTTGATCGTTTTATTTGGAAGAGCATATTCATAAGATTCCAAAACTATTTTTCTTTTCATCTACGATAAATAGAAAAGAAGATACAGGTGTTTAAATGTCATTTCCAGATGGACATCGATGCTAAAATAAAATCTTTATATGTGATTTCTGGAAAACTGTGTTTTTTGTTACCTTGCGTCACGATAACAGTAACTATTCTAAAAGTTTTAGATATCTTAGAATTATTATATAGGAAGATATCTTAATGAAATTTTACGTAAACATCTACTGATATTAAAGTGTGTATTGTAGCAAAAATTAAGTTATACGTATGAAATTAATAAATTTACAGATACTTTTAGACAAGAAATCGAAATTTTTCTCAAAAATTTCAATGTTTAATTGGCCATATTTCAGAGGATTTTTAAAATACAATAAAACTTTTGATAAGAAACACAGAAATGTGTTATAGGAATATAATGTGCAAAGGAAGTTACTAAATATTGAGAAGATTGCAGTGTAGAGCAGTTGGCGTTAAGTGTGAAATTTTGCTAAAATTTTCTTCAAAAATGTAGTTTTTTGAAAAAGTTATGAAACTTTTGAAAAATAGATTATTGTTTCTGTCGTGTTTTATGGCTTTTCAAATAAAAATGCATGACCCACACTAAAATTTTGCGTCTAGATTTCTATGCTTAGATGAGAGGGAGCGGGCAAGAAATAAGAAGGAATAATAGTAATAAGGCAAAGTAATAAGGAAAGCGTTATAAATTAAAATTTAAAATTTACTTTTTTCTTCAAGCCAAGAAATCCTGTTGTAAAGCACCCAGAAAAATCGGGTTCATCCCAAACTGCAGTCTGCTTGTCTCTGTAAGAAATGCATTTTCTACGAACTTCGCCTGAAATATAAGAGATTGAAACCGTAATTTATACCTACACAAATTCCTTTTATGTACAAAATGTAAGTTTTATTTATTTTTAAAAGCTTCATGAATTACGAATGATAAATAGTTTGTCATATATAAATGTCATATTGTGCATTTATTATGTATGCACATTTATTGAATGAGGTTTTCTCCTGTTTCATTTTCATAGTGTTACAGAAAGAAAAAGAAAGATTGTGACAAAGTGCTCATTTTTGAAAGAAGAGTTAGGATATTTTCAAATAAACGCTATTATGTATGCTTTAATAGTAAAATATTATGCAGAGGGAATTTTAATGTATACATTGTAGATAGATGTTGTAATAAAAAATACTGAAGAACACTTTAGATTGTTTTAATTGTATTATAATATCGGGTTAAAAATCTTGAAGCACATTCCTATAAAAATGATATTTAATAAAATGTAAAATAATAATTGCTGATTAAGTAATTTTTTTAAGTATTCCGATTACAAATGTTTTCGTATTTCAGTTAATTGCAGAGTAATTATTCCTTTCTTAAAATTTTTAAATATCCTGGTTATTCTGGATATAAGTTTTATCTGAAATTACTCCTTCAAATTATTTTTTTTTCCCATTCCAGGAATTTTATTTTATTTGAGTATATTTAGAAAAGCAATGTATTTTTCATAGTTCTGACTCTGCCTGCTGAACATAATTTTTTTAACAAATACAATGTAACCTAAAATTAAATTACTGTGTTGGACAAACTGTTGAAACTCGATCATAAAAAAGTCAATAGCGCGTTACACTGCAAAAACTTAATTGTATTCACATGTATATATATTACTTCATGTTGTATTAAGCATATATTATGTACAGTGTGACTATACACAGAGCGATAATACTAACATGCATTGAAACAATGGGTTTCCAAATAAATCTGCAAATCTTTAACTGAACAGTTTTCAAAAAGACAATTCCTTTCATACGAAAAAAATATTTAATTACTCACCTGTATATCCCGTTGGACAAACTTGGATGTTCTCACTATTCACAGCTGTTAAAGCCCATCGAACTCTAAGATAATCCTCTGGTTGGCAACATGGAAAACTTCCTAAGGATATAAAGAGTTTCCATATGAATACAGAAATTATATATATTTGTTTACTTTTCCTAATGAAATCTTAAGCTGTTATTTACAAGCAAACTATATTACATTTATTTTGTTTGAAGACTTAGAATTACACCGTATGCAAGAAAATTATGTCTCGTGTTTGCTGATATATTCCATTAAATATCCTTGAAATTAATAATAAGCAAAATTATTTAGTCACTGCTAGTTTTAGCACACAATACATCCAGTATATCTACTAAATGCATTTTATCTAGTTGGTAACTCAATTTTTTAACAGTCAGTTGTAGTCTTTCCAGAATACATCATATCACTGAGACAGGTCCTCAGTGATTCTGGAGAGAGAGTTCATCGAGATTTAGGGTTCATTTACGGCCTTCATGTCAGTTATTCCTAAGTACAAGATCATATTTATTCCGAAGTACAACTTCACAGTATTTGGACAAACACATACATCCATGTGTTATCAGGATTTGAACCCGAGTCGAAACCGCTCTTTTAGTGGCATCCAAAGGTACAATGAAATAGCCGAAAATAAGGGCCCGTCAACGAAATCCACTGGAGCTTTGCTTTCTGTGATACCTCTAGTGCCTTATACAATAGCTGTAGAGACTTATTATCGCACATCCACAGAACAACTAGTCCTCGGCCTAAGATTTCAAAGACTTACCCCAGAAAGCACATAAGCTTA
This sequence comes from Cheiracanthium punctorium, assembly GCA_038373885.1. Classification (NCBI taxonomy): domain Eukaryota; kingdom Metazoa; phylum Arthropoda; class Arachnida; order Araneae; family Cheiracanthiidae; genus Cheiracanthium; species Cheiracanthium punctorium. Next base: position 466,044 of record JAWZYV010000957.1, on the reverse strand, counting down.
TATCAAGCTTGACATTTCTTTGAATTTGACGTATTAATACAAGCTTGACAGTTCAATTCATTTGAAGCTTGCAGCAAGCTTGGAGAAGTCATTTGAACTGTCAAGCTTGAATACAACTTGATTACTGCTTGATTTGGAAAGCCACATCCACATAACAAATAATTTATCATCAGTGATAAATGTACTTGACTATAGAATTAAAAAAAGATTCTATATTTCCCAATATTGAAATTCTTCAAAATAAAATACAATTATACTACGAAATTGATTTCAAAATCAGTCGTTTGTCTCGATTTTGGCCAGTATTGCCCAACATGAGTGTCGCGATATTGGAAGTTTTAAAACGTGTACTGCTTTTAAGTTTATGTTATGCTTATTTCCATATTAGAAGGAGTCTCTAAATCACACATAACATTATTTTAATTTTGATTCATCTCATGAAAAATAAAAGAAACAGATCAACAGATCGGCCACTGATCGATCTCTCCCGAAAATGGCGTGATAACCATAACAGTCACTTCAAACTTAGTCAATCAGCGCAACTGTTGGCCGAGAGGTTAGGACGCTTTCTTCCCAGCCCTTAGATACAGAGTTCGATCCCAGCGCGGACGCTTGATGGTAACAGATTAAAATAACTTGAAATTTCAGGGTAGAGTGGAAAATGCGCGGAAAAATAAAATATGTGGGGCGAGTTCGCCGACGGGCGCCCCGTGTATTTAGGAAATTTTTTTAAGCTTGAAATTAAGCTTGCTATGTCAAGCTTAATACAAGCTGGGCAAGTGTAAACTAGAACACTTGATACAAGCTTGCATTAAGCTTACACGCTTGAAAATTTCAAGCTTAATTCAAGTTTATTGATTTGATAAATCAAGCTTGCTGCAAGTTTGATGCAAGTTTGCTGTGCATTCTGGGACGAGGGTCCTAAATCAGCAAACGACGTAATCTTTAAAAAAACTTACCTTCTACGTTAGTTTAGCAAACATTGGCAAATATGTAAAAAAAAAATCACATCAAGCAAAAAAAAGACACAATTTCAGAACACTAAGCTACGTTTAGCAAAACAGTTTGTTTTTGAAGTTGTATAAATGTGTGTCATGTAAAAGTGCGGAGAAATACAGGTTCAGTTAACGTACTGTATATGTACAATTATTGACCAAGTTTTTTTTTCAACATTTAGGTTTCACAAATCATTATTCACTCGAGCAAATATTTTTCCGACTTGAGTATTTGCATTTTTGACATTTCGACTTATTGTGGCCCGAAAAAATCCCTTGCCTAGAGCACCTGAAGTGGAGACTGACCATTTAAAATTGATAGTCGATGTGATATACTATTTTATGTACTGTATGTCCAGACAAACTGCATTCTCATGTAAAGATACAGCTGATAAAAAACAGGATGAATCTAAACTCGTGGACAAAACTTTAAGAGGTGATAGGACACATAATAAGGAATCAGAATCACATAGCAATGTGGGGTCGGCAACATCGTCTTCATGTAGCTGTCAATAATCACTTTGGAAAAAGTGCCGAAACAACAGTGTACTTTTCGACCATTGTTCGTCAGAAACTAATGTATTTTTCTCCGAAAACAGAAGACTAAAATTCATAGTTTAAAATTTCTATTTTATTTCACGGATGAAATTTTTGGAGACGAGCCTATTGTTTGTGAAACTTGGTTAAGAAATTAGACGAACACTTCAATACTTTTCACAAAGCGATTATTACCGGGTAAGTGAAAACTGCGTTTTTGACCCCACATTGCTATGTGATTCTGATTCCTTATTATGTGCTCTATCACCCCTTAAAGTTTTGACCAAGAGTTTAGATTCACCCTGTATACTGTCAAAATTTGCTACTTGACTAGGTCCTTTTGATTTTTAGATTACGTTTATATAATTCAGTTTATAATAAATAAATACATGCAAACCTTATTTATGCAAGATGGTTACAGAATATTTCATATGCCCCAGTAAATTCTACAAATACGCAATGCTTCCCAGTCTACTGCAATACCCTGTAATGCCAAATATGCAGCTGCCTCATTTAATAGCTGTTTCATTAAGCCGCACTCCCAAGTTACGTATTGTGTTCGGGGCAGTTACTCAACACTGAAGGAGGGCCGTGAAGTGCTCTCTGTTAAAATCCTGACAATACGATATGAGGCCGAATGAAATGCGTTTGCTATGCACCAATGTAATTGCAGATTCGTGGCGCATGATATATGTCCATCGGATTGATATTTAAAGTCTGAAAAGAATAAATTATTTGTTAATGCAGTCATTAAACTTGTGTGAAAGGAGGCTGTAAAGATATTTTACGTTTGTGAGTATGAGAAAAGGGATTAGGCTTTAACCCATTTATGCCTAGTGTCCCTACTTTGGGACGGCATTTTCGCTATCAGTTGAAAACGATATTTATTTTTCCTACCCTTTATTCACGAGTATTTAACCTCAACTCCACAAAATACTTTAACATGACCAAGTAGGATGTTGACATTTCAATTTTTATACATAATGATTTTATAAGAAATCATCCCTTGTTCAAGAAGTTGACATCAGAAATTTATCTATTATTGCTGATATTAGCAAAAATCAAAGAGAATCGCAAAAATATCTGGGCACAAATGGGTTTAATAGAAAATCTATATAATTTTAAATATTTTTAAAAATTATCAAATTCAAGTTTCAACTCGTTTTCATTATTTTGCAGTATGAAGAATCAGCACAATTGAATGACCGGATTTCAATGTTTATATTTTTGAAATTATTTCACTTAATCCAATAACTGATAAACGAAATAAAAGAAAATGTTACACAAACTCAAAAAAAGTAGTCAATTAATAGCCAAATTTCCAGTTTTAGTTTTGTGAACAATTATTTCGTTTAAAAAAAAATCACAAAATTATAAAGAAATATGAGGCGTTGTTATTATATATGTCATGATGCAGTTCTACGAGAGCAATATTTTAAGTACGAAATTTACATAATATATTTGACTTATGTACGAATAATTTTTTGAGAAGGTGTACCAAGTTTTTCTTCATCCCTTCTTTTTGTTCTGTATGTTTGTTACAAATGTTCAATATATGACCTTTTTCTTACACGATAAATATCTAATCTGTAATCAAGTTCGTTCCGGTTTTTGTCAGTGGTTTTTGATACTGCATTAAAATTTGTTTACGGACCCACGATGCTAAAAACAGCGCAAGAACGTAAAGAACGCATTTGTGCAATAATAGAAAACACTGATAGTGCTTGCAAAATCTCTGAAACGAACTTCATTACAGATTTGATGTATATCTGAAATGGTCACATATTAAACCTCCTTAAATTATTTAAAAAAGAAAATAACAAAACAGAATACATTATTTTTGATAAATTTTGAGTGCCACCTACTATAACAGTTTTATTTTAAAGGGGTAGTGGTGAGTAAAATAAAATGTAACACAGTTAGAATATATTCTTCGTGCTTAAATGTGTAAGTATAAAAAATTTTATGCCGACGGTCGAACGGTATAGAAGTTGATGCGTTGCAGCTCTATTTAGCGATAAGTTACAGCAAATGGATAGTGAAAAATATTCTCCGTGTTCTAATATCCGCGTGTACCAAATTGCATCGAAATTCGTTGGACGATATTCGCATAGCAAACGGCTAAACGGAATAGAATTCGACGTTCTGCTGCGCCACCTAGTGGCAAGTTAGAGGAAAACGGATAGCATACAAACCTTCTCCGTGATAAAAGACTTAGGTGAACCAAATTTCATGGTGATCGGTGAAACGGTGCTGGAGTTTTTCAACCTCCTACACACATACCAACATTCATTTTTATCTATAACCAGTCTTATTATACGTATATACCAGTCTCAAGTAAAATCCAGTTTCAAATCTAAGCCTCGCCCAAGTGCCAGCATACGCCATTTTGCAAGAGTTTTTTCAGGGAATCATTCGAAGCATTGACTTAGCAGCAATCAAAATGGGAAATGGTTCGACCGCCAGGCATTTATTTGAAAAGTGGAATCCCTTAATACAGCCGCATTTTTTAAATTATCAACTATAACATGTTTTATTCATCGTTACCTCGATGCACTAAATGCGAAGATTTCAATTATCTGAAATTTGGCGGATTTCCCCCAAGTTAAATCAATGTACTCAATTGGCGAGAATTCTAAAGCTTCATCGCTTGAAATGCCCTAATAACTGCATTATTTCTGCACGGATAGTTAAAATTTAATTTTATATTCTAAGAAAACCTATACACTTGTTTTCAAAAATGCTATTCCCTTAAGCTCTCAGTAAATTGCGCCAAAAAGCCTAAAACTGTGCAAACCGCTAGAACTCACTTTCTAAAAATCGGCCTATCAGCCATTTTATTTTTCGCCAAAGTAAAAAAAATTACATATTAGTCTCGGATATCTGCGATCCTCATTGTTTTGCGTACAAAATATTTCATTCCTGCTCTCATTTCTTATGCGCACACGATATTACAATTAAAAAAATAACCTTACAAATATAAACTAAAAAAATCATTATTATTCTTTTATTTTTACTTTAAGAATTTAAAACATTTTATTCGGCAAAATCGCCACACATGGCAACCAAGATGCTTATTTCACACACTCTTTTCACTACAGGGGTTACAATTACGTAAAGCTTTCTGCGTGGAGAACATAAAAAATCTCTTAAATTCCGGGAACGGGTGGACTTTCAAAGTTTTAAAGTGGACTATCATTTATTCTATATTATTTTACATATCTGTGTAAAATTTCAGGCTGGCAGGTCCATTTTTGTGGAATTGTATACTACCCAAATCAACAAATTGACAAACAGAATTTCATTTTTATTTATAAGATAACCTACGCTTGTTTTTAAAAATACCCTCTCATTTAATTGCGCCAAGCGCTAGAATCAGAAAATCTGACACACTTTCAGATTTTAAATACGCACTAAAGTGCTATATATAAAAAGAGTTATAATCCATGGGTCTTCCCTATTTTCGTTCCTTCTTTCATTAAGTTGGAAAGTGTATCATTATTCATGAGTGTGATTAAACAAAATTAAAATTGATATTTCTAACATCCTTTTTTCTGGATGTAATGCATTAGAAATAGATGCAGAAAAGCTGCTCAGAAAAATGCACAATTCCAACTGAATGAAAATTTCAGAAACTTATACGCAGGTGTATTCATAACCCAAATAGCAGACAATTAAATTACGATAAATAGCGCCAAGCGTTAGAATCCTCCTCAAAATCACACATCAACCCCTTTTATTTTTCGACCAATTAAAAAGTTGCATATTTATTTTCGGAAAATTTCCAAATTCTATTTTTCTTTTGAGTATAAATCATTTCATTCCCGCTCTGATATCACATGCACACGATATTTTAATTTAAAAACAACCTTACAAATAATCGAGACAAAATTTAAAAAAATCGTTATTCTTTTATTTTTACTTCAAGAGTCTGAATCATTTAATGAACTGACGAATGTGGCAACCTAGATAAGCTTAATCGTCGCTTAATTGACTGTGGGGTTACAATTACGAAATGGCGGAAAGCAAAAATTAGCCTTTTGCAATACGTTTTTATCGATATTTCCTAAAATAGTTCGAATTTTGAAAAAATCGCTTCGAGGTGTGTCGGGGCCTGTCATGGAGAATTTCCGTTCAAAACTTGGTAGGTCTGCGATCACCCGTTTGCGAGCTACGCGAGACACAGACAAACAAACTAACAGTTTACACACATTGTTTTATTAATATAGCTACCAGTCTCAAATAAAATCCAGTTTCAAATCTAAGCCTCGCCAAAGTGCCAACATACGCCATTTTGCAAGAGTTTTTTCAGGGAATCATTCGAAGCATTGACTTAGCAGCAATCAATTTTGGAAATGGTTCGACCTTTAAAAAGTAAAACACGTATTTGAAAAGTGGAATAATTTAATACAGCCGCATTTTTTAAATTATCAACTATATAACGTGTTTTATTCATCGTTACTCCGATGTACTATATGCGAAGATTTCAATTATCTGAAATTTGGCAGAATTCCCCCAACTTAAATCAATGCACTCAATTGGCGAGAATGCTGAAGATAGATCGCTTGAAATCCCTTAATAACTGCATTATTTCCGCACGGATCATTAAAATTTAACGCTGTATTCTAATAAAACCTTTGCACTTGTTTTCAAAATTCCGTTTCCTTAAGCTCTCAGTAAATTGCGCCAACCGGAAACAGTGCAAACCGCTAGAACTCACTTTCTCGGCATTTGAGCCATTTTATTTTTTCGCCAAACTAAAAATTTTTAACATATTAGCCTCGGAAATCTTCAATTCTTATTGTTTTGCGTATAAAACATTTCATTCCTGCTCCGATTTCCCATGCACACGATATTATAATTTTAAAAAAATAACCTTACGAATATAAACTAACAAAAAAAAATCATTATTATTCTTTTATTTTTACTTTGAGAATTTAAAACATTTTATTCGGCCAAATCGCCACACATGGCAAACACGATCCTTATTTCACACTTTTTTCACTACAGGGGTTACAATTACGGAAAGCTTTTTGCGTGGAGAACATAAAAAATCTCTTAAATTCCGGGAACGGGTGGACTTTCAAAGTTTTAAAGTGGACTATCATTTATTCTATATTATTTTACATATCTGTGCAAAATTTCAGGCTGATAGGTCCATTTTTGTGGATTTGTATACGACTCAAATCCACAAACAAACAAACAAACAAACAAACAAACAAACAAACAAACAAACAAACAGAATTTCATTTTTATTTATAAGGATTAAAAACATTATTTTAAATGTTTAAATTACGTCTTTTTCTAAAGCGCTCTTATTTCTGTAACAAATGTTGCTACCACCAAGGGCGGATTAAAGGGGGGGGGGCGTGGAGGGGGCGACCGCCCTCCCCAAGAAAGAAGAAATTAATGTGAAAGATCCTATTTTACTTCCATAAAATGGATGTATATGTCAATCTTCTATCTAAGAGCCCCCACCGACAAACTAACCGCCCCCCCCAACAAATTTGCAATAATCCGCCACTGGCTACCCCTTTGTATATATTAAAATCGAATTAACGTTGCATAAAAATATTGAAATACTATAAATACTTTTAAAAATAATCACATACAAATATTAACATACGTTTACTTCACACATAAATGCAATATTGTAATATAATAAATATTCTCCGTAATATAACTTACCGGTTATAAATAATAAAAATTTGGATGCATATAAAGATTAAATTAGAAAGAATTAAAGTAATTAGGAAACCCAAACTCAGGTCCTGAATTATTTATTGAATCGTTTGTCCGTCTAATTCCGTGAAAAGTTACAAAGTAGGTCTTGTTTACGAATTTCTGTAAACATGTGATGAGATATAAATAACATACTCTTGCGCTTACCATATAATTATATGTCTGCAGAGAGATAATTAATAGCATATTGAAAGGTATTTTTTTATTACTATTTTAATCTTTCATCGACCTAGAGTGGATGGCACTTTGATTGTACAATTTAGCCCAGAGGAACTAAGTTGATGGGCGCAGTTTAAAATATTCTGAAAGTGATACCATTTCTTTTTTTAACTTAATGAGGAAGTTAACCGCGGGACAGTGGAGATGTTTTTGATCGTGGAATAATCAAGCCTATTGCATAATTGGAATCGTGGCAGTCATTTAAATAAGGCATCTTCTAATGACTGATGGACACAACTTACACAGACATTTTTCATACCAATTAGTTTTATAAATAATTCAAAAATATCTAGATTTTTAGGAATTGTTTTTCCACTGACAAAAATATAAATTTGATATGTATGATATTGTCCATCAGTTTACAAGCACGTATAAAACCGAAAAAAATAGCAAATGTTAAAGTGTTATGGCATACCTAGGCGAATGGCATCTGTCCATAGGGTGCTGTGCGGAGGACATTTTAAGGTGTTCTAACGCTTATTCATGTAATATCTGGAGAAAACCAACCGAAACTCCAAACCGTTAGATTGACAGCAGCTTGGTAGGCCTGAATGCGGAACCTTCACGCTTCAGCTATCTACTATGTTCAGTGTCTTATTCATGGTGAACCAAATTAAAAGTCTGTATCACATAAACAAAGACGTAGGAATAATCTTGAAGCAACAATTATTCCTACGAGTTCCTTAGAAGCATTATATTAACCTTCCTGTTATTTAGTCAATAAAGCGAAAGATACTGCTGCCATCTAGTTTCTTTGAATCAGTTAAAGCACATAAAAGGTCGCAAGATAAGATACATTTGCATTATTTTGAATAGAAGTTGGTTAATGTATTGCCCCACCCCCTCCCCACACACACACACACTTGATATGGGGCCAAGAAGTAAAAGCTGAAAATTCAGCTGGTAAAAGACTGGATCTGTTTTACAGGCATTAATGGAAAGCTCCTACATCAACATTAGAAACGATATATTTGAGCGAAGCGCTAGTAATAACTGTTAGTCATCTTGCATCGAATGAAAACTGCAGAAGAAGCAATTGAAAATGTTGCGTGGTGCGTAAATTTGGGAAATGCATATTGGCAACCCTGTTTTGGATTGAAAATTTCTTAACAACCCAGGCTCGAGTTTTTTTTTTTTTTTGTGTGTGTGTGTGTGTGTGTGTGTGTGGATATGTGCTTTTTTTTGTTATGTATCGTGATTGAATCGTAAAAGAAATTATTATTATGATTATTTTTTCACAGAACGTTGTCATTCATTATGATTTCTTATTAATTTTTTCTCACGACACTGGATCCATGGATCAATACTTAAGCATCTTCGGGGGTAAATCTCTCAAAACTGTCTAAAGAAATCCAACAGTTGAGGACTCTGATTAACGCAAGTGTCGTAGGCTTCGGCAGTAATTTTTCCGGAAGGGAGAGGGGCAAACAAAACTTCAACATATGGTTAACATGTTGGAAAGAACCAAAAAGCGGGGTGAAAAGCAACATACGAAACTGCAGGGGAAGCTGTAGACGCGCATGACAAATATGCATGTGCGGCTCCGGAATGATCCGCCGGCCATGCAGCAAATAATAGGCTTCGTCGAAATAACGTCCAGATTTTGAAGGAAATAAAACGAAAAATAGATAGACCCGCATAATTTTGAGTACTTTAAAGCTCTAGTAAGTTAATGTGCTATTTGTTTTACATTTGTGTGTTTAATTTTCCGAAAATCCAAAGCAAGAACAGTAGAAACGAGTTGGGGTTACATTGTTTGTTGAATTTAACAGCTTAAGTGGCAACAATGGATTCTGAAACAACGGAAACTGTAGCAGTGTTAAAAATAGGAAGTGAAATAATTTTAAGTGGAAAGGGGTAAAATATTTTGAGTTTAATTTTCACTGATAAGAATTATTTTGCGGCAAGAAGTTTAGCATTTTTACATTCGTCAGTCGTAAAATTCTGCTTCACCATGGGCACTTTCGCTAACCCCTGCGTCAAGCAGAGCCCTCTGGTGTCGGATTTTTAGAGGCCGTTCTTATTTACTGTGGAGATACGTATGACTAAATATCAACTCCATGGATCGAGCACTTGGGAGGCCTGTGGAACTACAGATCCCGATAATTACCATCGCCGTCGACGACAGTTATGACGCTGTCTTTTCTGGTAGACCCCGCCTGGCTGGTGATGATGCAGGAATACGTCGCAGAATGCTCCGCCTCCTTGAGTAGTATCCGACTCCCCGCGGGAAAGAGGTCCTCTGCGTTCTCTGGGGCGTTGGGGCTGAGGAGGCGGCCGTCCTTCAGCCACGTGTAACCGAAGTCTCCCCTCACGTCATCCCTTGAGAGGCACGTGACGACCAGGGGAGACCCCCTGGTGATCGTGGCTGCCAGGGGTCGAAGCTGGGGCTGCGGAGCGGAGAGGACGCGCACGTGCATGCTTTGGTTGCGCACGAAACCCCAGTCGTGCACCTGGCAGGTGAAGGTACCTGGAAATATATAAGTACAGTAATTCAATTTTAACCCTTTAACGCGCAGTGTCCCCGCTCTGGGAACACCAAACTCTGACGTTCTGACTGTTGCCAGTCACGAAGAATAGATTGGATTTCTATAAAAATAGTCGGGAGGCATAGCTCCACGAGAATCCTTTACTTTTTAGCACGTCATTTCCCGTAAAAAAATGGTCACGATTATTTTTAACAGCACTGACATCTGCTGAAAAAGGGAAGAATGCGAGAACAGCTGGATAAATTGCCCAATGCTGAAAAAAGGGCAGCCGTTGCCATCGCTCGATTTAACTACCAGCAAGATGGGGAAATCAAAAAAATAAAAAAATATTTTTTTATATTGAGAAGGGATAACAGTATAGTACTTATTTATGATACTCGTGATCAATTTTAAATGAATAAATATATATATTTCAAGCCACTGGTGAACTTCCAAGGTTACAAATGTAGTAAAATTGTAACGTCAGTCATCATGGAATGACCCTTCATGTAACATGAGAAAACAATCTTACAGAACTTCCCACTGAAAAAGACTGAAATCTATTTAAAAAGAACTAGCATAGAAAGTTATTGCACCCAGAGCTGAAAAACTAGTTTCATAACACAATGTAACAGGGTGTGGTATGTTTATTTTTGTATGCCTTAAAGAGTGTTTAGATGCGTAGGCTTCGAAAAAGAAAAGTTTGACATGTGACCCTTTTCCTTGTTTTCTAATCTAATATAATCTAATTTTATTTATATAGATAAACTAAACTTGCAGTAAAAATCGAATACAGTACGTATAAAACAAATCCCTACGAGATCCTGAATGCTTCTGTAAGGTTAAGGAAAGACATTGTGGGAACATAATGCATATATCATTGCGGCAACAAAAATTAATATGATTATAATTTGAATAAAACAAACATTAATATTTCAAATCAGTAAGTCTTCTTTCTTTCCTTTTCAGATTTAAAAAAAAAAATGTCTGACTGCGTAAAACAACTGACGCAATGATTGATTAACTCACTTTGCCATCAACATATGTTGACGTGCTCCGTGATGACACAATACGCAATTACAAATACAACTCAATTTCGATTTAACAGAATAAATATACATACGCATTGTTAAAAAAAAGTATATTTCAAATCAACAATTCCTGTTTCTTTTCCTTATCAGTTAAAAATAAACGTCTGACTACATAAAATAATTTAAACATTGATTCATTAACCCACTTAACGGTATAACCTGATGCCACCACAAACAATATTGATTTCAACGAAAACATCAAACGAATTCACTTTCAAAACAGAATATTTAGGTTAAAATGAGTATGTGTTCTTGAAAAGATTGAGAAAGGAGACTGCGTGAATGCAATATATCATTTAATGATAAAACTATCAAAAAATATTCGTAAAAATTTAATTACCACAGAACTGCAAATTAACCATAATATTTTTTTGAATAAAAAATAATTAAAATATGTCTCTGTGTGCATTCATTCATTGATCAACCTAAGCTGACGTGTTCTGTGATGTCACGATAAACGACTTTCACTTCAACTAAGACATCAAAGGGAATTTCCTTTCAAAACAAAAAATAGTAAAAGAATCTTCTTTATACGTAACACTCCAGTTGCGGGTCAACATGTTTGACAAGGTAATGACAGACTCTGCGTATTTTTATACTTTACTGTTCAGTATATATTATAATTACAACACCGTGAAGGAAATACCTTATTAACCTGCTCCAGCAACAAAGCTCCCGTAACCGTGACCCACTTGCCTTAAAAGTCAATCAATATTCCTGGGAACGAAACCAGATTTCGCTCATCATGTTAGCTTTGTAAACAAATGCGGAAAAAACATTTTTTTTTTTTTTTTTTTAGCATTAGACTAAGCGATTTTTGAATCCCAGAAAAGAATTTCGCACTTTCTTTCTATTAATAGTGGAGTAAATGTATTATTAGGTTATTCTCCAAAATTGAAAAAAAAAAAAAAAAAAAAAACACTAAACTGCTAAAAGGATTTTACGAAACTGCTTAAAATATATTTGCACGAAGGAGTTTTATGTTCAATCTGGAAACGCAGGAAATTGATGCGAGTTCCATAATACATTTTATGATAATCCATCTTTAAAAAAGATTTTAAGGAAGCGTGATAAAATTATTAAAGTGTGAAAGTAATATGCAATATTGTAAAACCTATTAATTTATCACCTGTTGTACATACTGGTTTTAAAGAAGGTTTAGTCACCAAATGATATTTTAGGACCGTTGAAGAGATACTTTACCATTTACAGAGTTTAAAATTCGTTGCAGTAAGTATAAACAATATGCAATTTCTTTTTTCCAGAAAACATGTACTTAAATATTCGTGTATATTGATAATAAATTCTGAATAGCAGTCTAAAGAATGTGATTTAGAAAAAGCTGTAAGTAAGTGAATAAATTTAAAGAAGCGAACAGAAAAGCTAATTATTATTATTATTTTTATTATGACGGTTGCTTTTTTAGAAAAATATGCGACTTTTGAACAGCCTTTCAAAAACAATTAATTGCGCTAGAGACTCGAAAAATTTTAGAATGTCTCTTTACAAGTTGTACTGCGAACTGTTACCAATAATGAACCTATAAAAGTTGCGAGACAATAAAAAATAAAACGCTAAACATACGGAATTTTGCAATATTTCCCTAAACAGGTTAGCCCATTTTTCAGCTTATTCCTTTTTACAAATGGTATTAGTCCTTATTACATTTGGTGAAGAAGCACTCTTAATTTTTTCGAATGTTAAACATCATTGCTGTTGACGGCTGTGACCAGTGACAACGACCGCTTTCCAAAATCAACATCCTTAATATATCTTGCGGTACAAGGGATGGAACTAGTACCAATGTTGTGGAGTAACTGTAAATTGCTAGTCAAGTACACTGTTCATTCCCTGAATTGGCATATACCCGTTTACAAACTTGCGCCATTGAATCAAAGGCGCATCCAGAAACTTTTTTCGGAGAGGACGCAAATCGTGAATTCTTACTTCATCTAGTGTGAAGCCCACTTAATATTGGTGAAAGCCCCTGCATCCCCCCCCCCCTGGATCCGTGTTTGCATTGAATGCACATTAAATTCCACGTGCTCATCAGTTTGTTCTCATGCAGAATTTCAAATCTTAACGCATAAATCATGTTTTAAGTTGACTTTGTGTTAAGTTGCATTGCAGTTTTACTTCGTATTTATTTCAGTAGCATTACATGGAATATTTGATTTCGAAATCGCTGTCCTTCACCTAAAAGTGTAGGTGCAGTTCGTTTTGCAGAGAAAATCAAAACAGTTGTAAAGCTTCAAGCGTGCTTCTCTTAGGATTGCAGATCATTGTCTTTGTTGTCTCATCTCATAGCGTTCTCAAATGCTTTAGGGGAAGGGGCAAGGGTGTAACGAACGTTGTAAATTTCCGGTAATTTATGATGTGGAGAGATTAACTTTTTTATTTTTTAAACGGGAGGGCAGTTGATGATTTTTTAATTATTCCTTTTCCCCCTTCTTTTAATGCTGATGAAAGGAAGCTGCTTTCATAGTTTCGTTCCTAATGTATGATTTATCGACTTCCGTTAACTAAGTTTTCAAAATGCTTTTCCAACTTACGCATGCAATAATAATATTTTTTGCTTATTTTTTTATAATGCACAAGAATAAATGATATTAGAAACTCATCAGTGGTTTAAATTACTTGAAGCACGATACAAATATTACTATCCGCATTCACATAAAAAGAATTGCACCATCAAATAAACAGCATAGTGAAATGCATTTTCATCTACCCTTTACCATTTTGCTAGCGGGACTAGATGAAAATGCCAAAAAAAAAGAACCATGGAATAATTAAAAAAAATTTCATAATATCACAGATCTTCCACATAGGTTCAATTCACAACAACTCACACACTCAAGTTAGATTAATTCATTTCATTTATTTTTTTCACGTGAACAAAATAGTCTCTAAATGCAAATATAATATTTGTTCTTTCAGTCTTACCAGAGTCCAGGCTTACGACACGATCGAAACCCAAAAGAGCTGTGAACTGCTGTCGAGTACGCGGAACTAACGCTGTCCACGTGCTTCTGTGAGCTGTGTGAGCATGTACCAGATGATCGTCCCTGAGCCAATGAACCTGAAGTGAAGACGATCCTTCCACAGTACACGCAAGAGTTAATTCCGAACCTTCGGACACTGGCATTTTTTCGCTTGCTTCCATCTTCAATATCTGAAGAGCTGAAAAAGAACTCCGAGAATTCAGTGATTTTTAAGTATTTAAAAAATCACTTTTTTATTAAGTGATTAAAAATATGCGGTGATAAAGATAAGATTCTTTACATGTGCATTTCTCGAAAGTATTTTGTAAATTAATGTACCTTACTTTTTCACAGAATACAAAGCTATTGAAAAACAATAAGCTTCTGAGAAATAAAATATCTTTTCGAAATGATGCATGTATTACTGCTATTTCTAGATTATCCCAACTATTGCCAATTAGAAATTTGTAATAATATTAAGTTTTACATGCGGTGGTTTCAGATATTTCTGAGTGAACATAGTAGACAAATGCTACAGCACAATATGAGATAATCACCAACTAAATTATTAAAAGGAATGATTAATCTTACTGACATCAAATAAAGGTTATCATAACTTTTATCACTTTTTAAAAGATGCCGTACCTATATAGGAGATACAAGTACCCTATTAGAAAGTATGAAGCATTCTCTTGTTTTTCGAATTCTACTATAAGCTTTAAATAATGAAATTCGCATCTTACAAGTGGTATAGTTGAAAACTCATCAAGCAACAGTTTATAAGCTATCAATAATTTATAAACTATCAACAAATAGTCATTATTTTTTTAACTTCATAATAATCAGAATGATTTAAAAATTTCTAAAATATAAACATTAATTAGCTCTCATGTTTTACAAGCTACTTTTCGATGTATCTTAACTGAAATTTAGAAGTTATGAAGAGGTTATTGTTAATGCTTCTCTCTCATACTTTAAATTCTGTGACTAAACTAATAACTTATTTCACCATAAAATTTCTAACTCAAGTTTTTCAAATTTGCATTAAACAGGCACAATTATATGAGCATAAAGAAATAAAGCCTGTTAACGGAAAAGGACAGTTTTTTTATTAGACGCATTTGAACTGTTATAAAGCACCTCAACTTGCTCATTAAGATTCAAAATACTCGAGAAATGTTCTTAAAGGTAACGGATTTTTAAAAATATATAACAATAAAAAATGAGAAATAATTAGAAATGCAATTATGAGTCAAGAGATTTCTGCTATGCCCAACTCCTGCTGGTTTAATATTAATTTACATTTTGCTAATTACATCATTCACTTAAGTTCTATCTGATTTTATTTACAGCATAATTAATTGTTGTGAAGAAAGACTAAGAACCATTAAACAACTGTAACGTAGCTAAAAACGAGGTTATCTGCTTATTTAAAGTATGTAGAAGATAACTGAATTCTTCATAGCAATAATTAAGTAAACACGATTTCTAAAGCTGATTTTTTTACAGGTGCATTAAAACTTAAATTCTCAGTTAGATGGCCAAAATGAAAGTAATTAAATTGTATGAAAGAAAGTTCAAGCATGTGTAACAACGAAACTTATTTAAAAAAACCTATTAATAATAGTTTAAGTTGAATTTTCAGAGGCTGTATTAACCTAAAGATATTTATGCTACCATAATTCGCATCTGCACATGAGCATGAAAATTTTTATTCAAATAATCTGAAGTCTGAAATTATGGGCTTCTTTTCTTGTAACTGCTTACTTTTTTAGTAGTCAATATTATTATGCTTGTATAAATGAATAGTCGAACTCATAGGTAAATACAAGGGATTGAGAAAATACGTATTAAGTGGGTTTGGGTTTATTAATATTTAACGACAAGAATAATCTCTTTTAGCAATATTCGGTGTAATTGTTATAGATGTTGTGATGGAGATCACATATCTAATTTAATAATCAAAGCCAAGTAAGTTAAACAATGTATTTTGTATTTCCAATTAAACGTGATTTTATACACTGGAAGTTTTTCTTATTTGGCTTTCTTTAATGTAATCTATCCAAAATCAAGAATTCTAAATCTTTTCTGTTCTCATTTTTTTCGGCCATTTCGGCTTTTAAATCTGTATATTTGCTTTTCCAGTATGCATTATTCTTAATTGTTTGTTTCTCTACATCAGACCTGTGGAGCCGTTGCGCTAAAAATAGATTATATTTCGTCCGTTTTCAAGCCCAAGGAACATTTGTTTTGCTTCTCCTCTTGGCATCCTGTTGGCGTTATTATTTTTTGTTACCCTGCGTCTTTTTAAAAATTATTTGCTCGCGATTCCGTCATATTATTTTTATTGGATTCAGTTTTAGAGTTGCTCTGGGATTGGCGTTATTTATCTCAGCCAAGTTGTTGCCCTCGCCAATGTGTAATTCTCAGCTAGCGTAATTTTTAACTCATTCCATCTTAATTTCACTGTCCATATAGGAAGTATTTTTAATTCGCTGAGCCACCACCACCACCATCCGTGTAATAAGTTTATATTTCAATAGTATCTTTTTAATAAAATAGTTTAAGTATTCAATGTCTTTTTATTGAAACTAAAGGTATCGAACCTGGATTTCTAACCGTCACAACGCAATTTAAGAATTAAACAACAGGCAGTCAAATATTATCGTTACAGATGTAAACTGAAAAACTAAGAGAATTATGTCGTAAGTATCAAAAACGAAGCAAAACTTCCAGTGTATAAAATCACGTTTAATTGGAAATGTACAAATACAGTGTTTAACTTACTAAGTTAAACACTGATGTTAATCATTGCTAAGTGTCACAGAATATGTTTTCTAGCGATTTCTATTGTTCTTAAAGGGTACATAACTCTACAGAACATACTTCATTGATCTTACGATGTGAAATGAAAGATTTTGGGCACATAATTATACTTTTTGTCATTTTACTCTGCAATTTTTTTCGGAATTTTGTGTGACTGCATTTCCTATCAATTCGCCCAAGGTACACTTCCTACGTCTATTTTAACTCTAGGAGCAGTAAACATGGAAGTAAAATTGTTTTTTTAATCTCGGAATAAGAATTCAACTCCTTGTCGCAGTTTTAAAATAGCACACTTTTTCTGAGTGGTTTTATGTATGTATAGAACAAATTATCTTTAAAGGAAAACTGACCAGTGTTAGATCCAGATGGTCTTTATTTAAAGATCACAAATTTATATAAATAGAATTAACTTCAAAATAACCTTTTAATGAATCTCAAAACTTTTTATTTTTTTATTTTTTGCATAACATGCAAAAAACGTATGGATAGTAATTTATCAAAATAAAACGTTCATCTCATCCATCACCTCTCAAAAAAAAAAAAAAAAAAAAAAAATCAACCGAGTACATTCATTTGTTTTGCATAAAAATTATGATAAATTATTCAGAATTATTCTATTTAAAACGATCAATACTTCTAAGACACACAAATAATATATCTCGAACAAAATGTACAATGCAAATGTGAAATATTCTGATTTTCTAACAAACAATTATCACTTATGAACAACAGTCACGTAAAATAAAGAAAAAGAAAAGAAATTACATTTTATATCACTTATCAACGTGGCAAATTATAATTTCATTATGGAATATTACCTGGTTCCACGTAAATATCTTGAAAATCATGATCAAAATCGAAACTTCCTAATTTTCCAAGTTGTAACATCTGTTCTATTGTTGAGTTCAGTTCTTCGGAGTCTTCCTCTTTTGCTAACATATGGAATTTCATAATCGCATTCAGCCTACAAGGAAAGGATGTAATTATATTATGAATGGAGGGAGACTGAATAGCATGCTTACATACTGTTAATAATAAATGAAAATCAAGAAAGAAGCGAAGGGATTTTTCTTTCCAACACGACAAGGAACGCCTGCATCCCCAATGTGGTCCCAGCAAACACACACAGGTTCTCTGAACATCTATTAATGTTCAGAAGACGATTTCTGAACGTTAATAGACGTTCAGAGAACCTGTGTGTGTTTGATGGGGTCCGTGTAGATGACACTTAGTTATTATTTTGTTTTTAAGTAACACATTGCAGTAAGAAAAATAGGTGATCTCAACAGAATTTTTGAAACATACCTTTTTTCTGCGCCAAATCAGTGATAATAAGTGAAATAAAAGCAGGCATTGCAAGAGAATGTGCATAAACTTACAATACTAATATTTTACATATTTGTTCATGAAATGATTTTCTATATTTTCTGAAATATAGGTTGCTGGGTAAAAATGAGCCTTGAAGTAAAATTTATAAAAGAGCTCAATAACTTTATTCAATTACAAATCACAGCTTTAAGCAAACTAAAATTATGACATTTTTTAACTCGTTAACGTTTGTATTGTTATTAAACTTTTAGTCAAGATTCACTAAATTCAGAAATTATAATCCGCAAACCCATAAAGTAATCCTGTAAAGCAGCCTTATAAAATTTAGCTCTAATTATCCATCTCCAGCACGAAGCTGTCACGATAAGACAAAGGATATCAGGTTATAAATTACTATAATGTGGCCAGGCTGAAATTAAACATTTACTATACTATAATTAAACGCTGAATAGGGTACTTAAACGTGAAACGCAATCCTCCTCAGCATTGTGTTTATAGTCAGTATATGTAATTAATCAGTCTGTAATTCTGAATCACAGAGAAGTTACTCTGACAGAGTATCATGTACGCATTAAGAAAATGATCGACCAAAAGAACACGATAAATGCCTTACAAATTATTTTTTTAAATGCATGGCTGTTCTCTATTTTATTTAAGTGCACTTCTTATATGTTTTTAAGAAAAGTGCAAATAAGTGACTTGCATGTTTTCAGGAAAATCGCAGGGAACGTTACATCTACGGCAGTTAATATAAGAAGAATTATAACTCTTATTTAACCCATTTGTGCCTGGATATTTTTGCGACTTTCTTCGATTTTTACTGATAACAGAAATAATAGATAAATTTCTGATGTCAACTTCTTGAACAAGGGATGATTTCATTTAAAATCATTATGCATAAAAATTGAAATATCAACATACTACTTGGTCATGTTAAACTGTTTTGTAGAGTTGAGGCTCAATACTCATGAATAAAGGCTAGGAAAAATAAATAACGTTTTCGACTAATA
This sequence comes from Cheiracanthium punctorium, assembly GCA_038373885.1. Classification (NCBI taxonomy): domain Eukaryota; kingdom Metazoa; phylum Arthropoda; class Arachnida; order Araneae; family Cheiracanthiidae; genus Cheiracanthium; species Cheiracanthium punctorium. Next base: position 446,846 of record JAWZYV010000957.1, on the reverse strand, counting down.
GCGAAAATGCCGTCCCAAAAAAGGGACGCTAGGCATAAATGGGTTAATTTTTTTAAATGTCAAATAATTTTATCCCAAATGCAGATAATTTCTATACTATAATCCCAAAAAAATTAATTGCATAACTCGAGTATCAAACTGCATTAAACAGATATCTTGGTGAGTTAAAAACTAAACTGATTATTCATAAAAATCGATTTTTTTTCTGGTAGTAGATTTTATTCTTGGCGCCAAAATCAATTCGTTTCTAATTTTAGTATATTCTTTATTAAAATTATACAAAAATATAACTATACATACTTAACAGAAATACTATACATGCAATTTAAAGACTATATACTTTTAGGCGTTCAATTTTAATATCCGAGCTTGAGTTCAAATAATTGAATCTTCGTTGTAAAATTAATAAACAAAATAAATATATAAATAAATATGTATATATATACACCCTCTCAAAAAACTATTTGAGTAATAGACAAATTTTATATTTAAATTGTGTAAATAACTAATTAATTTTGGAAAAACACAACATTAAAAAGAAATTGATGAAGCTATTATAGTATATGGCATGGTTAACTTTAATGCAGGAGAATAATTTAACTATGGATCTGACATAGGAAATTTCACTTACGCTCCAATACTTTTTGGGAGGGTGTCTATATTTGAATTTAAAAATCATGATATAATCTTGCATATTAAAATGATTTTATTTTGTATTGTGGCTTATCACAATTTTATTTTGTGACTTTTACATTGTCTTTGAAATAAAAGTCAATGCTTTTGTTATCAAACTCCATAGAGAAGTAAAAGTAGAAATTTACGTATTCCTAAATGAAAATTCATAAAACGTTCCAACATATATTTGAGCAACTACGATGTAAACGTGACATTGGTAAAGTCAAAAATTGACTTGTATACCAGTGCTGTCAAGAACAACACGGCAGCCTATTGAGTTTGAATGAAAAAAGACAGTTTAAAGTTCACATAAATTAAATTTGCTCTACCTGTCATAACAGCTAAGTGACAGATGTCCTATGCGTAAAAGGAAAATAAAATGACACACTCATGTCAAATTCGTATTTAAATATTTTACTATAAATTCAAAATATTTACAAGCCTACAAGAATATTTTCAAACGTTTATGATGTTCTAAACAGTAGTAGTATGATGTTCTAAACAGCGGCCCCAACATAGGGACTGTGGAACTGCAGCATCCCGCCCACCAGTTAACTATAAATAATCTTTATTTTCTTTTTTCTTAATACTTGCGCTTTACACAATCATTAAGCTTAGTATAATCTGTCACCATGTAACTATAGCAAACATTTCCCCCAAAATATAAAATATTCGGAAAGTATAGTAGAAATCTTTAAACGAGACTGCTGACGATGCAGCTACTGGTTGCATTGCGTTTGATTACTCTGAGCCTGCGCTAGATAATACAGGATACGCTCCGAAATAAGGGCAAAAAGCGGAGAGTGAACTGTGGAATTCACAGTTCTCAGTTCCAGCCGAATAGCGGTGGGTTACGGGGGCTCTAATAATTTAGCAGATAAAAGCAATTCAGGGCCTTGTTAAAAGAGTTTGGTGCCTTAGGCCTGTCTTTTTATCACAGGCCTCTTCTATGTTCTCGGCGGTGAAAATTAATTCTTTCATAAATGTGAAAATTACGCAAAAATGAGTATAAAAATTATCTTTTTTTTTATAACATGCATCTCGAATTGGGGTTTCCTTGGCTCAGCCTAGCAGCTTAGGTAATCTGGCCTTAACAAAGAGAAATTTTTCCTATGTTATCACGTTGCGTATTTAATGTCAAAATTCAACATAGCACCTACACTTAATTCTGTGCTTAAAAAATTACTACAATAGTTAAAATTTATGCAGTGTACTTATTTTTTGCAGTGTACTGGTTTTAATTTTCTGGATGTTTGCTGGCAGCATAGAAACTAAGTAGAAGATAGGCAAACACGGCACATGGTCCAGGTGGCGTGATGAGAGGAGGCACTAAAATCAGTAATGGTTCCAAAGAAAGGAATGTTAAAATTAAGGTTTGTCCCAGTGACGTAATCTTTAGTTTCGAAACCTTTCTAAAGCATATAAATGCAAAACTTAGAAGCAATTAATATATAAAGTATAATTTAGTTTTTTATTTCTTTTTGTGTTTGTTGTGTTCTGTTAAGACAAAGGTACACAAGGGCTATCTGCCTTGGGCGAAAGCCTTTTAAGGTCTTATAACGCGTATTCACATTTCATCTGGAGTAAACTTCCCAAAACTCTAGACCGTTAGATAGACAGCCGCGCGGTAAGCCGGAACGCTGAACCTTAACACTTCATCCGTCTACCAATCAATATCTGCCAATTAATACACCGGCCATTCTCTCCCCATATTTGACTGCTGAGGGTTTTTAAGAAACATTGAAAGAATGCGTCAATTTTCTTTAAGAAGAAATCCCCAATAACTGAAGCTACGAGACGTCACTATGCTTGAAGTAAGTGTTCGAAAGTTATGACATTCCTCATGTCAGTATAGCACCAAATTCTGAAGAGCCCTTGAGACACTCAGGGATTTATTCGTTCTATAACATCAGAACTCCACATTATCAAAGATCTAGAGCTTCTTGTCGAAGACTTTACGATACCGCCCAGATCAAAGGTTATCGGAGAGATTCAAGTATTGAGGGGTAAGAAAGAAGGAGCATCACAAATATATCTCTGTAAGTTCTAATTATTCCTAAGTATTTGGACAACGTCACACCAGCAAATAACACCCAAGTTAAAAGTCTCTAAAAGAGAGATCTATATAGAAGAGTGCAGCAAAATGGTGTGTTTATTATGTAAGCTGTAAAAAGTTATAGGAAAGTTTACGAAATTTATACGAAATTGTAGTTCCAAAAACTGCATGCAGATGCCACTGTAATCGCAGGCTTCTATAGTGAATTGACCTCCTTATTTCCATTTCATGTGACAATTTTTTGAGGAGCATATTGAAAGAATCTGTCTACCGGAACTGTTCCAACATGCTGGACAAGCTTTATTCGTCGGTTTGTGAATCTTTTTTTGTTGAGACATTGCCGGCTGAGAGGACAAATTTCGTTATTCGTTTGCGCCATCTTTGAATGTCATAAGGATTGATATTTTGAGAAGATTGTGCTTTGTCTGCTTGCAGAGAATGTATTTATAGCTATGCATGACGATCGTCAATCGATTTTGACGTGCAGTGCCATTTGTTTGTACTAGCATACTCAATGTAGGGTTATATGTCTCATCCTAATTGTAGAAGATTTTGTTTAAAACATGTAATATAATCGATATTTTTAAATTTTCAATATAAAGATTACGACTTTAAATATTATTATTACGGCCAAAATCTCCCTCCTGTTAAAGTAAGTCTGTGTACACTGTCTGTTAGTTGCTATTGCAGCTACATTTTCGAAATTTCTGCAGAAATTTTTTACAAGTCACAAAATAAATATACCATTTGCTGCACTTCTTCATTGATCTTTGTTTTTGAGATTTGAAATCAGGGTGTTATTTGCTGGACATACTGTATCATGCTTCCTTTTACATCCTTCTCTAGATACCCTAATTCAATGATTTTGCTTTAGACCTGCCTAGCGTTAACGTTTTTCAGTGCTTTATTCGTATTAATTGAGCACGGATTTCATTCACTGAGCATGGATTCATAGGTATCTTACGTGAAAAACAGCGTTCGTTGTTTTCAACCATTTTTTTGATTTCATAATTTTCGATTTCAGTTAGTCTGCAATAAAGATGCACTTTCCAATGAGAAATCTTATCTATGAAACTTCGCATTTCACTTCTGGGAATTTTGAATAGCCACTAAACGTTCTCCATTTCCCAGATATACATTGTTCTTCGTTTCAGTTGCGCTTCATGAATTCTGGAGAAAAAAAAATCAAGACATGCGGAAACCTTTATCTTATTGTCTGTTTTCAGCTTTAACCCTTTGAAGTAAAACATTTCCCCGATGATAGAAAAGTGCAATTGTTGCCATCACTCGATTTAACTACCAGCAACCTGGCGGTTGATCGAATCGCGCATCGCATTCCAGAGAGTTGAAGAACATCTTGACACAACTGGCTGTGTGGCTGCACTTTTACGGCATTGCGCGGTCTAGTTTTTCTTCTATATCGCTCTATATTTTCATTATATTCTCCAGTTCTCAGCAGATGCCGGTGTTGATAAAAACAATTCTGACATCAATTTTACAAATAACAGATAAGTTTTACGGAAAATTTAGTGCTTAATAGGAACAGGTTCTTGCGTAACTATGTCCTCTTGAAGTATTTTATTGAAATGAAATTTATTCTTCGCTAATCAAAACAATCAAAATGTCAGAGTTGTGTCCTCACGGCGAGGACACAGCACGTCAAAGGGTTAAATAATGGCGTAAATATGAAGTGAATTTGTTAATACTTCGAATAAAAGCACATTTGCCTATTGCCCACAAGTATTTTTAATCTTTTAACCAAATCGCAGAATCATCTAGACAAAATAAGACCAAATTGCTTGGCCGACACAAAAAAGTTGATTTTCAACACATCAGAAGAAGTTAGGTGTCATGTTTACAAACACGAATCTTAGAAATCCTAGTGAAGGTAAATCGGATATTTTCCATTCAATAGAATCGCGTGAATCCTCGTTGTTTTATCTGGTGAAGAACATTGTTATTTTTAAGCTAGACAATCATCAACCGATAACTGATTAAGGAAGCGTAGATTGTAAATTCTGCTGTAATTAGATTCGTTTTCTTTTAATTTTTAAGAAGGTTTTGATAAAATGCCTAGTTTGCATTTAGCTATTATTTTCTTTTATTTTTTAACTCTCCATAATAAAGTCAAAATTTGTCATAGAAACTGTCTTCCATCTAACTTAAAAGCATGTTATCACACTTGAACGGTCATGAAATAAGTCTGTGTAATAATACTCACTGGACGTCGATGACAGTGATATTTTCCATAACTTCTAGCCGGCCTTTGAAGAGAAGAAAAAGCTAAGAAAAGAAACAAAAATGTAAAACATATTTAAGATAAACAGTGCTTCAAAGCGCTATGCGACTTTATACCAATCTTTTACATTCACTGCTATACTAAAACATATCCTTAATCCAGACTAAAAATAAAACGAAAATGCGTAATTAAAAAAAATCAAGTTTAACTAGCCAAAACAGATCATCTAAATAGTCGACTTTCTCAAATATCACCAGATCAAATATTCTTCTTTTACGTCAAGCAAAAATTAGTCAGATGACATTGTACACGCGTGTGTGTTACATGCTTCAACAAATACCTCGCAGCGTTTTGTTAGAATGCAAATCTTCACGATTCAAAATGTATTAAAGAAAGCATATTACTAGATGTTAAACATTCTGGCATCTTCATCACACTTTACGATTCGAACTATCTAGAGTAATTATACAATTGTAATTATTTTCTCAACTAATGTTATAGATTGTGAAAAAAAGCAATATTAAAACGAAAAATAATGCGAGAAAGTGAGTTTAAAAAAAAATTAAATTTAGCAAATATAGTCTTGCAAAGCAAATGCTCTCGATTTATTTACAAGATGCTGAATTTGGTAAAAACTAGAAAGGTATTGTTAAATAAATTTGTTTTATCTGAACTTCAATACCTGAAACTGAAATTAATAATAATAATAATTTCTCACCGCATGTTCCATTTCTCTCTTAAATGTTTCAGTTTTCTTCCGATCATGATAAAACGTGTGTACTTTCGGATTTGTGAGCTTCAAGGTTATCACGTACCGCATTCTTTCTGAAATAATGAAAACATAAAAATAATGATCTTAATAACACAAGCAATTTACGCTGGTCACTAATTTTCAAATAAAATTTGAGCTACTCAACCATAATGCTTAAGTACCACATCATTGACAATTCAAACTGCAGTATACATCTATATTAATCATTTATAATGATACCAAAAAGGTGTGTCAGGTCTAAATGGGATCAAATGTACATTGTAATTACTGGTCGTTACGGATTCTTTCAAATTGAAAAATTCGGATCTCAAACTGCAGCACATCTTTAGATATATTTCGTCTTGAGCATTAGTTATTTAATTGGTACTTAACTTGATTTATAGCTTTACTCAGACTAAATGAATCAAAGTTAATATGAATTCCTCTTAAAATACTAAGACATTTCAAACTATAATTAGGTATAACGTTTGTGATCTGTCTTACATAATGGTTGCATTTCCTTCAACTTGATATGTCTAATAGAATCAAAGGATTGCCAACATTTAAAGAAAGTTTATATTCCTATTTAAGAAAAATCGTCGCATATTTTTATCGTCCTGTCGTAATTTCGATGAAAATATACTATTTATTGTTAATATATAAATAACAAAAACTCGTAAACAGTTTTTGAACATCCTATAAAATATTTATACTGTATCATAAGAAAGGGTATGGTAAGAAATATATTTTCGTAAAAATACTGTTTTATGTATAAGAGTATTGCTTGCATCAATGTCACTGTTATCCAACATAATGTAATCCTTATATCTGTGAACTATTTACCTATTTCGAAAATAATTGCATGAAATATATTCTTTTTTTAGCATTTTAAAATATGTATTTTACTATGGTATTTTAAACCACAACAGAGACAAATAGATGCATGAGAGTTCTTTAACCATCCAAATTTCTTACAAACGCATATTTGCATACATTTCCTGCATAGTACTTTTTAGAATCCGTTGAAAAGTTTAGAATAACTAAAAATTCAATAGAACATGATTCACTTTAGAGGCATTCATTTTTATATTTTACCTAAAATCTCAAATTAAAAAAATGAGTGTTTTTTTAATTTATAAATTACACACATTCTGCTAACAAAATGCGTACTGAACATGTAGCAACGATCTTGTTTATGCATAGTGGTATGCAAAAAACTTAACAAAGAAGCATAAGTACCCTTTCCTTTTACTTGTGGCGGAAATACATCTAGCAAAATAAATATTGTATTTTAACATTCTTATTCCACAGTTTTTTTTCATAGAAAAAAGAAACGAACAATACTTGTTTAAAATAAAAGTTGCTTTCAGTAGTTAATATGTAACATCGGTATAAAACGATCCGTAATATCCTAGTCACCATTTACCATTCACACATTCTATGCCCGCTCATAAAAATCTCAGGCACACTTATTATTCTCAAAAACGGCCAATTTTTCCCTTATTTCCCCATAAAAAGCGACATCAGTTTTAATCAAAGAATAAAAATTTGGGGGCGAAAAAATCCGAACTCTCAAAAGAATTCACCAAGTGTACAGAATTCAGCGCGGCATACCAATGAAAAAAATCAAGATTCTTCGCTATCATTTTGTCCGACATAATTTTCAGAACTATGGAGCCCTAGGTGATTTACCAGAGACTTTTAGAAGGTCTCTAAACGTATCATCTGTTTCCCAAGTGCTCTCAGGGCCCATTGGAAAATACAGGAGCGGCCCCGAAAGCAGGTTTAACGGTCTATTGAGACTGCTGATTGCACCGTTTCTGGAGACCCAACGACCTTCGGGCTGTAGAGTAGTCACTCGACGAAATTGTCCTTTCTTCGCTACCGTAAAATTAGATTTCCAATACTTCGTTCACATAATTTGCTTTTTCTTTTGTATTTTTGAAAGGGTACGTTTTTAGTAAAGTGTTGGGAGGAGTGTATGTTGTAGAGAATAATTTTATTGCACTGGAGACATTCTGGTGTAACCGAATTTTTTTTTTTTAAATACTGAAATTTCTTGTTTGTTTTTTGTTTCCTTGTGGTTTGAGAGGTGCAATGCAGATGACTTAAGCCACAATTGCCTTTCAGTTATTATTCAGTTTTTCCACAAGTGCTTTACGATTATTTAGTCGGCCGTGAGACAAGAGTCTCGTTGAATGGCAGTGGCGTACCCAACGCCACTGCCATTCAGTAGGGGGTCACAATCCCGCCATGAGGAATTTTTTGCCATACAAAATGTACATTCTTCAGTCCCTTATCACACAGGTATACATATCTGTGAGATGCAGTAGTCGTACCCCCCCCCCCATGAAAAATTTTAGGCTACCCCACTGCCTAGTGGTATATATTGATTCCTTTGTATAACGGAGTAGTATACACCATTTATTTATTGGTAAATTTATATAGACATATTTTACATGAATATATATTTTGATAAAGTAGTTTGGGACAAAAAATTTGTAAGAAAAATCGAATATTCTATTCATAAACATAAAAATTACTTTTTCAATTAACATTAATGCATTTTATGACCATTTTCTTCAGATTTAGTACATGCCCTTACGCAATGAATTACATAAAATCAAATTTTAGGGGTACCGAAAAATTATAATTTTTTTACATAAAATTACATAATTATTTGAAGAAAACAGCCGAAACATAGGCTTCATATTTGTTTCATTTTGAAGCAAGAATTTTATAGCTAATATATTGTTTCGTTTAAGAAAGATGGTCATCCTCGCTTTATCTATTTATTTTTTAATGTCTACTGTCCCTGGAAGAATATACTCAAAATTTCTTGAAATTGATGTTCATGTATTTGTGAGTGTTGTATTTTGTAGCAAGAATTTTATGGACTCCTTTTTTTTGAGATCATGCAGTATGTGTTAAAAGAACGTTTTAGATACCTAACCTACCATAGTTAACGAGTTTCGGGAAATTCTGTCTAATCAAGAACCTATGTTATAAAACCAATATACAGGGTGGTTATAAACAGCATTCTACAGATGAAACGGTTGAGCCGAATGCCACCAAATTTGGCATGAGGACTGTGCACGAGATGCACCCAAGGAAGTTTTTTTTAAAGATTAGTTCAAACAATGTCCACCAGGTGGCGCTTTGCACGATGAAATCAGCTTTAGAATGACCCAAATAAGTTTAAAAAGGCTAAAAAGCTATAGAATAAATGTTGAAATTGCCTGAACACATCGAATTAGCCATTTTTGCGGTTCAATTTGCTGTTTTTTCATACAAAGCGCCACCTAGCTGGCATGTTTTGAACTAATTTTTTTTCTTCGAAATTCAGTGAGCGCATCTCGTGTATAACCCATATACTGAATTTCGTTGTATTCCGCTCCCCCGTTTTTGCTGTAGGATGCCGTTTATAGGGGAAGTTTAATTATATTAGGTTGTAACGAAAGTTTTCCGCCACTCCAAGTATTGTCTGCACAAACAGTTCCCGTTGTTGTCTTTGCCAATATTTTATAAAACGATTTTTGTTATTTGAAAGAAAAGACTTGTTTTAGAGCACTGTGTTGTGAAATCTGTAAAACAATATCGTTATGATTAAGTATAATTTGTCTGAAATGGAACTACCACGCTACCAGATTGATCCATCATTTACTCTCAGTTCTGTCGCAAAAAGTTAGCTACAGAATGACACTGAATCATGTATACTGCTTAAGGTACTACTGTTGAATCATGACACTGTGAAGATTTGGTACCGAAAGTTCAAAAACGAGGACCAGGATATTAAAGAAGCAGAGCGCTTTGGCCGGCCTATTGATGCTGATGAGTCCCGCCTACGACAATTTGTGGAAGAAGATAAAATATTCATCCACTCGAGAGCTAGCTAAAAGAGTCAGACTTTAGTGCCATGTTCATTAGTCGCACTAAGCATAAAAACTGGACATATAAGGTCAATCGTTGGGTACCGCGTGAGCTGACTCAAGCAAATCTGGCGGAAAACTTTCGTTACAACCTTATAATAACCTGGTACATGCCAATTTTCATATAATTAGCTACAGTAGTCTTGGAGAGGCAAAATACAAACGTATAAAAAAAACGTCCCCCCAATAGTAGAAAAAAAAAGTAACTGAGTTATGAAGAATCATTTTGTATACTTACTATTATTTTCAGCGCAACTAACTCGACCATCTTCACTTTGTTCAAGACAAGTTTTATTGCAACCTGGTCCCGTACATTCAGCTGAGAGAGAAAAAAAGGTAAAACAAACTACAGTAAGGGAAAGAAATGTGTCGCATAAACCACCAATTATCCACTTACTCCCTTTATTCATCAGGTAGATGATTAGCATTAGGAAAGGAAAATTAACTTGACAGTAAAGCAAAAAAGAGAACTTCTATGAAATTCAATTCGTAAGAGAAAACGCCTCTGCAATATATATTTTTTTTTTTCCGGCTCTTAGTCGAAGTCATTTAAAATACCATTTTTCTCTTTGATAACTGAACTGTTGCAAAGAAGAAAATGACATAAAGCAAAGTGTTCTTTTTTTATTAAAGCAGTAAAGGGAGAAGAATGAAAAAAAAAAAAAAAGACCCAGCAGCCAGCCAGTCCAAGCGTGTGATTTGCTCAAATCTAATAAAACTGATATCTGAAAGGATTTAAGTTCTGTTTGTGATTCGTATCATTAAGTTTGGAACATTTAATTTTATTTCCAGATTTTTTTTAAAAATCTAGGTAAGTAATGAGGTGCATTACCATGGTTAGGTAATAATGCTTAGTAAGTAATGTAGCATGATCAATTCTAAAAGTGTTCTGCATATACAACAGTAAAACTAACAAAAAGACAAGTATAAATTTGCGATTGCTTTTTTTTTTGACGGTGTGCAAGAAGTATTTTATCAATTTAATGCATTAAAAACGTTAAAATAAATTAATCCCTCAAAAATTCCTACCCTAATGCATCTTTTGTATATTTATTATTTATTTAATAATGTCATTGAATCAATTATAATAAAATTGTACATGTTCTTCCACATTCGCAAATCATATTTCTATCCACGGAATATATTTGTAAAAAATAAGTTAAAAATTAAATAGGAGAAAAGTATCTAAATAGATATTTCATTTTTCCATATGGATATTTTCAATTACTAATTTCTGTTTAAAAGGTTTGAACGAGATTTAAAAAGATTCATAAGGATTAATAGGAAAAATTAAAACATTCAGAAAGGCTGTCTAATTATTATAAATTTTAAACGAAACGAAAATCCTTGGTGTCAAGATAGAAAGTAGTATTAAAAAAATGAAATAATGAAGCAGGTGTCCTAACTGAACTTGCAGTCACGTTTTAAGTTAAGTTAGTTTATTTAAAAATATTATATATATATATATATATAATTTTTTTAATTTTAATAGTAAATGCTTTTAATGTAAAGGTTTACAGATATGGAAAAGGGCAGTGTGGTCAATTTTTAGCAGGAGAGATGTGGCATACGAAAAACAAAGTGGCAAGTGAACAATTTAGAATTAATATCAATTTAAACACTTGCACATTATTTTTTCAGTGTGACATTAACACAGCTCTCTAGAGTATTATCATAAGTAACAAAATATCATTAATTAAAATGGATATTATCGACATTCATACGACAGAGGTTTTACGACCATAAAGTTGTAAAAATAAAATTATATTTATCCAATGAAAAATGCCTTGTCCTACATAAACTTGATATAAATGGTATTTGTAAAACTATATGAAGTGCAAGTAAAAAAATTCAGTTCATTATAAAATGTATTAGCATTTTAACATTATGATGATTAACCTATTTAATATTTTATGTTCAAGAAAAAGAGATTTTATTGTTAATTCCTTACAATAAATAAATAAATAAAACGAAAATAATAATAAGATGTCGAGTTTATTACTTTCCGAACATGTACCATGTAAGGAAAGTATTGTAATCATGAAAAAATTCGACTTCGATATTTTGGTGTATTTACACGTTTTGAGGTCTTCTGAATTCATTTATGCTATTTTTACGAGATGTATGTATGTATGTGTGTGTGTATGTGTGTATGTATGCGTGTTTGTGTGTATGTGAGTGAACACGATAGCTCCTAAACAGGGAATTCAATTGAGCTCAAATTGGGTATATATGTTATAAACCACCGTCGCAAAACCGGTATTGATGATTTTGGTGTGTATAGGACTTATAGTTTTCCTACCTGCCTACGACCTACGACAAAGATTTCTTTTACATTATTTCCTATGGGGGAAAATTCTTGTAAGTGCGCTAGCGTTTAAACGGCCCATGCGATTGAGCTCAAATTGGATATATATGTTATAAACCACCATCTTAAGACCAGTATTAATTTTGGTGTTTATAGGACTTATAGTTTTTCTACAGGGCTACGAGAAAGATTTCTTTTACATTATGGCATATGGGGAGAAATTCTTGAAAGTGCGCAAGGGTTTAAACATTGCATTCGAGTGAGCTTCAATATTTGGTATATATGTTTGAATTATTCACCGATTCAAATTTATTTAAATGCTTGGTAATGATCTTAGTCGTAAGTGTTCAGAAAATCGAGTGGAGTCACAGCAGATTTTTTCTTTTGAAAGTAATTCAAACGTTACAGAGACACTTACTCTGTTTAGGAATGGTTAATTTCATTGATTCACAACGTGCTCCATCAAAACCAGGGGGACACTCACAGGTTCTGACAGTAGATCCAATATAGTACCTATAAAGAGAAATCGTAATTCATTTTGATTATGAATACAATATGAATGATTAGAAAATATTTCTAACAATTTCAATTCAAAACACATAACAACTAAAAGAAATTACATAGGCTGTACGAAATTATTGGGACAGGCTGCAAAGGGAGATAGGGGACATCACAAGCATTCAGAAGTGCACAGTAATATGCGGTGAAAAACGCCGTTTTCACTTACCTATTACTAATCACTTTGGGAAAAGTATTGAATTGTTCGTCTAATTTCTCAACCAAGTTTCATAAACAATGAGCTTGTCTTCAAAATTTTCATCAATGAAATAAAATAGAATTATTAAATTATCAATTTCAGTCACGTGTTTTCGGTAAAACATGGATTAGTTTTTGACGGACAACGGCCGGAAAGTTCACTATTATTTCGTACTTGTTCCAAAGTGATTATTAACAGCTATATCAGGACGGCGTTTCCCATCCCACATTCCTATGTGATTCTTGCTGCTTATAATATACCCTACCTCTCCTTAAAAATTTTCCCAATAGTCTGAAAAACACTGACTTAGGCTTTTACTCCTTAAATATTGGTTATGGGAATATACAATAAATAAAAAGTTACGCAGAAAAAGGTGGAGGATTTTGTGGTATCGATTAAAATGTTCCAGAGATCTAAATAAAAACAAAATTTAATAAGAAATCCGTTGAAAAAATGTGCAATTTGCAAATTGTGTCCCACACATTATTGACGTGTAGTACATAGATTCAGCTTTCCATCATAAAAAGGCGCAGAGATATGGTTAAACAAAGTTAGTCAGGGACTATACAATATCGGAAATAGCAAAAGTGTTTATGTTGCTTCCTTTTGTTAATTTGCGTACGACCCTTGGCATGCGATCATTATAACATGATTCTTCCCCTTGCGAGACACTGAAAAGTGGTTTAAATCAGCAATTAAAAAAAAATTTTTTTTTTTATATCTTCGACAAATTTTCCGATAAAATGCTTGCTTTCAAATCTGAATAAGGAACCATATTCCCTTTGACTCTTAATTTCTTACACAGTTTTTTTTTTTTTTTTAGTTTCTTAGTAACTATCAATTTTTTCCGCTAGAGTTTCTTCCAGCGATCTAATAATTTAGTGCACGCACACACACACACACATACACACAAACACACGCACATACACATATAAACATAATACTTAACGAAGAACAAATGTTTAACTCTCTCAAAAGACAATTTTGAAAGATATCTAAATTGTATATCTTTCAATTAGTTTTTAGGATGAAGGGGATTATAAAAGGATGAAATAAAAGATAAACTTAAAAACCAATCTCAAAGAACGTTAGATAAACTTATAAGAATTCTTTCCTTCAAACTTTAAAACTTTCTTCGGTAAGAAAATATTTTCAACATTCTGTGCATTCCAGGATCTTCCGCGTTAATAGCAGGATTTTTGTTATTTTACAAATACCACTCACACATACACACACAAAAGAAAAATACAGAGATATTTAAAGCATTTGTTGCGAATTAGATTTGGTATAAAATATTTTTTAATAATTTATGTAAAAAGTTAAGGAAAAAAAACCGCTAAATAAAAAAATAATAATAAAAGGATTCTATGGAGTTTAGAACAAACAATAATTTTACTTTACTTTTAAATTTCAGACTTTCATCCTTGAAAAAGTTTTTTCTCTTAATATATATATATATATATATATATATAGAAATAAATAATCATTTTTTTAATTAAAAATTATCTTCATTTGTCGAAAATATTTGCATGACAACTCAAGATTCTGAAGAACGCGAGAAAAAAATTTCGGTGAAAATTGCGGAATTTCTAACAAAAATGCTTGATTTATTGACATAAAATTAACGAAATTCCAAAATTTCAGGGCTTCCTTGGCCCTTATTTACCACCCCCTGCCTACGAGACAAGCTTCCAATCTTCCTACAAAATATTTTAGTTCGAAATTTATATGGCAATAACCCATGTAGAACATATTTATTTCATGATTTATATTTTGTTTCATTATGAAAAATATATTTAGGGTTCTTTACAAATTTCTAAATTCGTACAGGATTATCAATTCAAAATATGTAAAGTAACAAAACAAAAACGATAACAAGAATCTCAGACTGTACAACAACATAATTAATGACTATTATTTTTAAGGGTCTAGATTTGATTATACATCCGGACTCAATCCGGAATTAAAAACAATATTATTTATCAATTATTTTAGTGTAGAAATAATTTATAGGTAGTTTGTTTAAGGATATTTTAAAATCAAAAATCCACTATAAATAAAGAAGTACGATTCCTTTTTTATCATTGTCAAATTTTGATAGCCTCAAATTTTCACAAAAGGATTTTTTTTCCTTTTGGAAGCTATTTAGAAATAAAATGTTCTGTGCGCATTCTTTTAAAATATAACTTTAAAAGTTTTAAAGCAGGTGGAAAGTTTGAGCTACTTTTGATGTTTAAAAAAGGGAAGCGAACAAAAGTTCTAAAATTTTATGGAACTGTAACGAACACAACATTTCTCGTTCGGTGACCTGGGTAAAAAAGTAAAAATAAAAACATATAAAAACTGTTTTATTATATTTTTGAAAGTGATACTTTTAACATTGTATTTTTTTTCTTGCATCGAGAGGTTTAGTAAGTAATTAGTACGACTAGCTTTATAATGTTTGGAGCATGTTCGTAATATTTACGTCAACAATTGATTCAGAAAGCTATAAGTTATTTGTGTTTTTCTTTAAATTTATTTATTAGCGCTTATTGGTACATATTTGGCGTTGATCAGTCATATGTTTGAAAATTGAGATCATGAATTACCACATAAAAAACAAATTACTCTTCAAATGATATTAGACATACATTAAGTTATTAGATTGAATTATTTGTTAACTTGAAATACACATTTAAAAAAGAATCACACGAGTTCATTAAAAATAAATCCAATGCAACATATGATTTTGAATACTATGGTAGACACTTAGAGTAATATTAAATTTTAATCATTAAAATTATTTGTACAAGACTATGAGAAATACCTTCCTACACCTTTATTTAATGACGTAGGAATTCATAAAATTTTTCAAAAGCAGTTCCTTACTAAATATATTTCAATTTCCTGTCATATAACTGATCTTTAACGAAAACATTTGCATCGACATATTATGAGCTATTCCTTTTCCCAAACTATTGAAAGTTTTCTAAAATGAAGCCCTGCAGGAATAAATTAGGTGTGTGAGTTTCAAGAGCACCAGGGTAACTTTCCTTATTTGTGGGAAAGAAACCATCTGCAACGTCACAGGCTGTGCTATCTATCTTCTTCAAAAAATGATCTGGAGCCCATACCGCAGGAGGGGTGGATTATTCAGTTTTAGTTTTTTAATAAATTTTGAATATTATTCCGGTATTTATAAATAAATTTCATCACTTTAAGCTTAATAAGATTCGAACATTTCAACACTCTTGAATGTGTCTGAATTTGTTCACACTGTTACAAAATTGTAACGCCCTTTCCTGCCATACTGAGTCTATGGTAGGAAAGGTAGATTCGCAGTCATTGTTGGTGATCTAGCAAACTTTTGTTTCTTGGCATTTGCGAAACATTTTGGCCACAGATTTGGCGACAAAATCACCTCGAATGCGCTGGACTTATTTCTTTATCTTGATTAGGAAGGAACTTACAGGGAACCAACCAGGATTTTCAGTGTGATATTAGATCCCGTCCGGAAACTATGAAGGGACCTTTCGAGAGTCTGTGTAATTGGGATAAGCTGTTAGAAGTTGGGAGCTTTTGTAAGTAGCAATTACCTGACTGTTTGTGTTACACATTCGTCCATAAGTTCTGTATTTTTTGTGGTATTTAGTACAATTTTCTGGAATATTACATAGCATAGATCCAATATTACAGATGCAAATTACATTTATTGGAAAATTGAAACTGCATAAAGCATCAGTGAAGTAGATAGGAAAGTAACGGGCAGCAGCGGTAAAATACAATCAGAAACTAAAAAAAAGAAGAAATTTTAGCAACGCAGTTCGTTTTTTTTATTTGTTTGTACTATATTAAAAGTAAAACAAGAAAATGTCACTCATCGGTGAAAATTTATAAAATTACCAAACCCTTTAATTTAAAGCAATTGTATGATTTTATCCTTTTAAACTGCCGGTTTCTATAACATTGGGAAAAAAATGTAAAATTGTAATTTTATAACGATGGATTGATGATTTCATTGTAAGATTTAATAATTTTAAACTCTTGTGATACAGGAATATTTTTGCAATAAACCTAAGTATTTTTTAAATATTATTTGACAATCCTAAAAATATTAGTTAAAAATATAAATGTCTGAAATGATTTCAACAAAAAGTTCTTATCTCCGAATTGACAGGACATAGATACAGTCATAGGATAAAAATAAAATATCCGTAATAATTAATTATGTAAATATTTAAATATATGTGTGATGTTCTCGCGAAAACTAGGTTATATACTACAGTCTTTTATTAATGGTTAAAAATAACTACTTATTTATTGATAACAATTAAAATTCATTTATTTGTGGTAAAGGAAATGAATGTCATAGTTGGGTAATAGAAAATATACTTTTTCTACTGATCACTACGGTACGATAAAAGGCGTCTAATATGTAATTGTTTAGCTTTAATTGGCTTGAAATTACGTTTTGGAATATTGTTTTAAGGCACCTTTATCAATCTTTCGAAACTTTACACGAAACGTCAAGATACATCTTTATTTATGGTAAATAGTAGCAGCTTAAAAGTTGCCATATTATTTTAATTTTTCTTAAGGTAGGGCAAATAGGGTAAAGCAGCTTATTACGCACAGTTAAAAAGTTTCACACGATTATCTACGAAGTCGACCACACACCGCACATTGCTTTTAAATTATTCAATGCTGCACGATGACAAATTACCTAATTGACGCGAATCCGCCACATTCATTATTCACGGCGGGAAAAAGTTAATTTTTATACAGAGAATGCATAGTATTGACGTATCCAGGCAGCTTCATTAAGTTCACTCATAGACGGGAAGCGGCAATATCTTAAAGTGAGTAACGGGAGACAAACTCCATTGATTTAATGGATTTCTTCCTCTCCTGTGTTCCTGCAATTTAATTGAGAACAAATGGTGGTGGTGGTGGTGGGGGGTGCCGTTTCCCAAAACAGGAACATCTGATATTTTTGTTCAAAACGTGATTTATGACCACGTTTCAATTTCAATTAATCGGTAAGCACAACTTCAGGTTATTCATATTCCTAATTAAGAACTATTATCATGATTCAGTGGGTTTGAAGGTGATCGATTTGTTTCATATACTTTCAATAGAAAATGGCACATTAGAGCTGTGTTTTGTTATTAATTTCGGGATTACGTACGGCTAAAATAATTTCTATTCTAACTAATCTTTAGTTTGCTGTGTGATTTGTAAGCCATGCCGACAGCAGAATTGTAAGTGGTCGATTTGTCTAGTTGCCAACAGAAATGATTTCTGGAGGAGACTGCAGTATAGGTGGTTTGTTTTGTTATTAATTTCTGGAATAGGTTCGGCTAAAAAAACTTCTAAGTACTGTTATTTTGTCGTGTGATTTGTAAGCCATACTGATAGCAGAGTTGTAAATGGTCGATTTGCATCGATGTCGAAAATATGATTTCTGAAGAATACTGCATGTAAGTGATGTGTATGAAACAAATCGATCACCTTCAAACCCACTGAATCATGATAATAGTTCTTAATTAGGAATATGAATAACCTGAAGTTGTGCTTACCGAATAATTTCTGGAATAGGCTCGGCCAAAATAATTTCTAACTACTGTTAATTTGATGTGCGATTTGTGAGCCATACTGACAGCAGAATTGTAAATGGTCGATTTGCATCGTTGTCGCAAAAATGATTTCTGAAGAAGACTGCAGTGTGAGTGATGTGTTTTAATAAATTCTGGAATAGGCTCGGCTAAAATAATTTCTAACTATTGTTAATTTGATGTGTGATTTGTAAGCCATACTGACAGCAGAATTATAAATGGTCGATTTGTATCGTTGCCAACAGAAATGTTTTCTGAAGGAGACTGCAGCATGGTTGGTGTGTTTTGTTATTAATTTCTAGAGTAGGCTCGGCTAAAATAATTTCTAACTACTATTAGTATGCTATGTGATTTGTAAGCCATGCTGACAGCAGATTGGAAAATGGTCGATATGTATCGTTTTCAACAAAAACAACTTTTGAAGAAGACTGCAGTTTGAGTGCTGTATTTTTTTATTAACTGTCGTAAATTTCATATTCGAAACATTTTTCACTGTTGTTAACTTGTTGTGAGTTCAATTTTTAGCCATACTGCCAATGAACTTCAAATGATCAATTCTTATTTATTAATTTGTTTCATTACAAACAACAATGATATATGAAACAGATATAATACTAGATTTGTATTTTATTATTAACTATCGGAATATGCAATGGCGCAACACATATTGACTTTAACTCGCTGTGTAATTCATTAATCGCACTCTCAATAGATTTGAAAGTGATCAATTTGTTCCATACCTACAAAAAGAATATCTGAAAATGTATCATTAATGTTGTGTTTTATTATTAACTATAGGATTATGCGCTGACTAAAGTTTTTTCACTAATGCTAGATTGCTATGGGATTCATTGAGTGATGGTGCGAATGGATTTGAAAGTGATCGATTTCTTTCATTGGCTACAAAAATAATTTCTGATGAAGATGTAGTATGACTTCTATATTTCAGTTTAGCTATCGGAATGCGTTCTGCTAAAATATATTTACTAAGGCTAATTTGCTATGTGACTCATTACTTTGATATTTGTATTGGACGATTTGCATCATTACAAACAGTTATTATTCATTCACCAAAACACAGGAAATTGCCGCTGTCTTTTTAATAATAAGTACTTATGTAGGCATGACCAAAAGGTTTTTTATTTAAGTTATTTTTCTATTCAATGTTTAGTTATACAGTCAGTGGTTTTCGAAGGTCACGTATTCGTTTAACTACCTGCAACACACAGTCTCCATCAACTTAGAGCATGAGTATTACGCACTTCCCAGTTGCTTATTCGAACAGGCACGATCGATGTTTTTTTACCGATATTAGTTTATGTAATCTGTTATATATACATCCAGTGATTAGAAAGTGATTATTTACTTCATTAAATTCTTTATTTTTCAAGAAAATTAAATAAAAGTATTACTTTTAATATGAATTACTGGAAAAACAGAATAACTTTCTTGTTTGCGAATCAGCCATATTTTGATGTCTAGATAACAGTAGCAATAACAAGCGTATTAATTTCTTTTAAAAATTTATATATTTAAAAAAAAATGAAGTCAAAAGTTTTGAAAATCAAGATCTTATAACATTAATATTTAAAGTAAAATTAACAAAGATTATGAGATATTTCAAGAACGTCAAATTATAATAAAAAATCGCAGTATCTTTTTTGAGAAACTGGTTTTACATACACAAACACACAAAAAAGAATAGCAACCTTTAGACTTAGACGTCATTTTCCATGTACGTTAGAGAAAAACAAAAGATTTTATTTTATTTTATTTTTTTATTTTTTACAAAGTTTTTGACAATGTAAATTAACATTATATTACGCATTGTATTTTTAGAACTGTTAAGAGGCTTAGTACAGACAAAAAAATTCTCGTCATGTAAACGCTTCTATTAAAATAAACACATTTACTCATTTTCAATATCCACATAGAAGATTTGTTATTAGAGAAATGCGTAATATCGATGTGCAAACTATTACATTCATTGTTTGGAATTGTTTGGATTTTGAAAACCTATCTCGTTACATTTTATGCAAACAGTTTATTAATTACAGCAGAATCAATATAAATGGTAATACACTTACAGCCTCACAAACATTTAGTAAAATTCAGAAACCTCCATTACACAACTCAAGG
Source organism: Cheiracanthium punctorium (assembly GCA_038373885.1). Taxonomy (NCBI): domain Eukaryota; kingdom Metazoa; phylum Arthropoda; class Arachnida; order Araneae; family Cheiracanthiidae; genus Cheiracanthium; species Cheiracanthium punctorium. Next base: position 426,395 of record JAWZYV010000957.1, on the reverse strand, counting down.
AAGAAACATCGGAAGATTAATTTTAAATCCCGATATCAAAATCAATACTATATTTTTCAACTCACTTTAGCAATAGAAATACAGTATTTTTTACCGTACTGTAAAAGAGAAGTATTTCTTTAACAATTTCTCAGATTGTTTACTAAAATCTCATATAAAATTTTTATTAAAACTAATTGAATGTGGTATTTCATAAACATAATTTGCTCATTTTTAAAGTTTTTTTTTTTACTCTAAAGCGGATGTTGTTTGAGCATTGTTTTTCTAGTTCGGTAGATTCTATCAAGAGAAAGAGTCGCATCATTAATAAAAAGATGCATGGAAAGATTGCGTGTTATTCTTTCCTTACAAAACAAATAAAAAATAATAATAATAGATATATTTATTATAAGCGTACTATAAAAAACTTAAGTCTGTCGACCTCTAGTAGCCAGAAGTAAGTGGTTTTTCAAAATTTTAAGCTTCGCTTAACATAGTTAGTTTACACGCCAACCGTCAGCTTCAACATTCTTCAAGTGTTGTACACTACCACTCGAAAATATTTTAATCTTCAGATTCATACTTAATAATAACTCATCATTTATTTAATATTTTTTAATACAATATCATCACATTGTTGTTTTTTAAATTAATTCAAGGAACAACACAAAAGCAAATGCCTCTTATTTCTTGTTCTATACTCAAAGAAAAAAAATGAGAGATAAAATTGAGTTTTATACAGCCGGTAGAATTAAGAACATATTTTCTGATACAGCCATATATTAAAACCCTTCATTAATTATTTGGGAAACCCTTTGCACTGATTGATTTCTTCGTTACTTCCAACATTTTGGAGGTTTAATTGAAAAGCGATGTTTCGAGGGAGAAATGAAGTTCTACATTTGACTGACTGTTGGATGATTTATTTTGAACTGAGGTTCCAATTAACCACACAGATCTTAACATTCGAAGAATCACTGGAAAAATTATAATTGAAGAACGCCATTCGGAAAGATGATGCTTGTAACATTCCATAAATAGGGTTTTGTAATGTATCTTCTGCTAGAGATGACGGTCCAGTTAAAGATTTGAAATGGGTCTTTGGATGTGTAATACTTGTTAGCAGAAATGCGGTCCTGGAAATAGAAATTGATGTGAAAAATCCTACTCGACTTATTAAAAATATTTCACGAGTTCGTAAGAGAGGTATTGAAAATACGCTTAGCTGTTAATGGAAACCGATTTCTAGTAGTGTAAAACTAAATTTTTAAAGGGAAAGCGTCTTTGCAATATATTTATGCATGTAGGCAATGCTCATTAAATTCCGACGAAGGTCCAGAGTATTTCCTGCAATTAGTGTGCCGGTAAACCACAAGCGTAGATTCGCTTTCATTGATAGATCACCATTGAAATTCTTTTGCCTTTCCCCTCCCCCTAAAATTTGTTTAGTGGTAATCTAATTTTAACTTAAAAATCATTTTTATAGTTTAATTTTTTTAATATTATTTGAATTCTTTTAGACTCATCAAATTCGTGAGAGTACCCCCATGTACGACCAGAAAAGAGTGTAAAGTTCTATAGATCGCTAATTTGTCACATTAACAAGTATAGAGGTATAAAATATATTTTTTTATAGCGTGGGTAATCATTGAAATGTTGTTCTTGTCGTGTCTATAAGTAAGTGAAAGCTAGAGAGAGCCATAAGCGTTGAAAATGAGGACTGCAAGATTTGGAACCCGGGGGCTATAAATGATGTCTTATGGTTGATCGCCAAGCAGTAGAGGCAATCCAGCTCTATACTGCTTAGAGGGTGAAGTAGAGAATGAAGGACAAAAAAGAAAAGTTTGCAAGAAGAAAAGAGACAAGCAATAATGTCTTGGCAGTCAAAAATATGGTCTGGTGTTAGTTGAGTATATGGGCAATTTCTGCAGAAGGCGTAGTATTTTGAGTTGACATCTGGAGATATTTTCATGCCTCTAAAATATTCTGTATTGAGTCTTATCTAAGGTGACCAGATTTTTGTAGTCAGAATCGGGGATATGTCCCCGATTCTGACAACAAAACTGGGGACATTTATAATTAATGCAATAATTAACAGTAATTTAATTGAAAAACAATGCAATAATTAAAAATTGTCCCCAGTTCCATTTTTAATTTCTGGGGACAATTTGAAAAAGTCCTGAAAATGGGGACTGTCCCCGGAAAATGGGGACGTTTGGTCACCTTAGTCTTATCATTATAGATGACATGTTTCTAGAGCATCTATTTCGGGTTTAAAGGTCATATATCCGGAGTCAATCACAGCAGATCTGTTACAACTGCTTTATTTTCTGCACCAGATATCCAGTATATATTTTCTAAACCCGTAAAAAAATTGCTGAATAATCCAAACGTCATCCCCCGGAATTACAAAATAAATGTACCATGAACGACGCTGCGACCGTGTCTCTTCCCCTTCTGAAGATTCAATAAGAATTCTTCCTCTGCAGTTCACGACATTCCAATACATCTTTTTGCTATTATTTTAAGAAACATTAAAAGGGATCCAGGAGTTGATTTGTCTGAGGTTCTCGCGAAATATCTTTGTAACGAGTGAAAAGGAATAAGGCAGCGGAGGCAAAATGGGGGGGACGATGATAAATTATAGTGTCAAAAATGCGGATAGAAGGTAACCTGCCTCCAAAAATAAATGAAAATGGATTGTGGTTCCGAAGACGGAGATGGGTACTTCAGTGTAATAAATGAACACGTGATAAAATATATTCGAAAAGGAATCACTCATAAATGACATTAACTGATGAGTTCAAATGGAGTTAATGGTACGAAATCTTTAACAATGCGGATTTGAATATTTATGTGTATTGGTTCCTGTTCATTTAGCGATTTATGTTTGTCCTGAGACAAATGTATATCGCTTCGTATTGAGCTTCAAAAGTTATTGTTAACATGTTATTTTCCTTCTTTACTAATGCAACAGTAAAAAATGCTTTGAACCTTTTTATGAAATCGATGACAACGAATGATAACAATTAATATTTCTTTTGCTGTGAAAAATATTTCAAATTCTTTTTTTTTTTTTTCAATCCTTTTAATTGGAAAAGAAAATGAGTATTTCAGATTTATTTATATTTTTAAGAATTTAAATTATTGGAAGAAAAATAAAAAAAAACTCAAAGATTAAACGAAATTTTTGTAGCAATTTATGTAAAAATGTTGTATGTATACTGTTTGAAAATAACCACTGAAATGATATGACCGAGACTGTGTATATCAGATGTTTAGTTAAAAAATTATTAATTCTTATAAAAAAAATTCAAACTGGAGTCTTGTTAAAAATCTATGACAGAAGATTTTAATCCAATATAATACGAATAACAACCTTCGTTACAAAAAATATCGTTAAAAGTTTTCGCATAGTATATGCACAACGTATTTAATTTTAATGAACATCATAATGCTGTGTGATGCGGCATAGTACACTGAATTTTGTTCCAAAACAGCAAAAGTTGCTTTGTTAATTACAATTTAATAATTTTGAAAAAAGAAAAAAAATTACCCGGATACTTATCTCATAATTTTTTTTCAGATTATTAAATCTTGTAAATACAAAAAAAAAAAACATGACTATAAATTATTATATTTAACTGGCATTTTAACTTTAAATTTTAAAGATTTAATTTAGTTTATAAGTGTGTTTACGAAATTTAGAAGAACTTAGTAAATACATGAAACAGTCGCTATGTAGTTTTAAGTCATTTGTCACTTCTAAATACACTTTATACTTAAGGAGAAAGGATTGCTTTTATATGTAAATTGCACGAAAGCTTTGACAAGAATTTTATTAAATAAAAACCCTAAAGTATCTTGGGGTTTTCCCAAAATTGGAATTCCGGGGAAAGACAATCATTACAATGTATATTGTCAGAAGTTTAATGTATTATACTTGACGTCACTAAAAATTAAAGCTACGGGTAAGGATGTAATGATATAAGCTAGCAGATACAATATGGCAAAAATAATAATAATCAATAAAACGTCACATTTAACCGTCTTTTTAAAAATTAATTTTGTGATAATATTTTAAAATAATTCATTTCCCTTATCCATTAATGCATTTTAAGGCCGTTTAAATATCATTCGTTTGTTTCATGCGCATTTCGTGCAGCAAGCTATAAAACGAAAGTTCTACAACGCAAATATTTAGTATTTCAAATTTACAGTAGATATTATGATGCAAAAGTTATGGTATAAAAGAAAAAAAAATACACATTTTAAAATTGTTTTCCCATTGCATTAATACCACTTACGTGCGTTTAAAAAATATCTGGTTCCACCCTTACGAAGAACGGCACTAAGCTAATAACGAATGAAGAAGACGGTTAAGTGTCTTTAAGGAAATTCACTGTATTTCCTTAAAGACTAATTAAATTATAAGAATTTCCTTACAAGAATAGTTGGAAAAAATCCATATAAAACAATGTCATGAAATGTGTAGTAATCCATTTAACATTTATGTAATAATTTTCATGTCAAAAGACTGCAGTATTCAGGTTAAAATATCAATATTAAAAAAATATCCCGAAACATAAAGGCACAAAGACCACTGTGATTAGATGATGGATGCATCTGCCATTCACTTCATGCATCGTAGACCACTGACTGAAATGATTTCATTTATTTAATGTGGTACAAAATAATTTTCATCTACCCCGAGCGGAACCTAATATTAACTTATAAAGATGCGTAGAAACAGGATCTTGGACTTATTTGCCCTCATACATGAAAGGATTAAATATGTTGCAACTGTTAGCATGCTTCAGAAATACCAGAAGAATATGTCTGAAAAATATTACGCACAATGTTTTGCGGTATGGCATACATTATAAAATTCAAATTTCAGTTCAATGTATTTTCCGTATTATTATCATGTTACCTGCATAAAACATCTGCTTTTAAAACAATACCAAAGAGGTTTTAATATATTTTTAAAAATTCTATCATTTCATATTGAAATTCCTCAAAATAAATAAATAAGTAAAAATACGCATTTCATACTATTTGTCATTCAATAATTTATACAGCAATGTATTTATACAGCAATAATTTATAAATGCAAATGAAAAGTGTACTGTCGAGAGGAATTTTACTCTCAAACTGTAAAACAATAGATCTAATTTATTTATTACTTGCTTTATTCACAGACTTACAAGCAATTCAGTTAGCTATTGCAAACCTTTACTTAGGCATATAAAAGTTGAGAAAATTTGAAAAACTTATTAATCTGATAAATAATATTTAGTTCAAAATAATGGTAAACATGAATTATACCAGGTGTTCTTTTCTAATTATACAATCTTTGGAAGTGTGCAGTAAAATTTTTACTTAAAATCAGTCAGTTTTCTCATTTTCCAATTCTGTGTTTTTTCTAAATTCATTCTAATCCTGTTTTTATAGCCATCCGCATATCAAACCCAATTGATTGCATAACTAACTTTCTTATGAGATTCGAACACTTTCAAATAAAACTGCCGCTATAAATAAAAAAAAAATCATTTTTGCACAGTTCATTTTAAAAATGTAATTCAAAATTACTTTTCTTCAACTAACTGTATATTATTACATTTTGATCGACCATTTCCCTGATTTACAAAATTATTCTAATCCTTTCTTTGAATTCAACTGCATACAAATAAATTATTTGTACAAGTTTTTTATGGAATTCTGAGACAATTTCGAATAAGACTCTGACTCCGTTGGAAATACCCTTCAACATTTAAAAATATTTCGTAAAAAAAATCAATACAAAGTTTTGCACCAATTAGGTAATTAATGGAAATGTGAATTTAAATATTAAATAGCCATTTTCCTGTTTTTACCAAATCATTCTAATACTGTGTTTATACACCCAATCTCTGAATACAATCCTTTTTATAAATTACCCAGGGAACTCCCAAACAATTTTGAATAAAACTGCGATTTCGTTGTAAATCAATCACATTCTTCCGTAATTTATATATATATATATATATATATATAGGAAAAAAATAATCCAAGTGTTTCGTTTCCGAAACTTTAAGTGAGCCCGAAATTTGTTTGAGGAATGCAGTCGTAAATTTTTTGTCAATGGCAGGGAAGAAAATGCTTACTTGAAATAGTGGCCTAAAGATAAAATATCTCAACCAGACATATATAAAGACAAGAGGGAGAAACATGAATTGAGATGCGATGGAAAAACTCAAAATTTATGGAAATGGCTTTATCAAATGGACTGCTTTCACCATATCACAAATGATGTGCAGTTTGTGGACCAGAAATAAAAAGGTACATCTGAAAATGCCGGCAAGAGAAGGGAATGTTTTTTTTTTCAGCGTGTGTGGTTTAGAATGGGATGTGTATGCGAAAAAGACGGCAATATATTTAACGTTAAATTTAATTTCAATGCGATCGACGATAAATCGCTATAAAATTTAGTATAAAGGGGTCGAAACCTTTTCGTGGAATGAGATGAGTTGCCATTTTATAGTGTGAACAGGGTTTAAATTGTTTATTACTTTTTTTAAATAAATTACTTAGAGATATTGACAATAGAATAAAAGCATTTTTGGTTGTTTAGGTTAGAATAAAACTGCACGAGTGGTATCAGTTTAAGAAAGGGATGTCTTGGGCTGAAGAATCTTTAAGATTGTCTGACGTGTATTCACGTCACACCATGAGAAAAGTGCACTAAAAGGAAAAATGCGACCGTTAGATGGACAGCTGCGCGGAAGGATCAGTGTCTTATCCACTCGGCCATTGGTTGGCTATGATGATCATTTTTGCTGATCTGTTCCATCCAGGTGTAATTCAGTTTAATGATTACTTAATATCCTTACATTCGAATTTTACTCTAATACATGTATGTATGTATGTATGTATGTATGTATGTATGTGTGTGTGTATATTAAAGCATTTCTCAAACTCCCCATATCTGCTTTAGGAAAAGCACGTTGATTTCCCACAAAACGTGTAAAGAATCACAAAATAATTTATTTTGATGTATACTTGAAAATAACGTATCATTGTTTTGGAAAACAGTAGTTCTGAAGGAGTATAGATCTTACTAAGCAAATATCAAGTCCGATAACTGTTGCAAAAATAAAATGACCGATTCATCTTGATAATTTTGTGAAATACGTTTTCCTTAATTTTTCGTGTAGGGGCAGGCGAGGGTTTAGGACTTTCTTGATTGTTCATCTATGTTTGACTTTATACGAAATAGCTGTAAATTGTTGAAAATTTTCGTAGTTTCTTCTAATCTTTGTTGGACGGACTGTACTCAGCTGAAACATTTATAATTATTTTTAAAAATTTGTTTATATCGAAAAGCAACATAACGAAAGCATAACGAAAGCAACATAAATGATCAATTATTCTCTACTTCAACTAATCTTTTACAATATAGTTACGATATTCTTGTAATTTAAAAATAAAAAAAATCAATTAAATTTAAGATTTTTGAAATAGATATTTATATGATTTACCAAGAAATGCTGGAAAGTAAATAGTTAAAACTTTAATAATTCGTGCATTTTTCTTTGACCAAGGGTAGGCACTAATCATCAAGCATTCGCCAGTAATACGGCTCAAAGTATTGGCCAAGCTCTTATGCAAGCACATAGTGGGCGACCAAAATTACCCCCTACGAACGGACGTACAAGTAAATACCCAAGCTTAAGCATGGAATATAAACCGGACACAAAGTGTAGTAAAATGTTTCCTAGCCACAATTTCACCTGGGCAGCATTTTGCACAAAAGCGATAACAGTAAGGCTTTTGATACATCTGAAAAATATTATTTTCTCAATATATGATTTATGCAAATTAAAAAATATATATATAATTTAGTTAAGTTACACTAACACGGTGGTATTAATTAGAAACTTCATGAAACTACGAAATTGTGATTCAATATTAAAAAGCAACATAATTTATAATGATGCAAGGCACGAATTTCTTAAATTATAATCCGAATCTTAACATATTTCTAAATTGTACAGTTGAAAGTATTTCTCACGATACAACAATTTTTTTGTAACAAGTAAAATTATTACAGTCTACCGAGTCCATGTGTATAAATTTTCATCAATTCCCATAACACCAGATATCTAACTGAATACAACTTCTGAGATATATCCTTTTCCATATGTAAAGATCTATCTAGCGTACACTTGCATAACCTTCTAGTTTATCCAAGACCACATTTAAAATCTTGCTCTGCCGCTATAATTTATCACCCCCCCCCCGAACAAGTAGTGCATGGAAATGATTGTATTGCGTGTCTAATTAAGAACTATGTAACCCGAGGTGAATAGGGAAGAAATGAGGAATTTGAGATACTTGCATTGTGAAACATGTGTTAAATGTAAACGGAATATCCCTTTTACGAGTATGTGCATGAAAGATGATATGCTCTTAAGAGAATTTTCAAATTTTAATTACATGCAAAGTGCTGACCGTTTAGGTTGGATACGCTTATCATTTATACGGTATGAGTACGTACGGTATGAGTTGCATGCATTTTAATGAAATATTTTAGAGGCATGTACTATGCACAAGTTGTATATAATTCCAATAATAAATGTATTATCTCGCTTTGTATTTTCCCTAGTGGCAAAAATTAAAATTTATGTGTCTCCGCACCGTATTGGGGTGTGGATTTAAATATGAAATCTCTCCGTAATTCTAATATTAATAATAAAAGTTTCTAATATAATAATAAAATGTCTAATATAGTGCCAGTAAATTGCCAGTATTGTACAATTTTAGCATTTGATGGAATATGTTGAAAAAAATCTTTCGTGCAGTAAAATAAAACAAAAATATTTTCAATATAAAATCCGAATTAGTATAATTTTGATAATATGTAAGAAAAATAATTCAATTCTTAGGTGAATTTTTGATAAAGAAATTGAAGAAATTGTATATGAATCCCAAATAGAGCAAGCATTGCCCCAATTTTGCCCCAATGTGCGTTTGCTATTATTATTTTTTTAAATGTATTCAAAATATAAAAAAGAATTCTTTCTGTAAGAAACTAAAAAAGAGAACTAAAAATGATTTTTTTTAATATTCGGATCTTCATACGCATACAAATGTGTAAAACGAAAATGTAAAAAAAAATATTTTAAACTTGTAAAGGATTTTCGAGAAGAGTGAGAAGAAACTGAAAAAAAAAATGGAGATAAAGCTATACCATGATAAAACTAGATAAAAGAAGAAGAAATTTCATAATATTCAAAAATAATTTAAATTTCTGTAAAAGTGTGTAGAATATAGTCACTAACATTCAACATATGTTGATCATTCAAGGAAAATATTCCGAATAGATCCAACAGTTAAATGCACTTTTGAATTGAATTCATACGTTTTTAAATAATGACAAAAAAAGGATGATAAAAGCATATAATTTAATATTATTTTCTTATATAATCACGCACATTTTTAATAATATTACATTTTATATTTAATTAATTAATTTTTTTATTTATATTGTGAGCATTCATTTACTTAATTTTTGAAAAGAAATAATATGATAAAATTTACTTAATGTCAGATTTCTTTAATTTAATACATAGCGATTTTTGAAATATTTTTATACTTCCTTCTACAAAAGGGAAGTTCATTATAATATTAAAGTTTGCAACAAATTATTAATTAATAAAGATTTCCCATCACAAGTACTTCTACAATGAAATTGTTCAAACTCGGTAAAAGGAACTGTTTTATATCAGATTCAGCTTTTGGAATATAACATTACGATATATGATTATCTGGTTAAAGGTAATGAATTTATCAAGTTAAGGTGTGTAAAACACCGTCCAGGCAATACTTTTAAAAATGTATTTCAATAGCATTATGTTAAATGATTAATAAGTGAAAACAGAGAAGAGTAAATTTACAAAATCTAGTTTTAATGAAGCTTCATTTAGAACAAATGTTTATCTAATTTTTTAAATCATGTTATTTTAGTAGATGTGTAATATGCATGAGTTTTAACCTTAAACATGAAAATCGAAAATCGAAACTTCTAATATAAAAACGAAACTCATTTCTTTGTCTCAGCAGTTACCATAGACACAAGTAAATAAAACACTGCTGAAAAATACGAAATACAAAGCAAAAGTGCATTAAAATACTCTCTGTTAAAAACACAATGTTAAAAATTTATTGCTTTACCTTGAACGGCGAAATAATATAGGTTACAAATATAATTTAAATCAAAAGAGAATGTCTTGAGCTTACAACATAATGCTATATTAAAATATTATACAAAAATATTTATAAGTTGTTTTGTATTTTTATCGATATAACCTCATAGAATATTTTTTTTCGAGTTTCGAAACATGTTTCAGGAATAATTTATTACTTTATGTAAAAAGTTTTATAGTCACGATTATATAAAAGCTAAAATTCAATGTCATGCAATCGCGCACTTACTTTTAAAACACGAACAGTCGCAAACAAAGTTTTCGTGATCAGCTTAAAAACAAGCTGAACGTTATTTAAGTATGTTGAGATGAAAGTAAAAAGTAATAATAAATAATACTTATAAATTGAAACCTTAATAAAAATTTCATTTCAGGCTTATAAAAAACAACATTTCCATTGCTGTTAATAATGATTAATCTTAATAAATGCTGGATGAGTGGATAAGGCAATTAACATGGTAGACAGCTGAAGTGTGAAGGTCCCGTGTTCGAACCCGGGCGCGTAGCAGTCGATCGAACGATCTGGAGTTTTGGTCGGTTTTCTCCAGATGTAACGCGAATACGCGTTAGAACCCTTCAAGTCCTCCGACCAAGCTTCTACCATCGGTAGTCAGATGCCCCTCGTGTAAGCTTGCCATAACATGCAAAAGAACAAACTTAATAAATACAATAGTATGTAAGTGAAATGAAAAGAAAAATAAATGCGTTATTCTTTTTTTTCTTCGGGGGGGGGGGGTGCATGAAAAAAAATTACCCTTAATTTCCAGTGTAGGAAAATGCTTGAAATGAAGCAAAGTGAAATGAGTAAAATGAGATCCCCATACTGACATTTTTATCACTAGTACATTCAGTTGCGAAAATAATACTATAAATCTCACTTATTATTGTGTCATTTCTATAAGTAGAAAACCAGTTATGTCAGTGTTTCAGAAGAACAGAAACGTCAGTAGGGTATATAGGTTTCCATTTCGGGAGGGGCGGGCAGAAATTTCACTTTATTGTTGCTAAAATTAACCGATTTATGCCAAGTGTCCCTTTTTTGGGACGGCATTTTCGCTATTAGTCGAAAACGTTATTTATTTTTCCTAGCCTTTATTCATGAGTATTGAGGCTCAACTCTACAAAATATTTTAACATGACCAAGTAGGATGTTGATATTTCTATTTTTATGCAGAATGATTTTAAAAGAAATCATCCCTTGTTCAAGAATTGACATCAGAATTTTATCTATTATTTCTGTTATCAGTAAAAATCGAAGTAAACAAGTCGCAAAAATATCCAGGCACAAATGGGTTAATGTAAACGTTTGGAAATAGCTGCTTTTCAATAGTTGCTGTACATTTTTGAAGGGGGCCTGGGCTCCCTCGTCCCCTTATGTATACCCCTGAGTAACGTTGAAAATTATAACAGTTTTATCCTGTTATATATTTTCTTTCAATGGAGTAAAGAATCTTATTACAAAAGATTTTGAAAGCGACGATGGCAAAACAGCAAAAATGCCTTCCCTCCCTTTTCCTTTTCTGTCACCCACTTGATAATACGACAGTTGTTACTTTTGTTTGAAATTAATCAAAAACGTTCAACGCTTTTCCGTAATTGCTTTCTGGAGACATTGCACCGTTTTTTCACTACATTGGAGTATTGTGACTCATTTCTTTTAAAACAAAGTAAAATTTCAAATCTGGACATCTCGGTTTCAGAATTGTCCAAAGGTGAAGACACCACATATTTCTCTCCATACAACCTATTTCGAAATGTTCATGGAAGTGTTCCACAGCAATCTGTCCTTCTACAAAGGCACCCCCTGTCCTTGGCAGATCGGCCTAGCGTAGCGTTGACATAATCACACAGACCAAACCATCCACAGCAATCCGTTCTTTTGCTAAAGCCCTTTTCTTACAGCTTCAAAACTGGTAAGTCAGTTCCCAATTGTAGAAGTTAAATGGAAAAGTAAAAATAAGTCAAGATTTGTAAACGTCTACTGAAACTGTATCAAAGTGAAAGTAGGTCCAAAGGTGAAGATACCATATATTTTCCGCCATACAACCTATTTCGAAATGTTCATGGAAATATTCCACAGCAATCAGTCCTCCTACCAAGGCAACCCCCATACTTGGCAGATCGCCCTAGCGTACCGTAATCACACAGACCAAACCATCTACAGCAATCTCTTCTTTTGCTAAAGCCCTTTTCTTACAACTTCAAAACTGGTATAAGTCAGTTCCCAATTGTAGAAGTTAAATGGAAAAGTAAAACTAAGTCAAGATTTGTAAACGCCTACTAAAGCTGTATCAAAGTGAAAGTAGGCCCAAAGGTGAAGATACCATATATTTCCCGACATACAACCTATTTCGAAATGTTCATGGAAATATTCCACAGCAATCTGTCCTCCTAAAAAAGCACCCCCCCCCCATCCTTGGCAGAACGCCCTAGCGTAGCGTTGCCCTAATCACACAGACCAAACCATCCACAACAATCGGTTCTTTTGCTAAAGCCCTTTTCTTACAACTTCAAAACTGGTAAAAGTCAGTTCCCAATTGTAGAAGTTAAATGGAAAAGTTAAACTAAATCAAGATTTGTAAACGTCTACTGAAACTGTATCAAAGTGAAAGTAGGTCCAAAGGTGGAGATAACATATATTTCCCGCCATACAACCTATTCCGAAATGTTCATGGAAGTGTTCCACGACAATCCGTCCTCCTACCAAGGCACCTCCCATCCTTGGCAGATCGCCCTAGCGTAGCGTTGCCATAATCACTTAAACCAAACCATTCACAGAAATCTGTTCCTTTGCTCAAGCCCTTTTCTTACAGCTTCAAAACTGGTAAAAATCAGTTCCCAATTGTAGAAGAAATAAGTCAAGATTTGTAAACGTCTGCTGAAACTGTATCAAAGTGAAAGTAGGTTTAAATGTGAAGACAATATACATTTCTTGTAATTTCAAAACCGGTAAAAGTCAGTTGCCAATTGTAGAAATTAAAGGGAACAGTGAAAATAAGTGAAGATTCGTAACAGTCTGTTGAAACTCTATTAGGACTGAAATGTCGCGCATGTGTCATCTGCGCAAATGACACATGCGCAGATCGATCCGGGAATGGGCGAAGCGTTGAGGAAGAGATTAGTGCAAGGAAGAAACGGCGATGGCTTAAGAAGGTGGTGGTCGCCACCGAAAGCTGCTACCGAAGGATTTTATTTGTGTAGTTTTAATATTTTAACGTTTTTAAGCACGTCCGTCTTACTATTTTTAATCGAATTTATACCGATTTGGGGGGAGAGGGATAAAGCAAAGCTACATGAGGATTATTTGTCTCTATGGCGAGAAGGATTCTAATGCACATTCACGTTAAATCTAGAGAAAACCATCCAATACTCTAGACTGTTAGATCGACAGTCGCTCGAGAGTTCACAATCCTGGACGCCACATTTCAGCCATCTTTCTTTGTTCAGTGTCCTAGCCACTCTGCCATTGGTTGGCACATTATTAAACAGTAAACAGCACTAAAGATGCAGTTTAATCTGTATGCCTTAGGATAGCGGTTCCCAGCCGGTGGAGGAGGGATGTCAGCAAAGGGGGAGGGGTCGTGAGAAAAACAGCCAAAAAGCAAGTGGCAATGTTTCAGAAATCATATTATTTAGTATTTTTAATATATCTATTGCTTAAAATGTTTATTCAATATTTTAAGCGACAACCCACAACATTATTATTTTTTTTTTTTTACAAAAAATGACTAAATGCTCATTGAAGTCAAAAATCAAAAACATTTCTCTCAGCAAGTTAATAATTCAGAAATAAAAAATAATCTGAAATACTGTAAGCTGAATAGCTGAAATATAAGTAGAATAAACGCATGATTTAACTTTCACGAAGTGTAGCCTATCCTTAAGTAAATCTCAGACCCCATTCACATTCAAATTCTATGAAGTTCTACTGCTTGCTTGTGTCGTACAATTTAAAATTACACTAGTTGATAATATTTTAAATATAATTATACTTCGCATTAAAAATTATCAGTATTAGAAGAGAATGTTTGGTGTATCTCAAAGCGCTTTACCAGTATTGAAAAAGCACAATACCTTTATTTGTAAGTTAAGAAATCCCACGAACTGGACACAACTAAGCAGTTAGTAAACCTAGGAATAAAAACCTAAAAATAGGAATAGGTGTGCGTACTACACAAAGTGGAAGCTCTCTATAGCACACTAGCAAAACAGGGGAAGCGAGGGTAATGTGATCACAATACAAGTACAGAAAACAGGTACGAGAAACACTACAACAGCTTGTAGCAAAGGACATCTAAACATCTGGAAAATGCATGGGAAATAACGTATACTTCCCTTTATGATTTCAAACGTAGGGTTAAGTTTCTCCATAATGGTCCAATATAACGAAAAAATCCATATTTTCAACGTTGTAAGTAATCGTGAACAACTCGGTGGGGTTTCATTAATAATGTCTAAATAATGAATGCAACCGTCAAAATAATGAATTAAAAATTACTCGAGATTCAAAAACATTGGCGCAAAATTATCGTTACATTTTCAATTTGAGCGATTCTAAATGGATTCTAGAGCTTGCACAGTTTGGGATTTTTTTACGAGGTTAAAATTAATAAACTATTTTTCTTTCTGCTGAAGCATAGAGAATTTAAAAAATTAAAATTGAACATTCCAGATGAATTGTCTTGTTTTGGACGTGATCTTTAATACTTTTCTAGCTATATAATGGCAGTATTTGATTATAAAATTTAAAAATAGAAAACCTCTCAAGAAGCTAGACGATAAGTAATCCTACGTTAATATATCCAGCGGTAGTTTTAACCATAGAGGAGGAATGGGTTGAGAGAGCATCGTTCTGTATGTTCCAAGGAAAATTTAAGATAAGGTAACAGCTTTGCAGGGAAAGAAAATTAACGGATGTAGCTGTTTTTCGCCAAGTATTTCGCAAAACGAAGCATTTTTCTAAGCTAGACAGCGAAAGGTGAGGCGACGGAAATGATGAAATAATTTTTGCAGTACCAGTTTAGGGTTACAGTTTCTCTTTCCACCTATTCCTCTTATTACATATTTTTAACAAAAGAGACTAAATGAGCTTTTTTTTCACTTTTGTGCTTTTAGTCTGGCAGACATTACTTAATAGAACATGCATAGTTTTTCAGTATATTCAACAGATGAACAACAGCTGTACCCTGCTAAAAACTAATCGTTTCACGAAAAAAATAAAAATGGCTTGATAAAGAAAGCATGATTGCGTTTTGCATTAACAGAAAGTTAGTCATTAGAACGTACTTGTTTCCGAAATTACAATAAAAAGAGAACATATGTAACCTAAACATCAGCCACATCCAACCTTTATGCAAGTTTCCTGCAATTAGCTCGTTAATCAACAGAGCATCCATCCATAATGTTTTGTAAACGACCCTTTTGAAATAAAAGAAACAAAATCTCACGTGAGTAATTCAAAAAAAATACAAATAAACTTGAGTTTACATGTTAACTTCAATTGATGTGTTAAGAGTTTTTTGGTAGCAATTCCAGAGGTGTGGAAAGGAAACAATCGCAATTTACAAGTTAAAGGCGAAAGTCTTTTTGTTGAATTTTTTCAAAATTTTCTTTCTTGAAGGAAGTGCTAATGGACTGGTGTAAGTGCTTAAGGTGTAATTTAAAAGAAAAAGGAACATTACAAAGGTTGTTGTGAATTAAGCGTGTTCCACCTGAAGAGCAATCGTCAATCACATTATTTTTGAACAGCTCTAAAAACAAACCAATGATAAAAAACACTCAACAACATTAGTAATGCTTCTTCATCCAATGCACTATGGACTAATACTAACGGTAAAACTGTGTTTCGCGTGCAACTTTCGGAAAAAATTCATAAGCCCAAAAATCGATTTCAAAAATTGGCGGAGAAGTTACCTGTTTAAAGAAATATTGCAAAATTCCATATGTTTAGATTTTTTTTTTCTCAATCTAAACTTTTCTCACAAATATCGAAGGGGGAGTTACCTGTTTAAAGATATATTGAAAATTTCCATATATTTAGCATTTTTTCCTGAATCTAAATTTTTCTGAGTCTCTAGCAAAATTATTATTAGTTTCTTTTTTAAGTTGTCTAAACGTTACATGATTCCCAAAATAAATAAATTTAAAAGCTCCCATCAAGAACGCCATTCAAATATCTTTGTATGAAGTTATCATTCTGTACCACCCACCCTAAACGATGTTATGTTTTCTAAAACTCTTATTCTTTTTTTTAGAGAAGATACTTTTTTTCCCGTTTACACAAATTACTTACCCAAATTACTTACTCAAATTACTTACTCAAATTACTTACTCCCGTTACTTACCCAATACTTCAATTACACATTGCCTTGCAATGTGTAATTGAATAATTTTGCTGATTTAAGTATTTAGTTAATTTGATTAAGTTGTTCGTTTATACAGCAAAGTTATACACTTAAAATAGCACCAACATATTTTTTTTTTCAAAAAATCATCAAAACATGACTAAAGAGCTTACCAGAATGTTATTTTAAAATACGAATTGATCTAAGATTTTCAAAAACACAATTCGAGAATATAATATCGTAGACAGTGTAACATATTAAAAATTAGTAAATATTTTTCTTGTAGAATATTTAAAGTATTAGAATAAAATGTATGGAAATAGAATGGTTGTCTGCCCTGACTTTATTGGTATCTAAAATATGCCAACTGTAAACATTTTACTGAGATTTATAAAATTTAAGGGGATGGTAACAGAAAAATATACTGTCTTGGTATCTAATTCTGCTCACATTACCACAGTGACACATTCTAATTTTTCATATTTTACACAGTACATTAAATTGGCACGTATTCTGTTTCCGCGTTTAAATATTTTCTAGGAAATTACCTAAAAAGTCCGTTTAAAAGACTATTAAACTGCAATATTTTACAGTATTCCCTTAATATGCGGTAAAAACATTGTATAACATAATTATCAAGTCGTATGAATTTTAGTGCCTAACAGCAATAACCGCACGTGCCTACTAAGTAACTTTATTATACCCATGGGCTCCATTAGACGAAGAATAATTTGCATTACCATCAGATATTTAAAAAGTGGATTAACCTAAAATTAAAATATTAAGTACTCTGAAATGTAAATTAAGGCACTTACCTTAAATTTACAAGGATACGAAATCTTGTTACAAAGCATATAATGAACACGGCAGATGCAAATTTGTTCATTATAATTAGTTCATCAGGAACGCTAAGGACAACGGTAAAAATAGTAAATCATTAACGGTAAAATTTAATTTCTAGATGTAAGCCCACTGTTTATGATTATGACTCCTTTTTATATTTTTATACATTGGCTGACAACAAAAGAAATTTTAAATTCAGTTAGTATTAAGCAATTATACAGGGTGTTCCCAAAAAGTGGTAATGGGCTTTATTTTTTTATCTGTTAGAGATATGTGGGCAGTGTAAATTGAAAAAAAAGTGTTCAAAATTAGGTCGAAAATAAGACTCCGTTAAGAAAAGATTCGTCTCGTTTATTTACAAAACATTAAACTCTTTAAGTTTGTATACGACCCCCGTACAAAAACATTCCCGATTAGTGAAAAGCGACCCACACACTAATGAGGTGGTACATCAAATATGAGAATTTCATCATACAACATCGCAGAAATATTTCTAAAGAAAGATGATCGATGACTATGCACGATTTTAATTGTAAACGTTTTACTGCTAGAGTGGAAAAAAAAAAAAGGTTTTTCTTTCGTAATTTCTGCACGACTCCTGAAATGCGATCATTCAACGTGATTTAAGTCAGCGATTCAAAGTGGTTTAAGTCAGCGATTCAAAGTGGTTTAAGTCAGCGTTATATTTATCTTCATATCTCTGACACTTTTTAAAGTATAATTCTCAAATTTTGTATGTCACCCCATGAGTGTATGGGGCGCATTTTACCGATTGGGAATTGCGATGTACGGGGTACATATACAAATTAAAATAGTGTAACTTTTTGAATGGAACGAGAGGAAATTTTTCTTAACGAAGCCTTATTTCTGACCTTATTTTAAATATCTTTTTCGATTTACAGTGCGAACCTATATTTAATAGATAAAGAATTAAAGCCCGTTACCACCTTTTTGGGGCACCCTGTAAACTTAGTCAGCATAGTAGTTTTATTCAATTCTTTAGAAAATTTCTATATTTAATTAAACGAAATATGCATTTCAAATATATCATGTATATATAGAAAATATATCAAATATATCGTGCATGGAATTTATATATTTTGTTATATTTATCCAGCTGGGCAGTTCTAAAATAAGGCTAGTATTCCAGCTTTAATTTTACAACTACTGTGAATTAAGGACTAGTATTTTAATCTCTGTGATTAAAATTTTTGCCTAGAATAAATACAGTATTTATATATTCACAAAATTTCCAACACTTCTCATTTTGAACATTAATTTAATACTTGAGAATAGTGCTAACATTATAAGCACATACAAAACTATTTTGTTACCCATTTCTGTCGGAAAAACCTTAATAAGAGTTACGGAAAATGTTCCGCGTTTCCAATAAGGAGATATATAAATTCCACGAAGAAGCCAAAAGTATCTTTTACAACTTTCTCAAGAGAACATCTATTAAAGAAATGGCTGTTGATATCTTTTATGTAGTTTTAGTGCCGTTATCTTGGTAATAGAGGGAAAAAGGATACAATAATAGTCTAACAATGTTACAGTAAATCGCCGTTAAAATTAATTGATGTTATTTGGTGTTAAATGCGTTTGATGCAGGGTAATAAATAGTACGTTATTAAAGTATGCCTTGCAATGTGTAAAAGCAAAACAAAAATATTATTATGCAAGTACGTTTTAATTTTACTTATAGAAAATTACAAATCACAGTTCAGTTTTTATGGTAATATTTTGAACACTTAACTTTGATATTTTATTTTTTTTACAAAAAAATACTTCGATTCCACATGGGATTTCAAATATACAAGATTGTAACGCAGCAAATTTGAAGAAGCAATAGAAGTCTGTTTCAATTTTTAATGTGTTATTTTAATTTTTCTAAAGAACTTCTTTTAAAATTTATCAGTATATTTTCATTGTTATTATTATTTCATTTTTCAGAAGAATTTCACTGAAGTGTATGGTCGGACGTACATATATTCTTTTATATGCTTTTATAAAATTTAACTCGTTTTAGAAATAAATGTTAATATAAGATGTGCCGGAAAGTAATGTCTATTTTTTTTTTTTTACAATAAAATCAAATAAACGCGTTTTCTATAAGTTTTTAATTTCAGAAAGCTCATTTTAAAGTGTGGTGTTTGTTTCATATTTGATAAATTATCAGGCAAAATTAGTTAAATTTTTAGGAAATATGTGAAAAAAAGGCATAGGTGGCAGTTTACAATCCTTGAAGAACGATTTTCAAAATGTCCCGAAATTGCTTTGCATGTTGCATTTCACAGCAATAATCTTATGGATAGAACTTTTCTTCTTGCGAGTAAAGATAGCTTTATGCAAAGATTAGCATTTTTATCCCTTCCTCATTATAATAAGTATTATAACAAAGTTTGGTATTTATTGTCTACTTTTATGTAAACAGAAAATTCATTTTAGATGGGAGCAGTACCTAGCTGTTTTTTACAGCCTAACCTAAAAAATTCCCCGGATTCAGAAATACGGCGATAAACGAATTGCTTCGACGTAAATTTTACGGCGAACTGCTGGTAACACAGGGTTGCCAACGTTTCGCCGTTACTTTTACGGTAATATTTTTACAGTGTAGAGCGCACTTAAGTTTGATTTTCACAGCGCTACGATGAGACGTGTAGTTTGGTTATCGCAATGTTCTAAATTTAAATAATGTCGAGTTCTATGCAGTATAATAGGCCACTGAAATACAACAGAAGAATAATTAACTGCAGCGAACGCCCAGAATTATTATGAACATTAAAATAAGGCAATTGGAATCACCAAGTTACTGTTATACATCTTTAGAAAGATGATTTTTTGAACATGTTTAAGTTAATAACATTCTGGTTCAGTTAATTTGGGGGGGAGGGGGGAAGATTTTTTTTTTCTTTTTGCCGTCATAAAGAAATTAAATTAAACAAAGGATTTTGCGATTTGAAAATAAATATTGACATCTAACAAATGAAATTTTGCTTTAACTAAATTTCAACGAAATTATTTGACATTCACATCGTTATTTTGGATGTTAAAGCTGGTCAACAAGAAAAAAAAAACTTCGTCATACATTATCCTTATGCATTTCAAATTATGTTGGGGCATGGTGGAAGTGTTGTCGCGGAAGTAACCAGTACAAATGCGTGCAGTTGTGAGTAAACAACGGTTATAGTATGCTAATTTGTGTGGTTAAATTGATTTATGAATATGGGTTAATTGATAATAAATGCCTAGATATTTACCTGTTACTTTAGATAGAAGATAACTGATTCATAAAGGAATTGTAAACTTCAAATTAAATGGCTCTAAAAAAAAATCTTATAAGCTTGCAAGTGTTTGCGTATCTAAACAATGCAAACGAAACCAAGTTAAAATTGACGTTTGAGTTTTCTCTGACAACACTATTGTAAGACAACCTAAACGAGAAAAAAAAATCAAGAAAGCCGAAATTTTTTTTCTTTTCAAAAGACAGTAAAAGGATGTTTCCTCAAATTCTAGTATGTCAAAGTTTCGAGTCTTGTCAGGTGAAATAACGATGTTAAAATTACAGTTACTTAGAAATATATTTTTTATCTTTAAGGGAAAAAAAGGAAATAATGATTATCGTAACGAGTGATATGTAAGAACAGAACTACAGCTACTAATAATTCGTGCTTTAGGTTGTAGATACTATAACTATAGTCAGGCTGTACTACTCAGTTGATATTGGGACAATTAAACGGAATCTTTTCTAGACAGCTAAGCTTATCTGAACAATGCAAGCGAAGCCAAGTTAAAATCACGTTTGACGTTTCTCAGGCAACACTATTGCAAAATATCCATGAATATCTGAGAATATAGATTGCTGAATCAAGTGACAGATCACGAACAAGGAAGCGGCATTTAGGAGTTTAAAAGGAACAGCGACACTTGTGTTCACAGAATAGTTGAATTGCAGAAAGAAGAAAATACTAAGGCGTATTTAATCTAGAAAACTATACATAACTAACAGAGATACACTGCCAAAAATCTGAGAGAATATTTCATTTATGAGACCAGACTTATATTTTATTTGATTTGATTTCGTGTTCAGAACGTACTTTTATCGTTTATAGATATTAAAGTATTATTTTTATATGACTAAATCTGAGTTGCGGATTGAAGTGTAGTAAAATAAAAAATGGTAAAATAGTTGACGTTGTTTCAAGGCTAATAGCGTAAATTTACAAAAAAGTATCATTGCTCAATGAAGCAATCTGTAGACAATGGGTAGCATTTATTAAAATTAAATACTTCTACATATCGTGCACTGTTATTTCACAAAAAGAGAAATAAATAAACATATTATTATTAATTGTATCTATATTGTGTGTGATGCTCAATACTAATTGTCTTCGTAGGATAGCCTTAAAATTGGGGGGGGGGGCTTTAAAATCACCAAAATAAAATCACCTATTTATTTTGTGGGTTTAAGTGTACCTCACCTAAGCCATTTCATGAAAATTAATTTTGTATGACACATAAGATTTCTGAATTTTTCTTGTGTAATTGTAGGATTTTTTTGTTTTCCAGGAGAGGGCAGCTCTCACGTCACCAAAAATGCTATCTAGAGCTTCGTGCGTCTTTCTTGGAGTTTTCTGCTTTAATCTGCAGCCTAATGAGAAGATGCCACTCCTGAATATTGGTACCCCATGGAAACTACTATGGTAGCCGACCTCATGCACTCTATGGTCTTGAATCGCAACCTTCTGGTTAATTGTTCATGATAAAAATAAAGTGTCAATTCCATTTTATCATGCCATTTCGCCCACACTCACGCACATTATTTAATTCATCCCTATACAAACTAATTAGAAATCTGCAGCAGAATGCCGCCATCTTTGGAAAATGCCTACGAGATGCCGCCAAGCAAACTTTAGAAAAAACAGGAGTTCAAAAAATGTTCACTAGATGCCGCTTTGTATAGAAAATCTGTCAATGAAGGTCAAGAAAGTGCACTAAATGGTTAATAAATGTTCCAGATTTATTGTATAACTATTGAAGTTGTGAATTCTTGGATAATTATTTGCATTGTTAAACTTACTGTTTTTTTCCACCAAGCGGATATTTTTTAACTGAATTTTAAAAAGAAGAGAATATTTGAGCCCTTCTCACGTACAAGCCTCATGGCGTAGTTGGTGGCAATCTTCTAACCCATTTCATATTCCGAATCCTGTTTATAGAAGCTTATTTATAATCACCTTGTACACTTAAAAAAAATCTTTCGAATATTTAACGTTTTTAGCATCATGATTCAAACTAAATCATGAAGTTTCGTGATTCAATTTGAACTGGAAATTCAATCTAATGAAATTTGCAGACCAGACTTCTGAAATAAAAAATAAATAAATAATAAATATTTTTATTGATGAGCTTAAACCATTCCTATATTAATTTATAGTTACACTGATCATGAATGTTGCAATTCTGGCTCGTACCAGATCAGTGCAAAACTTTTACCACCATTAATCCAAAAAATGGAAATGTTACTCTCAAAATGTATAATCAATTTCCAATCGTAGGTGCAATCGTCTTGACATTTTTCATAAATATGTAAAAACAAAAGGATACAGAAAACGAAAATCTACACTTCTGTAAAGATCTGAAAATTCATCCATTCAATATTAAATATATTATTTTCAGTCACTTTTAACTTCGGGAAACAGCTCTATAAGGGTAGAAAAGTTAAAAGCTGTCGCAACTACGTCATAGACGAAACATATTCGCAATTTTAGCGATCGCAATTAGTTTGAAGCAGCTAATCCGAACAATCCATATTTTCGTCTGTATAAAACTTTCGATTGAGAATTAATTTTAACAATTTAAATGGCAACAACATTACTTCGATAACTATAACGTCTAAAATGGAAAATTAAGTTATTTATCCTCAATTGATTAAATATATTGAGTAGAGGCATTTTTTATGAAATATTTTCTTTCTAGTGCTGTGTCTTCAAATTTAAATTGTACGAGGAAGTAATATAAAAAAAAATAAATTATGGTAGCCTTTCCAGAGTATTTAATATAGAACTATTTTAATGTAAAACGTTTATAAAATGGCGTAATAAATATTTCGTTTAAGATCTGTAGCAAAGTTTCCTCCGGAGATTTTTATAAAGACTTTAGCGAATGAACATTCCGTAATTATCTAGGAAGAGAAGGGAGACTATCACTAAACAGACCAATATATCGATTCCGTCTGGAATGCGATCACCTGCTGCGAAAAGATTGCTAAATTGGTTAGTTCACGCCCTAATTCTATTCATAGAAGAAATCTAGGAAATAAGTATAAAAACAAAAATAAAGAAATAGAAACCCATTGTTTAATTGTTATCTAAATTCGATATATAAGAGGGAAGTGCCTTTATTGTTAAAAGATAATTTTACAGTAAACATTGTTCTTTGATTTCCCAGTAAATAAATGAAAATGAAATTATAGTTTTAAGCACGTGCAATTATCTGTTGGAGCTATGATATTATTAAACATATTGACAGTAATTGCAGTGATTATTTTTTTTATCAAGTTATATGTCAAATTTAGCCACCCGATAGAGTTTTTTGTATGTATGTATTACAGTAATACATAAGATAACTTACACAAACTACAAGCGTTATTCAAAAAAATGAAAACGCTCTATGACTATAGTTTAATTGCATTATTCCCTAGCATGTAACATAAATTTAATTAAATTTTTAACTTCAGTTGTTTTATATGACGAGAGAAAAAGAAAAAAATAAAACAATCAAATTTATTGAGAGGTCGTTTTAGCTGACATTGCTTATGAAACGGATAAATTTTGAAAATTTTCAGCTTCAGTGTGGATTTTTAAAATTTTATTTAAATTAATTTACTCACCAGTATGATTTTCATATAATTTTCATTTTAAATTTCTCATTTTAAAAATAGCATTGTTCTAAAATTTTTGCGCGGGGCGTTATAAGAAATATAATTTTTTCCGTAGTCATTTAAGTGACGTGCGAAAATTTATCACATAAAAAAAAAAAAAATCTGGAGAGACTCCACTCGACTTTCCGAACACTTACGATTAAGATCATTACCAAGCATTTAAATAAATTTTAATCGATGAATAATTCAAACATATATACCAAATTGAAATTCAATCGAATGCACCGTTTAAACGCTTGCGCACTTTCAAGAATTTCTCCGCATATGCCATTATGCCATAACATAAAAGAAAGTTTTGTCGTAGCCCTTTAGGAGAACTATAAGTCCTATACACACCAAAATCAATACCGGTCTTAGGATGGTGGTTTATAACATGTATACCCAATTTGAGCTCAATCGAATGTACCGTTTAAACGCTAGCGCACTTTCAAGAAATCCCCCCCTCATAGGCCATAATGTAAAAGAAATCTTTGTCGTAGCCCTGTAGAAAAACTATAAGTCCTATACACACCAAAATCAATACCGGTCTTGCAACGGTGGTTTATAACATGTATACCCAATTTGAGCTCAATCGAATGTACCGTTTAAACGCTAGCGCACTTTCAAGAAATCCCCCCCTCATAGGCCATAATGTAAAAGAAATCTTTGTCGTAGCCCTGTAGAAAAACTATAAGTCCTATACACACCAAAATCAATACCGGTCTTGCGACTGTGGTTTATGAGATATATATCCAATTTGAGCTCAATCGAATGCTCCGTTCAGGAGCTATCGTGTTCACTCACATACACACAAACACACATACACACACACACACATACACACACACACACATACACACACACACACATACACACATAGATACATACATCTCGTAAAAATAGCATAAATGGATTCAGGAGCCTTCAAAACGTGTAAAAACACCAAAATCTCGAATTCGAATTTTTTCATGATTACAATACTTTCCTTACATGGTACATGTTCGGAAAGTAAAAATGATACTGATTTTTTTTTCTTTTTGTCATAGTGTTATTTTCTGAAATTTTACCATGCCTTCTTTTTGCAAAGAAAAAACAAATTCTGTGATGTGAAAGAAAGTGCTTCCGAGGGGCAATATATCTGTATCACCCAGGTGGATCTGTCCAACCATTTCAGGGACCTTGAAGTAAGATTGAAGCACATTCACGTAAGCGGATTGTCTCAGAGCAGCGATATACTCACATCAGGCAGTCAAAGCATGAAAAATACGTTTTCATGCAAGTATGATATTTAAAAAAAATAACCACGCACTTTTTTACTGAAAATTGCTATTTTTTTCTATAAAAATCTATTTTTATCAATTTCGGCAAACATTACAAATTTTTATTCTTTTAAGGAAAAACTTTAAATTATTGTATACCATGCCCGGATATAGCATCATTCATGATTAGGTTTCTTTTTAATACGTATTTACATGGGCGCCGGCAGCATAGGGCAAGGGGGGCAATGCCCGCCCCCCGAGGATTTTTAAATGCAGTGTTTTCATTTGCTGTTTTGCTCTTTCCAACATGGTAACCATACGTTGAAGAACTCTTTGCCCCTCCCCCCTTGAGTAGTCTTTGCCCACCCCTTGGGAAATATTCTGCCGGCGCCCATGCGTATTTATGCATTTTAAAAACATAATTTATTAATAACACAAATTCTACACAGAACATTCCTACAAAGTTACCTTCCAAACATATCTTTTATTGTTTTATTTATCCCTTTCATACGCGGTCAAATTTATTCCCTTTATATACCGATTTTTATTACTTCATTGTGTTCTTCCACCTTTCTACAATTTTTCACACCGGAGCTCAACTGGCAGCATGACAGAAAGGAACATTTCGTAAAGGTTTTAACTTGGATTACCTAAATCCTGACAAAGTCCAGGAACTTAATGTTTATTTTTTTTAAACGAATCACTATCGCTGAAGCTTATCGGACACTGGACTCCAGATTTATAACCCAGTTCTACGCAAATGGAAACTTATTAACGGGATTATATTTACGTTCAGAAATTGAACCCGAAACGGCATTACGCAGATTACGCAGTTTTCGCTTTCTGTTTGCTCATGCCTTCAAAGAGAGAATGTAGGATGGGGTTTATAAAGATAAGTAATCGTGATTCTGCGTCAATTGCAGAACAAATACTGCGGCTTGCGTCACTACGTGAGACAGGAAAAACATTCTCATTTAAGTAAATTAAATCTTAAAGCGTCTAACCATACTAAGTATTCCTCCCGCCGATTACGATCCTAATGCGATGAAACGTAACTTTCCTGCACTGACTTAGTACAAATTAGTTTTTTCTTAAACGATCAAACATTGCTAAAAACCGTCCTAACAAATCTTTTTAAATTTAGGCCTCTGAGCTAACTAATATTAAAAATAATGATTCATAAATTCTGCCCATTCGAAAATAAAAATTCGTAAGCGAAATGCGCGTATTTGGGATAAGTATACAATTGCTTATTTTACTTCAAAATTTCTTCAACGCTTTGCATAGTAAGATTGTATTTTATGGTTAATTGTAGGCAAACTTTTGAAATAACTGTTTGAAATAAAAAGGAAATGCTTTTTCGTAACGATTCTATTTACTATTCAGACTGCTTATCAATGTAATTCATCTTTCCCAGATTTCAGAGACACAACTAGTGATTTCTCAATGACACACATGACGACAAATCAATTTTTTTTTTATTTTCCATTGTTCCAATTCCTTTGAATAATACCGCAATGCTTGTAAATAACTGACCACTGTAGACTGTTCAGGTGGGACTCATTTCAGACACGTGTGACGGTCTAAAACCGCATAGCGATCAAAATGACACATTTAGGGGGTTAGAAAGACATTTTCGAAACTATTTTAATGTGTAGGACATTTTGCGTAAATAAACAATAAAGGTCTGGTTAGCTGAGGAAAAGTAATAATTTCAAAATAGTGTTGTGGTCTACTCCCAAAAAACTTATCGAATCTTAAACATCCTTAATGTAATGTAGAATCGTAAACATCTCGTCTGTGTAACATTTTTACTGTAGTGTAGATATGTTTCACTTTATTTCTATTTTTTTGGTCTAGAGTATCTTATTAGAAGAGTGTTATTATTGCTTATTATATATGTTAATTGTTTATTATATATGTTAAATTGCTTATAAATTTTGGAAATAATTAGTATAAAATGTTGATTCCGCCAACCACCAAGAAAATATTCTACTCAGTTCCGCCACTTTCGCATTTAAAATAGCGGTTATTCAGTCTTTTTAAGTCTTAAAAATACTTACGCGCCACGTTTCATTACTTTTGGAGTAAACTTAATTTTTGCAGCATAATCTAAAACAGTTTTAAAGAGTTATGCATGATTTACATATTATGGTACGCCAAGTTAATTTTCTTCTTTTTTCTAATCGAAACAACTTTATTTATTTTGCTGGCACTTTATGAGAACAAAAGTATGTTTCATTTTGAAAATAAATGTGTGGGGAAAAAGAGGATTTCTAAAAAACGAACCTTATTCGTAATAATGAATTCTTGTTCCGAAATTTAATTTCATTTGACAATTATTTTAGTATACATGTAATCGAATCGCCCATTTCTCCCACTGTGAGCTGACTGCCACTACATTAAAAACTGTCTTAATCATAAGCAGGAATCAGTTATCAAGCTGTATCTAGTTATCTAGCTATCGGTTGTAAGCCTAATTTGATAAATTGAAGGTCAACATTATAAGAGATGCAAAAAGTTACACGCCAAGATAAAAATATGTTTTAATTGATAGAAAAATGAATATCAGATACAATTTGTTATGAATTATGTTATCAGTTATTAGAAAAGTGTTTTTCGACATTGAGCGATATATGGCGTGAGATTTTAATTCTTATAGAGCTTAATAACAATTAACGTATTCTACGCCTACGCTAAAGAATGTAATTAGTGGATACATTATGACACCAAAAGAACAACCAGTACAGCTACACATAACGAATACAGTATGTGTCAGACCTTATATGGTGCCTACGCCTAGAGGGATCTATTTACACTGGAAAAATTCAGCTTTTTGATATTGATGAAATGCATGGGCGCTGGCATCATAAGGCAAGGGGGGCAATGCCCCCCTCCTGGATTTTTGTATGCAGTGTTTTCCCTTGCTTTTTTGCTCTTTCCAACATGGTAACCATACGTTAAAGTAGTCTTTGCCCCCCCCCCTGGGAAATATTCGGCCGGCGCCCATGATGACATGTATCATGGAATTTCTGAACTGATAGTCATTATTTGCTCTCCGAACAGAAAACTTTGAATACAAACATATTTTTTACTCTCACATTCCTCAACAGGAAAACAGCTCCTTCGGCTTTAGTAAGTTAGTCGCTTTTGGAGACATAAAAGAATATTACTTTCATAAACTCAGCAATTTAACTCAGAAAAATTAAAATTATTACACAAATCCTTTTCCGAGTGTTTAACCTTTTGAGGCGCAACCCTTTCCCAATGCTGAAAAAAGGGCAGCCGTTGCCATCGCTCGACTTAACTACCAGCAAGATGGCGGACGATGGAAACGCTCATCGCGGGCCACAGATCTAGAGACCCTTTTTCGACGACAGCTGGCTGTGCCGCACAGCCAGCTGTCGTCAAAAAGGGTCCGATCGTCCGCCATCTTGCTGGTAGTTAAGTCGAGCGATGGCAACGGCTGCCCTTTTTTCAGCATTAGGCAATCTAACCAGCTGTTCTCGCATTCTTCCATTTTTCAGCAGATGTCAGTGCTGTTCAAAATAATCGTGACAATTTTTTTTACGGGAAATGACGTGCTAAAAAGTAAAGGATTCTCGTGGAGCTATGTCACCCGCAACTATTTGTATAGAAATCAAATCTATTCTTAGGGACATGCAACAGACAAAACGTCAGAGTTTGGTGTTCCCAGAGCGGGAACACTGCGCGTTAAAGGGTTAAAAGTACTGATATCGCGAATTTGCCGATCGTGATACGACGCACTCATTCACACAAGTTGCACATTCAGAGCATACTTAACAATTTATTACCCGGAAAAAAACAACACAAATTATCCAGCAGATGGCTTCCCACCAACTTTTTTGCAATAAATTTGAGATAAATCCAAAATATTAGGTATTATGTTCTTCCAGTGCGTGATGCTGCTCAGAAGTTATGTGTTTTGGCAGGCCATGTTTCTAAGAATACGACAGGGACGAGCATAATATATACATTTGCAGAATCTTTTTTTGTAGCTTATTGAGGCGTGATATGACAGTTGAACTACCATTCCCATCATTCCACACTTTCGGTTTTTTTCTCTGATATTACAAGCAGAATGCAAACTGCATTTATGAACAGCAGGAATGCTTTAGGCGTGCACCAGTAAGTTTGCTGAGTTGTGCAAATATGCCATTAGCGTTCGAAGATTCGATTTTATTATTCATACTGTCTGGAATAAAACAAGTCTACTAGGTACATTTGTTTTCACTGTGAAAATATTGACTGAATTAACTGTCTATTGTAATAGTAACGTTATTGTAGGCATCTTTAGCTTGCGTAGAAAAAAAAAATATCCTACTTCTAGAAAAAATGAGCCTAATAGAAACAGTAAAACATTTGTGCATGTTATTACATTCATTTATACATTTTTCATTCAAGGAAAATATGTACATTTGTGAAAACTTACCTGATTAGATTATTACTATTTTTTTAGATTTTGGATGATTCCAAAATTTCTGCAATCCTTCATCGGGAAAGTCCCAGTGATTACAGATGAGAAGTTTCTACTATTTGTTTCGAGTTTCTCTGCCATTGGTAATATTTAAGGAAAACATTTCTTAAGAATAAGTTAGTTAAATTAAGTATGTGTACTTATACACACGCTACGTAAGAAGAAAGTATAAATACTTTCAACTGCCGTATAAAATTTACTTTCCTAACTACAAAGTTAAATATCTGAGAAAAAAAAAAATGATGCAATGTTTCTTCAACAAGTGGCAGCAGGTTTGTCTATCTAGCCTCGCAACCCAGTAGTGACATGAGTATAGCATACATTTCACGGGCGGGCGTTTGACCATTCAAAAGCAGTTACTTTAAATAATACTGCAAGCTTAAGAAATTATTTGCAGTTCCGACATAGAAATCCCAATGGTGCAGTACAGAGTCAGTCGAGACTCGTACTCTAACTTATATAGATGTTGAAGGTCACCATTTGGACCATTAACTTAAACCATCCCTTTGACTATACAGCGAGTCGACTTAATTTTGAAACTGAACTGTAACCTTGCTTTTCCCATAAATTTAGTTGTTTTAATATGAAAGAAAAAACAAATTTGGCGATATTTCGGCGAAACTCGTCAATGTCGACGACATTTGGCGAGATTTTAAGCATGGACCAACAATGACAGATTATCGCCAAATTTGGCGATATTTCGCCAAAACTCGCCAAGAACGATGACAAATGGCGATACTTTGGGCATGGACCAAATGACTGACTATCGCCAAATTTGGCGACATTTCGGCAAAACTCGCCAAGGTCGAGGACAGACGGCGAGATTTTGGGCATATACCAAACAATGACTGACTACAATTGTATTATATTGAAGATGTCCATAGACATTAAAGTACTGAAATTCTTTTTGGTGGTCCTGTAAAGAAACTCCAGTAGATTGGAACCAAAAATCGAGATGCACAACTAGATGTTACAACAATCTTACATATGAAATTTCATAATAGTTTGTTGAGATTTGAGAGTTAAATATGCACACACGTACACCAAAAGTCGCCAAGCTTGGCGACTTTTGGCATAGTTCTTGAGGGGGCACGTGACCGTGGTCCGACCATTACCTAACTTATGTTGTAGGACGGTATTGTGCTTGAAATGGATGAATGCCCCTAAAATTGCCATTGACCGTAATGTATTGAAAATCTTTTGAGTGTTCCTGTAGCAGAACTGTAAATGATAAAGACACTTTTTTTAATGGAGAAATTCATTTTCTAACTCTTTACAGCATATATCACTCCTGAGTCGTTTGAAATAGCCCAAAACCTCTAAAAAACGCTTTGATGAATGTCGGCCCATAGAGCGTAATGTATTTCGAATCTTTTAGGCGGTTCTGTAGATAAACTATCCAGTCGAATGGAACCGAAAGGGGAGGTGCACAACTAGATGTTACAACAATCCTAAATATAAAGTTTCAACATTCTACGCCTAATAGTTTTTGAGATATGCGAGTTTAATGAATTTCGGCCCATTGAGCGTAATGTATTTCGAATGTTTTGGGCGGTCCTGTAGATAAACTATCCAGTCGAACGGAACCAATAGGGGAGGTACATATGATGACACTTAAAAGTGGACATTTATTTTCTGTCACACCTTATATATTCAGTACTGAAATTTACAAACGAATTACGTTTCGTAAAACTAATATAATGTTACACTATGTATACTTAAATGTCCCAAAACGATTTATTAAAGCGATCCTGCTTCATGCGAAAATAAGCAATGTGGCATTATTTTTAGAGGATTATTCGGTTTACACAACTTTTTTAAATGTTACGCTACCAGGAATATCTACGCAAACGACCCATGAAAACATTAATTCGTATTCAGAGCAAGTTTCCCGAAGAAAGACAAAAATTTACACAAAGTAAAACGAAAATATTGAGAAATAAAAGACTCGTCGAAAATATTCGAAAAATATGTAAATGGGGTCATAATATTTTACGACGAGTCATTGTTTTTCAGACGAGATTCAACCATTTTTCTTTCGGTCTGATATCAAGATAAGATAAATCTATCTTAAATAAAATTTTGAAACATTTTTAAAACGGAATATTTTTTATAGTGAATAAAAAGATTGTATTTTATTAAAGGCAATGTTCTCGGTATTTTTTTAAATTTTATTTTCGAATTAAATAGAATGAAGTACGGGGTATGCCTTTTTATGTATTGCTTCTGTAATAAAATTAATTTCTAAGATATATATGGAACAAAAGTCTTTGGTGAATTTTTGTAAGTGAGCAAGTCACATATATTTCTTTATCAATACAATAACCTCGTCTATTTAAAAGTTTCTAAAATAAATTATATTATAATTTTTCAAAAATATTCAATTAGTGCTAATATTTAGTATACACAAATTTAGTATACACATTAGTATATTTAGTATATCAAAAAAGTTGGTAACGGGTTTTAATTCTATAACTATTACAGACAGATAAGTGGGCAACGTAAATTGAAAAAAAAATGTTCAAATTAAGATAAGAAAAAAAAAGATTGCGTGAAGAAAAAAACTTCCTCTGTTTTTTTTTGTTTTTTTAAAGGAAAAAAAAGAAAACAAAACAAATTGTATACGAGCCCTTGTACAAAAAATTTCCCAGTCTTACATAGTGATGTTCAAAATTTCAGCCTTCATTAAAAAAATGCCTCAGAGATATCTTTGTGGGTAATGTAAGATGATCAGATGCTCTGCATGATTTTGAATGTGAGTATTTATTGCTAGAGTGGCGAAAATTAATCATATGAAAAAAAAAATAATAATAATTTGTGTACGAGCTCTGAAAAGAGATAATTCGACGTGATTTTTTTCCATTGAAAAGCGATTCTTATGTTTATCTTCATATATTTGACACTCTTTTGAATATAATTCCCAAATTTCGAACATCGCACCATTTGTCTAATGGGGAACATTTTACGAACTGGAAATAGTTTGTGCGGGGTTCGTATACACATTTAAAAATAGTGTAACTTTTAAAAACTTCACGAGAGCATATTTCTGTTATCGAAGTCTTATTCCTGACCTTATTTTGAACATATTTTCATCTTATATTACCCACTAATCTCTAATAGATAAAGAATTAAAGCCCGTTACCACCTTTTTGGGCATTCTGTATATGCGCATTGTAAACGTTTTTTCTGTAGCAGTTGTATAGGAAAAATTGCCTCTGTGTTCCAAAATCATTCTTTTTATACTCCCCATAAAATTATCTTATTCCTGAAATATGAATTCAGACACTTTATACAACTCAACGGACTTACCATGACAGAATGCATTAGACACCAAACATGGTAAATGTCTCAAAGGACAATGACCAATTTCGCAACTGGAGATCTAAAAGTCCGAAATTTTGGGCTAGTTTTTGACTAGATTCAACGTCAATGCGCGTTACAGCACCTTAAAAACTCCCACGCCCAAGGCACTCCCCCAGGCAGATACTCTGCTAGTAGGATTGACAACATAATATCAGGTTGTAACGGAAGTTTTCTGCCAAACCTCCTCGAGTCAGCTCATGTGGTAAGCCAGCAATTGAACTTGTACGTAAAGTTTATGCGATCTTCACAGTGTCATATGATACATCAGTAGTACCGAAAGCTGTACACATAATTCGTTGACATTCTGCAGCTGATTTTTTGCACTAGAACTGGAGTAAATGAGGTTCTAATCCTGTATCGGAATAGTTTTCAATTTGAGTTACCTTGTACTAATGGTACAGGCGCCTGTATTAGGCTACGCGCCTAATACAGGCGCGTAGCCAGGAAAATTTTTCGGGGGGGGGGATATGCGCCTGAAAAACCTTTCGGCGGGGGATATGAACTTCAATCTGTATAAATAGACTGAGTTTCATCACTAATTCAAAATTTTCGGGGGGATATAACCCGATATCCCCCCCCTGGCTACGCCCCTGACCTAATACATACCTACATTACAACTATTTAGGAAAAAAAAATAATTACGGAATAAATTCCTAGATTACGTGTTTTTGGGACACTTTGTACAGATTTTGGGGCACTCTTCATATATAACATGCAATGATTAATGCTCAAACATACAATGATTAATACAGAATCGTTTTTTTTTTCTAGCTTTTCCCTTATTAAACTCTCTAGAATTTTGCAATAGTTTAATTAGCGTAAAATATTGCGCCGCAAGAAAAGCAATGTGCGCCAACCGATGCAAAACGAGTTCAAAATAAATAAAATACATTACGCGGAACTTAAGTGATAGGCCATACAACAACTACGTGTACGTAAGTCGAATTCGCTAAAGTCAGGGTACAATTTCGCATTTAAATGAGCACGTACTCATAAGTTTTAATACATTTTAATAATAACGCTAAAGAAAGCAATCAATAATTTAGAAAAGAAAATGTTTAGTAAAATCTCTGATAATATACGTGTATAACAAATTATATTATTAAAATCATAAACTGTAGTTAATTTGGAAGAGCCCGCTATATTGTTACGCTGGCACCTGAATCACCGACTCTCTGATTCACTGACCTACTGATTCACTAACTGATTCTGAAACAATTCCGTGTAGTCACTATAAGATAAAACTTTTACCGCCATTATTCAAAAAGATTAAAAAGTTAAGCACAAAAGCGCAATAAAATTTACACCGTTTGTAGAATCCATTTGAAATTTTAAATAATTCTGTATAAAAATATAGAAAAGAATCTGTGTCACTTTAAAAATTTCAAAATCCACCCGTTTCCCAATTTTTAAGCGCTTTTTAGCTATTTTCAGTTCCATTTTATTTCCGAAAGGAAAAAAATTATCCGTCGCAATTGTCATGGTGTTATATTGAAGTCACGGTCAACAGGTTTTGAGGGGAAAATTGCGATTCCAATTCGTTGAAAATAGTTTATTCTAGAGAACATAGTTTATTTTTTCATTAAAATGATCGTCTGCATGAAGCTTTCATATAAAAGGGGCTGGTTGCTCAAAACGAAATCGCTCGAATGCGAAAAATTTCCGAGCATTAAATTCGATTTGGGTTTATAATAAAAATCGAATATGAAATTTATTTTAGGTGGAAGAATATTAAATATACATAGAGTGTAGACATATTTTCGTGATTTTTTTTTCTAGCACCCGTTGTAATTGCCTCCCCAACGGGCTTTGACTTCTAGTAATAAAAGAGTAATTGGCGGGATTTGAAAATCGTGTAACTCCGGATTCGCGTAATTCGAGACATTACAGTATACCAAATTTGGTGGAAAAGAAAACCAGGCAATTTATTATTATTTTTATATTATTATTAGTAGTAGTAATACTTCATTTATTGTTATTATTTATTATTGTTTATTTATTTATTGTACTACAGAGAAATATCCAAAACTTTTATGAAAAAATAATTAATACAGCTTAGGCACCTGCTGGGAAAAGAAAGAGAAAAAAATTAAGAAAAAGGAAACGTCATTCAGCTAACCGTTATTTAGCGAATTTCTTTCCTGCAAGCCCCTTTCAGTTACTGAAATACTAAATATGGAAGACTCATTTGCATAAATTACTTTTCTTCACGTAATCCACGTTTTTCTATTGTGTAAGGCATAGTATTTCCTGCATTAATATGACTTTCCGTTACTCAGCAATACCAAATGACAAGTTTGCGGAAATTATGCTATCGCATTCTCATGACATAAATAACTGCTAACGACACGAAACTTCTAAGATATTTAGAATTGGTAAAACTGTATGTAAAGGAGTATTGTGTAAGCACTGAAAAGGCAAATAATTAAAAATCGACTCTTATTAATAACAGTAATTTGTCACTCGCATATTTTTCACGATGAAAATTTTAAAGAATATATTTATTTATTTATTATTTTTTCAGCAGTCGATTTCAAAATGTTATTGGCGATATCAACATCCATATTAAAGCACAGGAAATCAATTTCACTGTATTAAACTATGTGGAGTTCAGTCTTTTTAAACAAATAGCTTCTAATTGGAAAATAAACAGAGAAAAAAAAGGGGATTTTGGTTTCGAATCTAACCGTATTTCTGAATGTTTGTTAAATTTCATATTATTATTATTTTTTAAATAGTACAAGTAAGATAATTTTACAAAAGTGAATTGATAAACAAATAAATAAGCTGTACGAAATTTTTCTTCCATACAAAAGCACCAACGTGCATTAAATCTTAGACTTAAAACATCTTTTAGAAATATATTTTCACATAATATTCTGTATGCCAAAGTCAGAATGTTCGTTAAGTTTTAAATCGTTATTGTTTCCTAACAAAAACTATGCATATGCAGTATATCTTAATGATAAAAATATGTAGATGATGTTAAATTAAAACAATTTAATAATTTTTAAGTCCAAAATCATGCTGAGAACAAGTGTATATATACAGGTAATTTTGAAATTGAATTTTTAATTTTTTAATTTTTATTCTATGTTGCGAGAACACAAAATGAGAAACTTTTAAAGACAGAAACTCATAAATTTTTATATTATTTATTTATTTTTTTCGTATTTTTTTTTCCTCACATGCTTAACCTACAATTTCAAGGAATCTCTTTCCAAAACAATCATGTCGACCTTGTCCCATTCTTAACATCACCAACATTCCGAATTTCTTGAGTGTCTCTAATAAACCATTTAATACTTAACCCTTTAACGCGCAGTGTTCCCGCTCTGGGAACAACAAACTCAGACGTTTTGACTGTTGCCAGTCACGAAGAATAGATTTGATTTCTATTATTAAAACAGTTGCGGGTGACCTAGCTCCACGAAAATCCACGACTTTTCTAGCAAAAAAATTGTAACGATTATTTTTAACAGCATTGACATCTGCTGAAAAGTGGAAGAATGCGAGAACAGCTGGATAGATGGTCCAATGCTGAAAAAGGGCAGCCGTTGCCATCGCTCGACTTAACTACCAGCAAGATGGCGGACGATCGAAACGCGCATCGCGTGCGACAGATCTAGAGACCCCTTTTTTGACGACAGCTG
This sequence comes from Cheiracanthium punctorium, assembly GCA_038373885.1. NCBI lineage: Eukaryota > Metazoa > Arthropoda > Arachnida > Araneae > Cheiracanthiidae > Cheiracanthium > Cheiracanthium punctorium. Next base: position 389,287 of record JAWZYV010000957.1, on the reverse strand, counting down.
GCTGTGCGGCACAGCAAGCTGTCTTCTAAATGTCTAGATGTCTTCAAAAGAAGCATGTCTAGACATAGCTCCACGAGAATCATTTACCTTTTAGCACGTCATTTCCCGCAAAAAAAATATCAGGATTATTTTTAACAGCACTGACATCTGCTGAAAAATGGAAGAATGCGAGGCTGTGCCGGCACATCCAGCTGTCGTCAAAAAAAAAGGGTCTCTAGATCTGTGGCACGCGATGAACGTTTCGATCGTCCGCCCTCTTGCTGGTAGTTAAGTCGAGCGATGGAAACGGCTGCCCTTTATTCAGCATTGGGAAAGGGTTGCGCCTCAAAGGGTTAATATAGTGCTTTTTAACTGGTAAAATTGAGCTGCGGAACTTTATATAAATTGTTTTTTCAAAATTCTAACATTCATTATAAGTCCTTTCGATCGTCCGCCCTCTTCCTGGTAGTTAAGTCGAGCGATGGCAACGGCTGCCCTTTATTCAGCATTGGAAAAAGGGCTGCGCCTCAAAGAGTTAGTGCAAGTCCTTCCCCCAAGGCAGTCCATCTTAAGCAGACAGCCCTCGACTAGCTTTAATTTAATACACAAAAACACGAAAAGATTAATTCTTAATGTAATGTACTGCACATCCAACCTTACTCACTGTCGTCTGAGGTTACATTGGGCAAAATAATAACTTAACAGTTGTGATGAATGAGAAAAAAAGGAAAAAAAAAAAAAAATACAGAAAGTGCGTTATCGGAATTAAGTTACTACACCGATTAGCGCGTGCTCGTCATTGCAATGGACGCAGCGCATCAACAAGTGGGTCAGTCGCACGCAAGTGCAGCGGTCAGAAGCTGACCGGAGGCGGGCGATTCGGAGAGAAAGAAGCCCGTTCGTAACAGGAACAGGTGACTTCCTTGCTAATAATAAGGTCAAGTCCACAGGTCGGTCAGGGTTACGGCAGAACGATAAAGCTACCCAAAAGAAATAAATAACACTGTGTTTAGGTAAACCAGTGGGATTGTTACCAACCTGCACACACACACACTTGCGCGTTCTTGGAGGTGAAATACACTTTATATTATTTGTGAAACGTGGCGGTATGGTAGAGTGGAGAACTCGGATTTATTTCTCTCTTGAGGTACGTTTTAGGATGCACGTAACCGAGAGATGAGACTAGTTTTTCTCTTTACGATTTCTGACGTTAGTGCGGGGTTTTTAATATAGTATTAAATAAAAACAGATCATGCCATAAGTGAATATACACTTTTAAAATTGTTTTATTATTTTATTTAATGCTATCATTGGATAGTTTATAAATGTTGGGTGAACTAAAAATTTAATTAAGGCTGTTATTTTATTCGCAATTTAATATTTGAGGCTTGTTTAGAAGAAACTAAAGATAATTTGGATATATTTCTATTTCATGAAAGTATTTTCCATATTGATTTTAATTTAAACGAATGTGAGCAATACTGCAAGATACATTTTAGCCAAATGTCCATTAAAAGCTGCAAGCATAATTATATAAATATTTAAAATTATTCCCGATCACGATAAAATGTTTAAAACCTATTATAATAAGGTAGTTTTTGCTGCTATCGTTTATAGAATTAAAGGATAATATTTTATGTGTGTGTGTGTGTGTGTGCAGTATAGTATTGTTTTACTGCTATAAGAAAATCCTTAAGTTATAAAGATCAATAACCATTTTGTTTTTAGTTTATATACTTTATATATTTATATTAATGTGAGTAACATTTACTTTTTCAGATTAAATTGAAACTATTCAAGAAAGCTTAAAGAATGCAGAACAAATGATATTTTGGAAACATACGTAGTCAACAAATTTCTTTCGGTACCAATTGATTGTTTATTCAACAGTACACACAAATTACGACAGAAAATATTACTACAGCAATCAAACAGTCAGTATAGACATAATAAAATGTTGTTACGACTCTAGCTCTATGTATAATCATTAACTTAATCATTAAGATGTTTTTCTTATTATTAAAATACATATGAATATAGACTAAACAAACCATTAGGGGGGAAAAACTCCATTTGGAATACAAACCAATGCACATTGGTTTATTGATTTGCATGATCCAAATCTACTAATACATTTCTCATTTTACATTTCTGATTGTAACCAAATCGTTAAAAAAATGTATTTTCCAACGCTTAACCTCAGCTGAAAGGAAAATAGGTCATATATATCCCACTCGAGCTAGTCGATAAGACAATAGCTTTCCATTACTGCAGGGCACACGAAGGGTATTGAATTCTTAATCGGAAGTGAAGAGGCCTTATTTAACTTTCAATAAAGTATAAATATAGGTCAATAAACAGGATACCGCCAAATTGGTAAATACGGGTTGCAAAAAGGTCCCGTGGGTATAAAAATATTAACTGATTATTCAATGAATCAATTTTTGTTTATATAATTGTCTTCTGAGGCAGCGGTTTTGTTTTTAATTCTCCAATGGGCATTTAGTTGTTATTTGTAAAAAAATAACACCGGTCAACATGATTTTTGGGTCTGACTTCTACATGTTAAATTTTAGTTTCTCCTACGACAAAACTAAGGAAAAAAATTTATTTTTTATGAAAGTTTGCTTTTGTAGAAATTAAAGCAATTTTTAAATTTTTTGGCCAAAAATCACTGATTTTCATATTTTTTTTCCACTCTAAATTATGATCAGAAAAGTTTTTGCAATCAGAAAAGTTTTGCAACAATAACATATAAATGTAAAATAATAAGAAATTAATGTCTAAAAGTGAATATTTTTGGTATTTCTTTTATGATCGTATGAGCAAATAATAATCTTAAAAATAATACTACAAGCAATATTACAGAGTTACAAATAATAATACAGTTCACTTTCGGGTTAATCAAAGTTCTGACATCTTTTGTTTATGAAATAAATTAAAATATACTTATTGATGTAAATCAGACAAAAGCAAACTTTAAGAACTGAAAATGAAAATTTATGTGTTTTTCAATGTCTAGGATCAGAATTTAAGCATGAGAACAGAACCCCCCCCCCCAAAAAAAAAAAAAAAAAAAAAAAAATTGTTGACCGGTGTAATGTTATGGGTAGTCGCTTAAAAGTGTGAATGAACATTTTAATAGATATGTTTTTGGATCAAAATAAGAATAAATAAGATGATTTTTTAAATATGTATTACCACTTGCTTTTTGGCTGTTTTTCTCAACCCCCCTTGCAAACATTCTGTGCCCTCCCCGGCTGGGAGCCGCTGATCTAAGGTATATAGATTAACCTCCAGCTTTATTGCTGTTTACAATAGTGTGCAAACCAATGGCAGAATAGATAGGACACTAAACAAAGAAAGATAGCTAAAATGTGCTGCTCAGGATTATGAACTCTCGAGCGACTGCCAATCTAACACTCTAGAGTATTGGATGTTTTTCTCCAGATGTAAGGCAAATGTACATTAGAATCTCCTACAGAGTCCCCGCCAAAGGCATCCCACAATAGACAGATAATCCTCATGTAGCTTTGCTTTTACCCCCTCCTCCTAAACCCCATACTCGGTATAAATTCATTGAGTTAAAATTGAATTTCAACATAAACTACATGTATTCTGGTTTTTCATACTCATAGCTCATTTTTAAATTTATTTTCACCCAGTTAAATACGCAGCAGATGATTTATCCAATTTATGCCTTGTGTGCCTTTTTTTGGGACGACATTTTCCCTATCAATCGAAAAAGTTATTTATTTTTCCTAGCCTTTATTCACGAGTATTGAACCTCAACTCCTCAAATATTTTAACATGAAGGTTGTTGAATGTTGGAAGAAAGTAGGATGTTGACATTTCAATTTTTATACATAATGATTTTAAAAGAAATCATCCCTTGTTCGAGAAGTTGACATCAGAAATTTATGTATTGTTGCTGGTTTTAGCAAAAATCGAAGAAAGTTGCAAAAATATCTGGGCGCGAGTGGGTTGAAGCAGTGGAAAAGTAAGCACCCAAGTTAATCCATTCCCTACTAGCAATTTTGCTCCGGCTACCACCGGCCACGTAGGAAGCCGATGATGGCCCGAGCGAAATTGCCAGTATGGTTGTACTCTAAGGAAAATTTAAATTTAATAACCGTTTTATCGGCAGTATGCAATACTGCCAGTTTCGTATCATAAACATAAGAAAGTCGACTAATGGCTTAGAATTTAAGGCACTGAACCTTAGGTGATAGCTGAAGTGTCTTCCAAGGTTCTGGCCTCTTACAAGACGGCTGCCGATCTAACCGTCAGGGATTTCCTAACGCATGGTTTCCTAGAAATGTAACGTGATTACGCGTCAGAACACCTTAAAAAGTCCTCCTACGGAAGTATTCTTCCTTAGGCAGACAGCACTTGTATAGCTCTGTCTCATCTACACCTTACCAGAAAAGAAAAAGAAAATAGGTACGTGTTATGGTAAATAATCATAATTATTGTTTGTATTCAGTAACAATTTCGTCTTCATGTTCAAGTTTTTAACACTAACCAGTAGCTTAACTTACAGGATTGTTAATTTCAAAAGTGTTTATTTATTAAAAAAAAAAGACGGGACATTAAATCAAGAAAAATTGTAGTTTTCCTTTCGCTTCCGGTTCATTATACTTATCATGCATATATTGTTGATTTTCCCGTGACTGCACCTATAAATAATTACTCAGGACTTATTCAGAGCCTACTCATACTTAATCGGGATTCTTACTCAATGCTTTTTTTTCAAAAATTCCAGCGCTATTCCATGGTCAAGGAAATGGTCAATAGAAGGCTCTGCTTAGTCAGCTGTCAGCACTCATAATTTTCACAGTGCCATCTATTGGCATTTGTCATAATCAGGAAACCAAATGTATTCTGAACCAACGAATTAAAGCACACAAAAAAAAGAAATCGCAATTACTGATTTATTTGTTTGTGTTGTTACGGCAAAAGTACGCATGGTGTATCTGCCTAAGATGGGAGGTGCCTCGGTTGCAGGACTTTCTAAAGGGCTCTAACGCGCATTCACGTTACGTCTAGAGAAAACTGACCAAAACTCCAGACCGGTCGACAACCTCCAGATGGGCCCTCGAACCCGTGACCTACACACTTAAACCTTCTACCATGTTCAGTGTCTTATCCACTCGGTGATGGTGAGGTTTAAGACTAAGACATATTCATATTTATTAGGAAGTATTTTTGCGTATTCAACAAATAGTAGTGAGATCCCAGTCGAAAAAAAAAGACTAGATATTGATGTTAGAAAGGACTGAATGCTTTCTCACTTTTTTTTTTTCAAGAAAAGTTTTTATTTTAAGTAGAGCTCTAATCTTTAAAATGCATTATGTCAAAAATATTTCCAAAGCATATTCAGCTTAGCACGGTCACGCTTAGTATACTAAGAAAACAGACAGATGCAATGGAAAAATATAGTAAAGAACACATGATTTGTGGCACCATTGCGAAATGTGTCCTATTTTTTTCCATGTGTTCCAGTTACGTCACACTGATAGGGGAGAGAGTAGAATTTTTTGTGCGATCTGTAGTAATAAAATGACAAGAATGAAAGAATACTAACCGGTGGATCAGAGTCTAATTATTTCGAAGGATATTTATGTTCTCAAAATGAAGAATGCCGTTGCAATAGAAATTTACTCGTGATTTATTCATAGGGTTTAATCTGTAGAATTTTGAATACATTCCGTAGTCTATAAATATGCAAATTCAACGAATCTACACAAACCTTACTAAAGCTTCTTTTATCTAAAGAATTCAAAATGCATTTCTAAAGAATTTTAATATGCTTTGGATTAGTATAAAATTTCCGTACTCACGATTTCTTTCAAGCAATGAAAAGAATTTAAGTTATTTAAAAAGAATTACCATTATATAAGCAAATTCAATTCGCGAATACATCATAGAGCACGATAGAAATATTTTCTGTGCATGTTTATCTCATTCATTTTCCTCTCAGAAATAAAAATAGAAGTTATCTTTGCTGAGTCAAAGGTTAGGTAATGTTTTCTTAATATTAATGTTACGTCAGATACATGATTCAGTCACTTTTATTACGGATTTCATAATTTTTTATGTATCCTGCAATCACTGTCTTTAATAAACATACATGCATGGCGGCAAGTTTAATGTTGTGTATGTACCATTTTCATTTTTCATCATCAAGTTTAGAGCAGCTGATTATCGTGTGCTTTGCCTTAACAAAAAAAAACATCAACTTTGTTAAAAATTATTCAGAAGCTTGAGTTAAGGATATCCATTTAAAAATTATCTGTACTTCTTTTAGCACAAAGTAATTGTTACATTACACCATTAAAAGAAGAAACAACAATATTTTAAAGTAATTCGCTTTAGAAAAAAAGTCTTATGATATCACTTGGCGTAGAAATAAAAACTCCGCACTCCACAATCAATTATTTATAGTCTGCGCATCTTTTGGAAAGTTGTGTTACATTTCCTTCTATAAGTTCTTCGTCCAAGTGAACTAAATCTTCCAGACACTTTTTAGTGATAAAATGGAACAGAAAAAGGAAGAAAAATAACACTTCCACCATGATGAAGATATCGGTTCACAATGGAAAAATTTGCAGTTTCTTGAGAGTACTCTATACGTTAGGAGAGAAAAATAAATAAATGAAAAAATCGCAAACATTTAAGTTGCTGAAGAAAACAGTTTCTTGTGCCTTTTTGAGAAAAATAAGCTTCGTACTTTGATCTTAGCATTCAAGAGAAGTAACATAATTTTTGAAATTTGAGAAATCCTTTGTTGCGAAGTTATTCATTCGAAAAGAAAGTGATAAACTTTGTGATGGATCTTTCGAATTTGCACGCAGATATTTTAACTATATGGGTACTTTTGATATGGCACACTGGGATAGACTTTATAATTATGAAACATGATTGATATGGTCACCGGCAGATTTCTAAATATATAAGGTTGCACAATTTGTGACCGTATAGATGTAATGCGTTCCGCAAACATTAAACGCTTGGCATGCCACCATATTTTCAAGCTTTTTCTCTTAAACTTAACTGAATAGAATAATGCTTTAAGAAATGTGAAATTATATCAACTAATAGGAATTCATTATTAGATTTTCTTATTACATTCACTGTTATATACGGTTTTTGCTTATTAAACTGACACATTCTAATACTATGTAGATTTTTTTTGGAATGAGGAAGATTCAGGAACAAAGTGTTATTTTAGCAAGATACACTCAGGGGCGTAGCCAAGGGGGGGGTTATGGGGGTCATAACCCCCCATGAGGATTTTTTTGCCATACAAAATGTATATTCTTCACTACATTGTCACACACACGTATACATATATATGAGTTCTAGTAGTTGTAACCCCCCCCATGAAAAATTTCTGGCTACGCCCCTGCATACACCCATGATTTTTTTACAGAAGTGCTTCCGGTTTGATTTTAACTTGAATTACTTGTATTTTTTTTTCTTTTTTATTCTTTTGTCAATAAGCTTTAGCCTTTTTAAAGTAATTTGGAAAAGAAAGCTCAAAGGCTAACACTTGGATTGGTTTATCCTATAATTTTGTTGATGTTTGTTATGTTTGTTTTGTTCATGATGTTTTTAAATTGTCGATATCTGCCAGCCAACTGAGCAAAATGGATGTCATCCGCAGCATTACAATTATTCTGGGGCTAAACCTTTACAAAATTGTGCGTAGCTACTGACTCATTAGGAGACTGAGGCACAACCTCGTGTTCTGTAATAATTTAAGAAATGAACGATAGGAAGTTAACTACTACCTTCTTCGTACGATCTACATTCTCTATTTATCTATCTTGACATAAAATAGACCTCTACAAAGTAAAGTATATCATCATCATTTTTAGGAACAATGGTCTATCAGAGGAATTGAGGGGCAAGAGGCCGTTTAATGTTATTCCTTTCCTAAACAATTGGCCTGCCTGCACAACACTGCCTTCTCCCTAATGACTGTCTCCCTTTATTTAAACTGCAGCCAATTTCTTTCATTGCATATTGAGATTTAATCCATGAACATCCGACTATAAGTAGTTTTCTTTTTTCCATTTTCGATTTTACACTCAGTCTACAGAAATGGATATCACGTTAAATATAGACATTTGAATAAAATGGTACTATTTAATTTCTATTTTGTGTCTTTTGTAAACGTTACCGAAACACTGGTGTCCTGTTTTAAGAAACGTTAAATATTATGAAAACTTGTGAGGTGCGTTGACAAAGAAATTGCATTCCCACGGTCGTGAAATAGTATTTCAGAAAATGTCGAAATGACCACAAAAAATAAGATAAAACTAATATTTAACCATTAAAATGGTGGTAAAAATTTATTACAATATAGAAGTATGTAGCTTTCATCATAAATAAAAAAATAACAAAACAAAATAAGACTTTTCGACTTTTCAAAAATATATGCACAATGGATAAATGGGAAGATTTGCTTGTAGAATAATGCTATAGGAAAATTTGCATATTCTGTCAAATCAAAATAACTCTAAACGGCATTAGATTTTTTCTCTAGTATTTATTTCTAATAGAATATTAAAACTTTTCTTATAAAATGAAAATAACAAGATGCATTTAAAATTACATAAAACCCTATAATTTCCCAATTTTTATGCACAGTAAAATTACAAGAGCATTTCTTAAAACGCCGACAAACAGTTTCTTGTAAAGTGTAATTAGATTCCGAAGGCTAGTGCAGTTTTGTTAGTAAATTCCACAGCATCAGTAAAATAAATTGCATTCAGCAGAGGAAAAACTTTTCGAAATAGTTTTATCATTGAATTAAGAAACTAGATCAATCATTTCCCTTCTGCGGCAATTTAACCGGCCGATTTTTGTTGTGTTATTGATGGTAGGAGATAAAGCATCTGCTACACGTAATGGCTCCAGTAGAGAAAAAAAAAAGTGCAGTTTAATAAGAATTACTGAATGGTTTCTAAGAACATTTTAATACTAGTTTTATATATATATATATATATATATATATTAATTTAACAATAGTTAAAAATTTCATAAGGAATTCCTGGTAGTTTAAATGATAAATTCGATAGCTGGCATATACTGAAAATAGCTTACCTTCATATTTAAGAGTATAATGAAAAAATTATGTCCTTTATTAACAGACTTTTTCAATGATTTTAGATATGTTATCATGTAGATATTTATGTAGATATTTTATACCTAATTCACAAGAGATATACGATTAGAAAAACTATATTATGGAACATACTCTTACTTATAATATGCGTCAAAAATATGACTGCCTAGATAACTATGTTGAATATAAATTTAACAAAGTTCTAAGTTCTTTTGTCTCTGATAACCTGCGTCCTTATAATTTCAAATGGATGCTTATTATTTAAATAAAAAATGTAGCTTCCGCTTATAGGTTTTTTTAATATCCAGGAATGAGTAAATTGTCCTAATGATCTAAAATGCGCGACATGGGGCGCGACTACTGAACACACTTTCATCTTGTCTCTAATTACTGACTCAAAGGATCCAGAAGTGAAAAATCTCGATTAAGACAATCTGCATTTTACAGGTTATCTTTAGTTCAATTTGATGGCAAACAAAAAATCTATATTTTTTTATCTATATAACAAAAAAATCTACTTTTGAGAATGCAGGTCAAATTCCATTGTGGTTACATGATAAAAATTAATTTTAAGTTAACGTAAACAAGAGAATGTGCGAATGTTAAATTTCATTTTACAGTAGTATCAGTCATCGATATTCTGGATACCAAGCATATTACGTTGACTAACTATATTTATTTTTTAATTTTTTTTTGTGTTATTGGTTATTTTAAAAAAATGTGTATATATTTAGCATATGCATTATATATTTTCTTATTATCGGCAGAGTAAGTTTACTTTTTGTTCTGCGCGTACTAACGTCCACGCACTACCGCAGATAGCAGAGGATCTACAGTACTTTATCAACTGATTAATACAGTATTAATTATATTTTATTACATAAACCATTACGACTCCCATTATTTTAGTTATCATTTTGTCAACTATTAGTTGCGAATTTCGTCAATAGCAGGTGTTGCAATGGACAAATTGCTAATTAAAATAGCCCACCAGACCTTTACAAATGTATCCATTTTCGACAATGCAGAACAAAATTAAAAAAAAAAACCCGGAGAAACAGATACAATTTTACTTTGAGTAAGTAACCGTATTATAAAGAAAGACAGCCATTACTTTCCAGCCGAATGTGCTGTATAGATATCGCGTTCTCGGTACGGGTTTTTATTTTGACAATTAAAACTTTTCTTTATATTCATTCTTTTATTATGTTGAGACGGAGCTTATTATAATAAGTTACACCACTGATTTATTGTGTATATAAAAGAAAGTTTGAAAACAGTTTCTTGATAGATAGCTAAGCCTAATTTTGCGAGTCCAAAGAAAATGACAATTTTGGATGTGCCGTATCCTAGTAAAGAAATTTAATAACTATGAACTGATTGTGTAAGAAAAAGTACTAATTATTTCTGAATTTTATTTTTGTACATTTTATTTGTTTGCGATTTTGTATATCAAATTGATTAAATGAGATACACAAATTCTTTGAATTCACAAAACCAACGTAAAAGACAAGTTTCTGCTCGTATTAACTTTTGACGTTTGTAAGAAAAATGCACCTTGGGTATTTTTCCAGAATATAATGCATGTTACAGAAATATTAATACACATCCACACTAGTTGGAGTGCACCCTCTCAAAAAATATTCGAGTATAAGCGAAATTTCCTATTTTGGGTTTGCTAATATTTAATTAATATTCGAAAAACACACAAATAGACAGAAATAAGGAAAACTGTAATTATGCGTAATCGAATTCATATTTTATGATTGTTCATTAGTTTTCTTTAAAAATCACTATTAACTAAATGCTCATTCTCTGCTCAGACGGAATGTTTCTATTCAAAGACGAAATATATAAAACGAAATATTACAGAACGTAGATAAAGTTCTAGAAGAGAAATTCAACGCTTCCTCTATAATGTACAGTTGTATGTCTCGAGCACTAATCATCCCTGCCCAGGGGCAAGAGGTACGTTTTTACAAAATTTTACGTCTTGCTTTAACGAAGCGTTCTCGAAATAAGCGAAGTAAAATTTTCGAAAGTTTGCACAAGAAAATATTTGTTTAGTACTCTGTTTACGGAAAAGCGTTTTGAAAGTTGGAATATAACCTTAAATTGTTACATTTTTTTTTTAAATCTTTAATGCACTTTATTCGTTTTTAATTTTTACTTGTAACAGAGAATGTAGTTGTAATATTATGAGATATATAACATATTTATTGCTGCAAATTTCTTTTTATGCCGGACACTTGCCTTTTACAGCCATTGTCTACTACTAAGAGCTGGGGAGTATTGATCATTTTAATTTGCAAGTACCAAATAGGCAAACCTGCATTGCCTTCTTTAAAGGGACTGAATAAATACACCCAAGTTCATGCCACAAATCGAGCCTGGAACCGTTGTCTGGTAGAATACTTCTTTAGCTACTACAAGACCTAAGCGGCTGGTTTTCTGAAGTAATGGTTGCAAGTATCACTGCATTCCTCGTAAGATACTGTATTCCTCATAATCAAGACCGTAGCCAGGTGAGGGGGAGTCCAATTGATTTCTGTTTGAAGGTTTAGAACCCCTGATATAGAGCAATCTTTCAAACCTTTTAACGGACCGGTCAAGGTGAGATAATTTCACTGTGGCTCTCTTAAGGGAATGAGGCACGTTGATTGTTTATATTTTAGATTGTTTTGATTTAATTGTATTGAAACAGGCATTCAAAATAAAATACAGTTACACCAAAAGTACGCTGAAACAATGAGAACCCTGATCTTGTTTCTTTGCAGTGAGTCGGCTCTATTTGGAGCTAATAGGAAACAATGACACCCGAAGTGTGTTGCTTATGTCCAATTTATTCCGTTGTTTTGTTTTGCTGTCACTGCAGAAAATCCCCGCTATACACAGATAAGTTGTCGGAAAAGGCAATAGGTATTTACGTTATTGCAATTTTAATTCATAATCTTGAAATGTTTAATAAAAAATAAACTAATTTAAATTGCAGTGGGACCTGCTAAAGTGACCACCTGTCTATTTTGGCCACTTTAGTACAATTTCTCCTTACAGCCACTATACTTTAATGCCTTCGTCAGTTGATCACCTTTAGAAGGTGATCTGTTCTTTCCGAGAGGTCACATTAGACAGGCTTCACTGTAGTTACAGGATTTCTTCTGTTACAAAGATATATATTAGTACAAACCTGAAAGAGTCGAAACCTGAGATAAATACACCGCAGTAAATAAAATGAAAATAATTTAATGTTCATTGGACTGACCACTGATATATAGCACATATGGAATGCATATCGGAGCAAATGCAATGAATTTTCATAATAAATAAACAACAGGAAATAAATATTACATACATGCACTGAAGTAAGCCCAGAATATGGACATCTTTTCCAATCTGATCAAAAATTTCTGGCGCATTTCCAAAATGTGATAACACGTTTTTTTTTAATGCCTTATCCGTGCTGTTGTTGATTATCTAAAAGCTGCCCAGATGGAGTGAAAAAAATACTAAGAAAGAAAATCAACTATAAATTATACATCTTAAGTCTGAGAAAAGTATCTAAATTTTAATTTTCCCCAATTGGTATAATTAACAAAATTGAAATGATCGATCATTGAATTTAATTCTATTTTATTTTAAAATATAATCCATAACTTTCAAAAAGAGGGATGACAACTTTTTAAAAATATTTCATTTATACTAATTATAAATTGTTTCAAAAATATAAATGAGAACACGCATAAATTTTATTTTCATTAGAATGAGTAAAATTCAATACCAGCGAAAATAATTGTTCACTTTTTTTTTCCTCATTGTCTTTGAAATATCTTCTATTATAACAAGTGATTACCAAAGACAGTGCGTTCTCCATGAAATGCCTGCTTCGTTATTCAGAACTTTTCTGTCCTTCCCAAAATTTCTGGACAAAATTTAGGTCGTCATCTGAAAGTCATTTTCAACGTTGTCACCCCCCAGAAACTGTTAGTGACCATCCTTAAGAGTTTAGAAACTACGGATTCAGAGAGTACTTGCATACACATATCGGGGCGTGCAAATACATGGTGGTCTTCAGTAGTTGTTCAAGGTTGTGACATTCCGACTACTGATTAAACCCAAAACCTTTGACTAATAGCCTAGCACAACCCTATTTTCTCTCATTGTCTTTTTCAACTTTCCAGTAGCCTAGATAAATGTTGATACAATACGATTCTCATTTGAAAACTCGCTCTATTTCATCTCCAATTGTCTGGGTCAGCTGTTTACTGTAGACTTGACCTCTAAAGGAACAGGAAATGATTGCTATTTGATTATGGTGGTGCCTAGTAGGCAGATGCATGCTGCCTTCTGCGAGTGGTCAATTTAGGACCAATTATAGGTGAGAGACCTAGCACGTGGATTGGCACCCCCATGAATACTGTTTGAACATGGAGGCCATTGGAGCCACTACATATTTTACGTGAACCAGCTTCCGATAGAGAATACGGTCCAACATCATCCCTGTCCAAATTATGCCCGTCCTAAGAGTGGACAAGGTCAACGTAATTTCGCTTTCTGTTGTAATTACGGAAACCGTGTTTAAACGATCGGGCTACTACTGGACTTAATTTTCTATATTTTAACTGTAGATAAAGGAAATTTCGTATAATTAAGGTTCATAAAACTGTCAAATAATAATAAAAAAATGTAATAACACTATTTCCAATATGGAAAATAAATATCTACGCGAATCCTTTGATAATAAAATCAGTCAAAATAACTGGTGCTTAAAACATAAAATAATGAAAAACTTTCTGAAAGAACACCAAAAAGTTTACTTTAACGACCATGCAGAATTGACCTTCAAGCGATTGTCATTGAGGAAGGGCAAAATAGTTTTTGCTCGATACAACTGTATGGCCGTTAAAGTAAACTTTTTGTTGTTATTTTACAGATTTCTATTATTTTATGATTCCTCTGATAGTTTGAATTCATATAGAAAGACAGAAAACAATATAATTTAAGAGTGGAAACCATTTGTTTCATTGTCCTACAACCCCCCCCCCCATTTCCTTTTCATCTTTTTTTCATCAGTATGAGTACTTCGTACACTTTTAAGGAGAAGTACATCACCAATTGCATTGCTTCTGAAGAAAAAATAACAAGCACGCTAAAACGTACCTGTTGAATGCGTGATAAGGAAAAATATACTCTTCCTTTTTAATTCAGTTACTTAAAAAACATAACTATTTACGCAGCTTGCTATGGATACAGCTTGAAAAAGAGAATGCAAATTTTAGCAGCAATATAGCGGAAGATTTTGCTTCTTTGCAAATATATGGTCCTATGCGTTTCGAATAAAAAATATATTATTAGTTTTATCACCGAAAAAGGTTTTGCTTTCATATTCAAAGGAATAGAATATAAAAGAGTAGATTTCAATTTTATATAAAAAAAGTTTAAATAAAGTTTATAATTTATAGACAACTTTCTTTGTGCATTTTATCATGTTTGAAAGACTTAATTTTTATTGAAATTTGAGATAACAGTCTATTTCTTTCTTTGAAAATTCATAGATTAGCTTCTATAGATAAAATCTGATATAAAAATAATTAATCAAGATAAAGGACACTTAATATTTTTCAAAAAATAATACTTAACAGCAATAACAAATAAAGTGCAGTATCAACTATTTTGAGTTAAATGAGATAATTAAATTTTTTAATTAGTTTTGCTGTATCCGTGTGGTTAAACTGGTAAGTAAAAATTATATATTTCAATAAAATATATAAGAAAAAGACATTCATAAAATATTTACGTATAATTTATTATGGTTAGAGAATTTTCCAGTGTAAACGAAATTTGTTTAAAAATGATAAATTATTTTAACACAATTTAAAAAAATTCTCATGCATTTAATAATTCTTAACGAAACCTTATCGTATGAGGTTTAACATTTTAATACTTTAATGATTGATCAGTGCGTAAATCAGAAATACACCCGAGAAATTAAAATATTTGATAATATGCGCATTTAATTCTCATTATGGCAGAGTACAGGGTGGCCATAATTAAACTGCAAGTGTTCAAGGGGTGCTGGAGAGAAAACTACCAGGAATATTTCAGTGAAACTTGATATCTACACGTTTCAGGACATGCGCAATCCAAATATGCAATAAAAAAAATCGCCATTTTTTAACCGATAGATGGTGCTATATCGTGTTTCAATGCTTATAGACGTCATGTATGCAAATTTTAAGCCCATCGAACAGTGTAAAAACGAGACCACATTGCTTAATGGTCAATCATGACTCTGAATAAGAAGGAGCATGCATTGTTAGTGAAGATATTCTATCAGAATGATAGCAATTATTCAGCTACTCTGAAAGAATACCGGCGTATGAAACGATTAAGAAGAGGTCCAATGAGTGTCAATGAGAATAAATAATGGTTTATTGTTTTCCAAGGCGTCTTTATGAATTGTTTAACTTGTGATCTTATATTTACGTTAATTTTTGATTACATGTTACTGCAAAAGTTTAATTACTGAAGCAATTTGTATGGAATTTCGATAACTGTAAATGATGTTTTATATCGTTTATATGCCCCTTAGAATGTCACTATGCTCTGTCTATCGGTTTTGGAAGTTGTATATGCCACCGGTGAGCTTTGAAATACGGTACAGCGCCATCTATCGGGTGAAAATGACGATTTTTTATTTTTTCATATTTGACTTGCGTATGTTCTGAAACGTGTAGATACCAAATTTCACTGGAATATTCTCGGTGGTTTTCTCTACAGCACCCCTTGACCACTTGCAGTTTAATTATGGCCACCCTGTATATAAGACATGGAGCATATGATAGAATGCTGAGGTGTGAATGTCTCGAGTTCGGGTATTAACCGTCTTGAGTTTTGGTCAGTTTTTACCAAATGTAAGAAGAATATGCGTTAGATTATGCTTAAAAATTGTCATTCGGCCAGGGTACCCCCGCCCCGTAGGCATACGCAACTTCTGTAGGCTTGTCATAACATAACACAAAAACAATACGCTCATTCAAAGGTGATAAATCGAAGTCATTAAAAAGACAATGCTAATTTTTTACTAAACAAG
Organism: Cheiracanthium punctorium; assembly: GCA_038373885.1. Taxonomy (NCBI): domain Eukaryota; kingdom Metazoa; phylum Arthropoda; class Arachnida; order Araneae; family Cheiracanthiidae; genus Cheiracanthium; species Cheiracanthium punctorium. The sequence goes on along the minus strand of JAWZYV010000957.1, from coordinate 373,082 downwards.
TATCCACTGTCAAATAATAAAATATTTAAAATAAATATATAATTTAAACACCTAATTCAGTGAGCATTCTTATTATTAAACTATTTTTGTAAGGAATTTTTTTTTCGTAATCATTAAACATCTGGTCCAGAATTTGGATTTTTGAAGCATGCAGAATTTTATATGAAACAGGAAATATTTTTACGAATCTGTAACTATGGTTTATAAATTATCGAACATAACGGGCGCGGCTTAAAATTTTGACACCAGAAATTTCTTTTCAACAAATTCAAAGAAGTAAAACTGTTGGAGTATAATCTTCTGGCGTCAAAGTAATAAGTTGACAGTCGACGTCTGTAAAGCAAATATTGACTGATTGGACAACAATACCGTTTTAAAAAGTTGATTTCAAAGTATTTCTTTGAAAACTACTTCATTTTATTGATTTAAAAACTTCCGTGAGGAATATATTGCGATTAACACCGAAATGAAATCTTCTTTGCGTAAAAAAGGTAATAATGGAAATGTATCTTTTTTTTTTTTATAGATATATAGATTGATAATATATCAAAAGCTATTTTAGAACATTAATGACATTTAAAAAATGTCCATACTTTAATTATGTCCTTTCATTTAAAATATTTCTCTAATAAAGTAAGTCATTGTTCAGTACAAGTAAAGTATGATGGAATGAATAACATATTTAAAGAAATCCAAATTCTACTAAAACTTTCGGGTGATATCTTTTTAATACCCGAATAAACTTCTGAATTATTTTTAATAAATATAAGAAGACAAAAAAGAGAAAATTTTTAAAATAAAGCTCTGTGTTTAAATATGGACTAATAATTATAAAAAATATATATATTTTTTTAAATTTTCAATATCAAACACCCTTATTGCAACCCGCGAATACATAACTGCTTATCGATCTTCGGCGGATGTACAAAGAAAATTCAATAAATTTTACATATTTTAGCAGAAAATAATATATCATTCTTTAAATATAGAAACGCTTAACTATTTATTTCTGTGTGAGGTTCAAAAAGTATTTTTTTTACATGGAAATCGTGTTTCCTTGGTGTGTCTTTCAAGACTTGTACGGACGTCACAAAGTGGTTGTTTCTTTCGTGTTCCATTTTTTTATCATTCCTTTGTATTCACTAGTACATACAGGGCACTTTGGCGTCCCCTTCAGCAAAGAGAGTGCGTGCCCCGTTTCCCTTCTTCCCTAGTTGACGGACTTCCGTAAAATTATCACCTACAGACCACGCGGGAGCATCGAGTTTGTCATCAGTCGTATACATATATATATCAGACTTGAGCAAACAATCCGACAATCGCAAGGAGTAAGAAAGGAACAACTTCAAAAAATGGTTTGAACTTATGGACATATTGCCCGAGCCGTTTGCAAAGTCTCGTGAATTTATTTCCAATCTAGGGAATCGCAAGCTGTCCGACTAAATATTCCGAACGTATAGTATTCAGAGTGGTCGAATGAGACAAACTTTGAAACCGAACTACATAATGCCAAAAAAAGCTAGTAAAAAGATTGAATGTAATGGAAGAAGAAATAAGTAAAAGAAGAAAAAGAAAGGGAAGGAAAGGAAAATATAGTCGTACTTTTTTATTTAAAAGAAAAATTACTTAGAGAACTTATTTAAAGGAAATATATATTGCATTTTTTTTCTCTTGGATTCATTTTTTCTATTAATGAATTGAAATGATTTTGTGAATTTGAAATGATTTTGTTCGTTGCCGGGAGCAAAATCTACCGCTTGATTCTGCCTCTTTTGGTTAAAAGAAATCTGCCAAAAATTATATATATGTATATTTATATTATCTTTTCTTTAACGGTATCTTTGACGTTCTTCTATAAAAATTAAAAATTTTAGCTAGTGAATCGAAAATGATTTCATCCTTTTAAGAACTGAAAGAACTTTCCAATGATGCAATGATAAAAAGAATGTGCGAATAATAATTAGAAGACACAAGTCGAAATGTGAATAAAGAACAAAATATTTAATAATTATAAAAAAAGATTATAAATGAATTGAGAACAACGATACTCAGTGTCATCGGAGTTCCAAGTGTATACAAAGTTTCATCAGAATATAGCGAAGGAAGGAGCTTTAAAATGTGTATACAAAATTTTGAACTAAAGTAGTATACACTGATCCAGTTAATGAAAAGCTTGAAAAAAGTGGATACTGTAAAAAAATGACTTTTATGTTATACAACATAAAACAATTTACATAACAGAAAAACCATGAAAGCAACGTAAAAGTACCGCTCAGTTACATTACTTTCTTAATTCTGGTTCATTTCTTTTACTTTTGCTTTGATAGTTAGTTGTACAGCTCTTACAGTAACTGTTACTTGCTAAGAACATAAAAATGCGAAACTCTTCTGAAGATGTTCCAGAGACAAAGCAAACCACAAAAGTAACACTTTTATGACATTAAAAAAGCTTATTTTTGGCATGAAAGGGCATTTTTTATGGGGCCATTTCACCAGAGGTGAATAAGTACGGACTGATACATTTTCCCCATTTTCCTTGCTTTTCGTATTCTTGAATCCAGTTCTAAACACGATTATAGAAGAACGTATTTTAACTAGAATGACTCATTTAAAATTCTATAGAAGAAAATTATTATTACTTTTTTTTTTCAAAAATAAAGTTTTCTTATATAGAAGAGGATAGCTAATAATTTTGCATCCCAAAAATAGAATTCTTCAAAAATTATAGCAAATTACCCCAACCTGTTAGCTTATTACGTTGTACTAAGTTCCTTGTGTCGACTACCAATTTTTTGCGACAAAATTAAAGTACAATATTTGAATCCCTATAGCAACTTATCAGTCAGAATATATTGGATTTTGTAAATACGTGAATGGCAATTTTTGACTTGAATTTAAAGATTACGAATAAAATTGAAGAGTAATTCGTCAAGATTAACTGCAAAAAATGTGCTAGTTACATTTGGATACTCTCCCTTCTAGCAAAGTATTTCACTAAAATTATAAACAAGTAATGCTCCAATTAAAGAAAAAACAGCTTTTAGCTCAACCTTTAGCACACAGAAAGCAAAATACAGAGTGTCTACAAAGGAATATCTATACTTTAAAATGTTAAAGCTTCAAATAATCATAAATGGTCGTGTTCCATTTCCCAATTCGTTTTGAGTGAAAAATTACTAAAATTACATTAATTTTCAGCATTTTTTTCAAGATATTCAATGATGCTCTTCATATCAATGGCCCGCAAGAAGTTCCACTCAACTCCCTGCGATTTCCTTTGGTGCTACATTAAAGATTTGTGTTTCCTCCTAAAGAAGAATTTATTTTCGCCTTTACTAGTTGGCATTGCTGCACTATAACCGAGGATAAATACAACCATCGAAACTGTATCACCAAACATACTGAAAAAAGTGGGATCTTCTGTCATTCTGCAAGCCCCATCAGTAGCCGAGGCGTTTGCGCTCTCAACTTGGACACAAAAGGTGCCTGGTTCAAACCAACGCCCCCTAGAAAGGAATGCCGCGGCACTTGCTTGTAACATCACACCGAGTAGGTAAAGCAAAGCGTTTCCATTGGGTTTCTCCTCTCTCCCAAGGCGCGGGAGAGAGGAGAAACCCAATGGAAACGCTTTGCTTTACCTACTTGGTGCGGGGTCGCCGCAACTGAAGAAGAGAAAGGAGAAAGCAAGAGGGGGTCTGGGTACTGGTTTTCGTGACGTCACAAGAAAGGATGGGATTTGGAACAGTTTGCATTGAGTTCAATGGAAGAAATGGAATTAATAATGCCAATAAATACGAGTAGCTTAATTTTTTATGACGCATTGAAATAGCATTTTCGTTTTACAACACTTTGTTCTTAAATAATAGTGAATCAACAATATTTTTTGTCAGAAATCAATGGAATAAATTGGTACTGAATTTAAAGCAGTTTCAGCATTGTATGCAGTATGTTTTGCATTTCGGGCTAGCAAATACATTCTAAATAATATAATGGTTACTCAATGTTATCATTTATCTAAAATAATATGTATATGGATTAAATTTATACGTTGTATAAGCATAAAGTCATATTTTTAAGTAAGTAAAAGCAAATATGTTTTTAAGTAAAAATAACAATTTTTATTAATTTTACTTAAAAACTGAAATACATTATTTAGTTTTGCTTCGTTTTAATAAGCTTTTTAAAAGAATTGATGTTAAAAATATCCAGATTCATAAATAGTCATCTCAAGGCATTTCGTGACGTCACAAGAGAGGATGGGATTTCAAAGAGTTTGTATTGAATTCTATGGAAGAAATCTGATCAATAATGTCAATAAACACTAGTAGCACGAGGAATATAATCAGAAATTTCCACAATTAATATTTTAAAAACTTGTACAATACATACTATATATAATTATGTTATACAGACTCCTAATGTCAAATTTTATTAGAAGCAATTAAAGCACAAAAAACAAGAAAATAAAAAGTAAAAGCTTTTATTACCCAAACCTTACAAATACTATAAAGTTTTTCATGAAAGCACTACAAGTGTTTGCTTTAGTTTTTTCTAGATAAGACTTTCAAATATCACATTGAGACATTTGAAATATACATAATTAAATATTTTTCAAAATTAGTGAGTATAACTCTTGAATATGTAAAACTGCCTAAATGCTCTCAGGGGTTTTCATGTAAAATATATTGCAGTAATACATATACTTTTTTGTTATTGTTGTTAGCATTGCAGTAATACATTTTCTTTTTTGAGTTAATTTCCGAATCTGTGTTCATACTTAATTTCAGAATTTTCAACAAATTCCGATAAACCGTTTAGTTGAAAATATTTCTTTAATAAATACCTTCTATATTTTTTATTTTTCTAAGTATCCAGCAAATAGATTTCTCTCTCTCTCTTTTTTTTTTTTTTTTTTAAATAAATAAATCAACCATGAGATCCGCATTGAACCTTAAGCTACTTGGTATGTGCAGTGGAAGGGAATCTTCGTTTAATTTATAATTAATGGTGACATTTTCTTAACATGGAATTGCCATGAAACTCTTGATACATTTCTTAATTTCAAAATAATTTATATTTTCCTTTGCATTATTTTTTTTTTTTTGGTTTCCTCAATATGTTTTCCCTAAACGTTTTCTCTTCTTTTAGTAGGATCAGTTCTTTCTTGCTTTTTGGTAATATCGGATATATAGGCTGGTAAGCTCGAAAAAATGCACGGGATAGCATTCGGTTCTAATTTATAATGCTTTCTTTTTACAGTTAAAAGTGCCCCATCTGATTTTAAAATAGCACCGTCTTTTAAAAGATCTTCATCTCGAAAATGCTCAATACAAACATACGTATTTTTTCCTGGGGACCAATTTTTTCTTGGAGTATTTTTAGTCCATTCGGCCCGCTTTTCTTCGTTTTTTGGGAAAAGTGAAAACTTTTACATTTTCTCCTCTTTTGTAATTAGCTTTACTTACAGCCTGGGACGCAGCAAACGGAAGCATAGTGATTGCTAGAACAAAAGAATAGAAATCAATAAAACTAACGCAAAATATGTCAATTTTATATTTTTATGTACTCTATAGCTTAATAACTATTATAAAGTATGTCGTATTAAGAATAGAGATTGCTGACTTACCATTAGTATCCAAAAAAGGCACAAAACATCTTAGTTTCTTCTACTTTTCCGTATGATTCTAATGCCTTTAACGGAGAAAAGTCCATCCTCTCTTGTGACGTCACAACACCTCCACGCGTTCAGTACCCAGGCTCGCCTTGTAATTGTCTACTCTCCCCCTCCCTTCCCGGGGGCTCCGCTTGGTGTGACGTTACAAGTAAGCGCCGCGGCTTTCCTCTCTAGGGGGCGTTGTTCAAACCCAGGTCGTTCGCGCCTACCTAGCCGTTCAGTATTCGGTGTTTTTCTTTCTTCTTCTTTCTTTTATGTATGCTTTCAAAATTAAAAAAAAAACCTTCTTTCTAAAGCACATTTTTGAATATTAGTTGTATTTATTTATGTTTAAATTTTTCAAAATTACTTTTAAAGTTTTTCATTCTCAAGCCTATTGTTTACTTTTAGATATTTATTTACTTTTTTTAACTTTCAAAATTGTAAAAAAGGAATAAAAAGTACGTGTTAAATATATGCATCTGTGGTCAAATGTTACTAAGAACAATATTGTGAGCAATTGTAAACCATTGTAAACTAACTGCTTTTATATTGTATAACACTGATGTATTTTACCAATTGCAATCCAAAAATTGTGCAGTAAAAAAAATAAAATAAAAAGGAGGGAAACCGCTGCTTGCTGGACCTGAGCCTGGAGCTAGGGTTCAGCAGTAAATTAGGACACTTCAGGAACTAAAACAGGCTTTAAACCAAATAGGCAGGTCGTTCCTGCAGGTAGTATCCTATATAGTTATCTCCACCCATACACACACTGAGCCTAGCTCCCTCTCGTAGATAATTGGTGGTAATACCACATTACATTTCATTTCTGTCATTCTCTAGTAAATGCAACCCTTCAAAGTTGGGATATTATTTACAATCATCCTGTCTGAAACTGAAAAGATTTTCATTAAAACCGAAAAACACACTGACTGGGAGTGTCATCCAAAATCAAAAACATTTTAATAATATTGAATGACTAAGGGTAACTCAAAAGCAGGTCGAGGTCAGGAATTGCTAAGAGCAGATGCATTATTAGTTGATTATCTTCGATCTATCAAGCAATGTTAACCAAGACTGGCATAAAAGAAATCATGAGAAGGGCCTCAACACTCGAAACAATAGGGCACTGATAAGTCTATGGAGAAAAAATCAATGATTATTCGTCCACGACATACGCAATCACTTCCATCTTGCGTTAGTACCATCTATGCCATAGCCTTTAACTCGTATTTTAAGCTACAATTGTATTTTGAGCTACTCGACGGCTATATACCTAAGGAGGGGTGCCTAGAGCGCAAGGCTTTTTAAGGGGTTCTGACACGTATTCATGTTACATCTGAAGAAAACCGCCCAAAACTTAGATCGACGGCTGAACGCTAAGCCCGAATCCGGGACCTTCACACTTCAGCCGTCAACCATGTTCAGTGAGTTTATTCATTCGACCATGGTGGGACCAGTGTGCGTTTTCTCAAGATCACTATCACATAATCGATCTCAGAGGAGCTAGCAAATAAATGTCGCTAAATTCAATCAAAGTTTTTCTCCGCATTTAGCTAAGTTCAGAAAGAGAATGATAAACAATAATCCAGTCAATAAAGTAATGATGCCAATAAGATTAGTATTGTACTACTTAAAATTACAGAGCTTAACAACTTCCCGACATTCCTTTAATAAACAATGAAAGAAAGAAATCGATTCTTTATCATAAATATTTACGTATAACTAAAATGTGAGAAAGCTTTCTTTGTTTTGACTTCCAAATTCCTTAGTCAGTAAACGAATTCGCTCTGGAAGTTTTTTTTTTACCCCATTGACAATAGAACCGAATTTTACTTGACCTTGAATACAGCCCATTTTCCCGTAAATATCATGTGTACAATTTGTCCAAATTGACGAAAACGTTGTTACAAGAAGACAACCAAAGGGGTTACATTTTGCAGATTTTAGAAGCTGATGTGAAGAGTTATTAAAGTAATCCTACAATGTGAATGAGAGGCCATGTTTTTTCCAAGTTTTCCTCGAAGCCATTATACTAAAAGGAAAGTCTGTTTAAAGTTATTTTTTTCACTTCCCGAAAATAGTCGAGTTCATTCCAAAACACGGTAATCTGCTAAGCATTAAGCTGTTACCTTTATGAAAATATGTTTAGAAGAAAGGATACCTGCCGAGTTAAAAGCTGTAATTTTGTAGCTGGGAAATTATTCTGTAACATGGCTAACAATTGTAGAAAGAAAAAAAGTATTATTATATTAAGAAAGCTGTCTATTTTTAGCTAAGCACAACAGGATTTTTATACGGTGATGGGGTTTTATTAAATGCAATTATTTAAATAAATAGTGATTTGTATTGGATATAATTAAGGGAATGTCAATGTACAATGTTAATTGAAATAGTTCAACGTTTCACCTTACAGTGGAGCTAAATTAGCTGCATCTCCAATATGGAGAAACATTTCACCATGCTTTGGTTCCACTGATCAATTTAAGCACCAAATCGTGGTTCAACGTTTCTCTATACAAAGGCTGCAGCTCATTAAGCACCATTTTATGGTGAAATGTTAACTACTTTTATTAACAGCGTAACATGCAAGAATGTCACAATGCATAGATTCCTGTGTACACCACTTATAAAAAGAAACTACTAGAAGACTGTGTATTTTATTTAGGGGATTACGGGAAGAGTAAGGGGAAGGGGGGAAAAATGTGTACGGGAAGGGGGGAAAAAATGTGTGTTGAGCAGCGTGTACAAGAAAGTACACTGGAGTGAGACTTGAATTGCTTTTACGAGTTATTCAATTCAAAATACCTCAACATCAAAATTATGCGTTGAAATAGTTTAATATTTATGATTATTTTTACTTTACCACAAAAGGAAATAAACACCACGATATATATATATATATATATGTATATATATATATATAGTTGAATTCTATGCAAAAGCAAACAAAAATACAGTGGCTCCACAGGTTACATAGCGCTTATTGAAGCTGCTTAAAAGAAAAAATGTGTTTAATATTTCTTAGTAAATATAAAACGAAAGACCCCCCAGGCCAGCCATTGTTATTATATAAAAAAGTCTAATTGTCCTCGTCAGAGGGGGTCATTGTCCTCGTTAGAGGGGGAAATGCACAATACCGCACCATAGGTTTCAGACTCACAGGAGATTTTGCCAAGGTAATGTGTTATATTCATAACTGTATTCTGCAAAGATTAATCTAAAAGTATTTAAACAGTTTAAAGGTAGTTATATATGTGCTCTATGTTAATTAAATGTGTAAACTGCATAAGGCAAGTCTCAGAGGTGTGATTCCCCCTTACCTATGGGAAAGAAAAGGAAAAAGATTTTACTTACAAGTCAAAAATTCAAAAAAAACCACACAAAGCAAACGTGTTGCACATCAAAAGAAACAAGTTAAAATGTAGTTCCAAAATCCTCCATGACTTACAGGATTTTGGAACTACATTTTAACTTGTTTCTTTTTACTGTTAACCTTTAAACTGTTTAAATGCTTTTATATTAATCTTTGCAGAATACAGTTATGAACAATTTACATTACCTTGGCAAAATCTCAGGCTGTGAGTCTGAAACCTATGGTGCGGTATTGTGCATTTCCCCCTCTGACGAGGACAATGCATTTTAAACTTTTTTATATAATAACAATGGCTGGCCTGGGGGGTCTTTCGTTTTATATTTACTAAGCAATATATTATATATATCCCCCATTTTTAAAGAAATTTGATGTCGTTATAATTTGTGTTTACGACAAATTTCTTGATTTCAGATTTTTTTAAAGAAAAATTGAATTTAAAGTTTCGAAAAATAATTTAATTGGAAATCAAGAACGGACTAGCTACTAATAAATTGAATTGAAATTGAAGCATATAATTTCCTTGGAAATAGTAGTCCTCTGGGGTGCCCTAAAATTCCAGGAGCGTTACATGACAGTACTAGGAACTTTACTGAACAATTTATCGGGAACAATACATTTCATTAAAACCTTCCTGAGTTGTTCAGCAAATTTCATATTTTTGTCAAGTAAAGTTCCTTGGAATAATTCTAGGGTCCATTATTTACAAGTAAAGCTCCTGGATTTTTTTACAGTGAAAGGTCGCTTTCTTTAAAGATAGTAACTTTTATATGAAATATCGTAATTATTTATTTATTTATTGTAAATGTTGCTGCAGTTGCCTGAAAACGCACAGAATGTATATATATATATATGTATATATAACGCCTTTTTTTCTTTTTTTTTCAAATTTTGAACTCCGCCACCTAAAAAAAGGAAAAAGGAAAGGAAAAGGAAAAGAGAACATTTGCGAAAAACTTTAAATTTAATATTTAATTTTGAAATTAAATGCTCCCAGTGTGTTTTTTGAAATGACCGTTTCAAATAATTTCCACTTACAAAACGAGATTTAATTGAAAGCAGAAGTTTTACAGTTACCAGATATGATTTCATTTAATTATTTTCTTTTAAAGTTTGTTAAATAAACAATTTTCTTGAGTGATCTGAAAATAAGTTAAGAATGCAATCCTTCTCAAAATGTATGTGTTTTCCCCCATTCTCACATGCAGTAATTATAGGGATGTTATGAAATTTTAAAGAGTGTTATTTTTATGCATACTATTTTTTTCTCAGTTTTTTCTTTTTATAATATTACGTTGCACAGTTTATTTCAAAATTTTCTGATTATTATTTTTCAGTTTAAGTCCTGAAAATAATAATCATGAATAAAAAGAATAATAATAAGGTATGAATAATGAATAAACAATAGTTTTGTTTATTCATTATTCATACTTTAAACCTTTTGCTTAGAATTTTTACTCAAACAACAACAGTAAAACTAAATTAGACTATTTTCGAAATTCTGTAAGCGGAAAAACTATCAGTATTTAAATTCCTTTGAAATACGATTCGGTAAATATGAACGTATATCAAAATTTCTTATCAGAAAAAAACAAAAATTACGAAGTGTATAATATAGGAAAGTTGGATATTATTTATGAATGCACATATTTCAAAATTTTCTTCTTCTTTCTTCTTATCAGCTATTTAAACCAGAATCGTCTTTTCCCTAAGTAAACTGATTCTTTTAAAGTTGTTGACTGTGCAAAATAAATCATTTCCACTCTTGCAACTGATAAACATGTTTTTTTGCTCATATAAATTTTTTGTGCTATGAGAAAAGATTGTTTAAGGATTTTTTAACAGCGGTTCCCAACCGGTTAGGCATCCCCACCCCCAACCTTCGGGAGCGCAGAGGGTTTCCAAGGAGGAGTAAGTGATAATGCAAAGAAGGCAAAGAACAAGTGATAATGCACGTTTTTAAAAAAACATCTTATTTTTTTCTTTAACTCCAAAATATACATATTTTTGCTTAAAATGCTTATTCAAAATTTGTTGATAACATTATTCTTTAGAAAAGCCGACTGAATGTTCAATGTTAAAGAATAAGAAACTGTGTGAATGCTGAGGAATACGCCTGGAGGCGCCATCGTAAGTTACCCTTCGTTGAAGAAGGGGGAAAGGGGGGACACAATGTTAAAAGGTTGATAACCGATGTTGTATAGGATCTTTGAAAAATTCCCGATATTTTAGTTTAATTAAAAAAGTATTGTTCATTTAAAAAGTGTGATATTTTTGTATTTTATTATAAAATTCAAACATGCTAGATATGCGTGGACCATTATCTGTTAAGTGTAGTCCTATAATTGTTTTCAAAACGTCCACTTCTTTGGTAAAATTTTCAGCTACATTTTCCATAAATGAGTACATTTAGAGATTTTTTTAATCGACCTACGGAATACTCTGCGTTCAGGCATGATTTTTTACCATATCCAGTAGACCCGGGATTAAAGGATCCCAAATGCTGCGGGCTCCTCATTTTTTATTTTTTTTTAAAGAAAAAAGAAATTCAGTTCGATATTTTATTTTTGAAATTATAGCACTCGAATGTTTTATGATCTAATCCTATGCGAGTTCTGCCTCTGTTCCGCATTAAGCATTTCTGCGAGACTGTTATTGCCGTTCCTGTTGCAAGTATTTAGTTCTCATTCAGACGAAGGAGACGAGGCGCGGCGGTAACATGTGCGAATCGCCCGTTCTTAAATTTTTAATTTTTAATTGTAGTTTTCGTTTGTGTAATGTGTAAATAAAAGTTTTATTGCGTGAAATCGATATTCAGTATTTTTGAAATTAAGAATGTCTACACTATTACATTTTTAATAGCAATGAAGAAGTTAGACGTATTATTTTTTATTGATTTTTGTTATCTGATAATGTTCTAGGCATCTACACTTCGAAAAGCCAGTTCAAGGTAAAATGTTACTATCACAATGATTGGTTATTTGCGTGTGTGTGTGCTAGTTTTGGAAATTTCACACTGAGATCAGTTTCAGGGGACCGACATCTCTAATTGTGCCTGTGATGCAGTTCATCACATTTTGATAATTAGTTTTGATTTTCCTTTTTTTATTCTAAATTAAATATATTAGGGTATTTTTAAATTCCCTTCTCTATCCGTTAACCTATTTTAAGTCTGTTTCTTAAATTACTTAGGTTTTCACTTTTTTCACTGTGTTTAGCAGGCGTCCTTCTGACCGCGGATTCCTCTATTTTCAGCCAGCTCCCACGGGGTTTCAGTGGTATTTCTTATGTTGCAACTTATCTTTGGCTATTCCCCTTGGCGATCCACATTGAAATTTTTGTAAACTTGCATTAACTCTTAGAGATCTTTTTATCTTTTCTATAAGGCGATTTATTTGGCGACCTTTCTTTCTAGCTCCCGGCTCCATCATCGGGTTGGATTTCTGTGTTCTCACACTTTATGATTACTTAACGCTTTTGTCTCAGTCTATAAGTTTCACGCATGTTTTTGTTAGCTACAAGCCACCGTTAAAATAATCATTTATTAAGTTTCAATAAAACTACATTGAAAATGTATACTGATTTGTTTCTCATTTTAAAGTGCGAAGTTCCAAGGTATTGCATATGTAAAGTTTATCAGCGATGCGACCTCACAAGTTCTACAAAAGTTTTATCTTCACGGCGCAATTCGTCATAGTGCCTCTAGTGAATAATTTTCTTAATCGGGCCCTGATGAGGATCATTGACATATAGTGTTCCTTACAAAAAACCACGAACAGTGAAGTCGAATGATGTTAAATCAATCGAATTTGGTGGACGCTGTGCGGGATGCCAATCTGGAAAACTTTAGCACGTTCATAGTGAATAATTGCGTTGTTTGAACGTGTAATTACGCGTGACTAAACCTCAACACTTCCTGATGCCACTGATCAGAAATTTGTATTCTATTTTTGCCACAATAAAATGGTGCGTAATTTATAATGCAAGGATTTTAGGAGACACCCTTTAATGCAGTTGAAATGCACACGTAAAACAGGAAGGTCTTTCTTTGTACATTTTATTAATAAATATTTAATAATTTTCATAGGTTCAAAAAAGAGACAACAGTATATGTACATATATATATATATGTATATATATTTGTAAAATAATACTATCCCTCATGGTAAACAAAAGTTCATTTTCGTATAACATAAGTACACGCCTATAAAAGTAAATTTGAATGCATGCAGTTTAGGATGGATTTATTAATGGACATACATAATTTATATTTTAGAGTATGGATATGCTTATATTTTAGAGGTATTAGTAGTAAATTTAGTAGTAATTTGCAGAAGTATCAGTAGCAAACTTATTTATATTTTAGAGCATGTATTCCTTTCCATTAAAAATTCTTGTTTAATAAAAATCACTTTCACTTCGTGAAAAAAAAATATACTAGACTGGAAAAAATTGTGTTGAAATTATTTTTTTTTAAATTTTTACTTGTATAAAAATGAAGGATTCGATTTCTATAATTTGAATTACTTATAATGAAATATACAATTATGTTATTTGCAGAACATTAGACGTCAAACATATACTAAATATGTACATGCACTAAAAGTTACACTAAAATAACATCAAATATAAAAATTGAAATTGGAAAATGATGAAGTATTTATATCAATTACTAAAAATTGAAGGAGTTCTTAAATGAAGAAGGAATGCTAATGGTTTACGTAGAAAGAATTTCTCACAATAGACATTTTGTAGTATTAAATCATTTTTATTTCGTACAATAAATAAAATTATGTACGTCGAACTAATTTGATGCAATAAAGAGCGAACCACGTTTTCACAAATCGCATTGACACGATTATGTTTCTATATGGAAAGTCTATATTGGAGTCCACGTGCAGTGTATTGCGTATCGCATCTCAGATGCTCGTAAAGTAAGACTCAAACGTTCTGGAAAGATTATGTTACATTCCGTATTTACTCAGCCGAATATTTATAGAAGTATATGAGTTCGTCGAATGGAACAGGTTTTCACGGGCAATTTTTGCTGCAGCAATTTCGAAATTAAGAGATGAAAGAAATGCAGATGGTTGGTTCACTGGAGACGTTTTTTAGGATCTATTGTAGACAATTAAATATGGCTAAGGATTTTACAGATATTAAATGCTTAGTATGAGTATACAACTATTACTGAAAACGAGAAAAATATATGTTTGGTATATTTTTATAATAAACTAGCTGAAGTACCCGTTCTTCGCACGGGAATGAATGGACTTTTTGATATTACGATTTGTGGTGATTACTATTCATTGTAATAAACAGATATAATAAAGTGGATATCGCGTTATTTTGTGTCCAATAATCATGCATACCGAATTGCAAGGCAATCGTTTGTACGGTGCAGAAGGCCATGCGGCATAGCGCAATCTAGTGGCGAGTTTTAGCAAAACGGATACGGCGAAAATATTTTTCGCATTCAGATATCGATGTATACGAATTTTCATGACTATCGGCTGGACAGTCCTGAAGTTCATGTGTTGACGCGACATCTAGTGGCAAGTTATAGGAAAATGGAAAGCGCCATACTCTTCCCCGTGTTCAAATATCTATGTATACCTATTTTCATAGCGATCATTTGCACAGTCAAGAAGTGATACACTGCAGGGCCATCTAGTGGTTCAATAAAGTAATGATTTGCTACAGCGCCGTCAAGTGGCGAGTTATAGCAAAATGGATAACGCCAAAATATTCTCATTGTTCAAATAGCTATGTATACTGATTTTCATAGCGACCGTTTGAATGGTCAAGAATTTGGCCTGCTGCAGCGTCATCTAGTGGCGAGATAAAATAATAATGCATTGCAGTGTCATCTAGTGGTGAGTAACATCAAAAGGAACGCAGTTAGAATATATTCTTCGTGCTCAAATGTGTAAGTATAAAAATTTTTATGCCGCTCGGTCGAACGGTATAGAAGTTGATGCTTTTCAGCGCCATTTAGCGGCAAGTTACAGCAAAATGGATAGTGAAAAATATTCTCCGTGTTCTAATATTCGCGTGTACCAAATTTCATCGAAATCGGTTGGACGATATTCGCATAGCAAACGGCTAAACGGAATAGAATTCGACGTTCTGCTGCGCCACCTGGTGGCAAATTAGAGGAAAACGGATAGCATAAAAAGCTTCTCCATGATAAAAGACTTAGGTGAACCAAATTTCATGGTGCAACGGTGCTCAACGGTG
Organism: Cheiracanthium punctorium; assembly: GCA_038373885.1. NCBI lineage: Eukaryota > Metazoa > Arthropoda > Arachnida > Araneae > Cheiracanthiidae > Cheiracanthium > Cheiracanthium punctorium. The sequence continues at coordinate 357,816 of JAWZYV010000957.1, read as the reverse complement.
CTGGAGTTTTTCAACCTCATACACTCATACCAACATTCATTTTTATCTATAACCAGTGTCATTATATATCCCAGTCTCAAATAAAATCCAGTTTCAAATCTAAGCCTCGCCAAAGTGCCAACATACGCCATTTTGCAAGCGTTTTTTCAGGAAATCATTCGAAGCATTGACTTAGCAGCAATAATATATGGGAAATGGTTCGACCGCGAAAAAGTAAAGCAAGCCTTTATTTGAAAAGTTGAATCCCTTAATACAGCCGAATTTTTTAAAATTATCAACTATAACGTGTTTTATTCATCATTACTCCGATGTACTAAATGAGAAGATTTCAATTTTCTGAAATTTGGCGGAATTCCCCCAACTTAAATCAATGTACTCATTTGGCGAGAATTCTGGAGATAGATCAATTGAAATCCCTTAATAACTGCATTATTTCTTCACGGATCATTAAAATTTAACGCTGTATTCTAATAAAACCTTTGCACTTGTTTTCAAAAATCTATTTCCTTAAGCTCTCAATAAATTGCGCCAAGCCGAAATCTGTGCAAACCGCTAGAACTCACTTTCACAAAATCGGCATTTGAGCCATTTTATTTTTTCGCCAAACTAAAATAATTTACCTATTAGCCTCGGAAATCTTCAATTCTTATAGTTTTGCGTGTAAAGCATTACATTCCTGCTCTGATTTCCCATGCACACGATATTATAATTAAAAAAAAATAACCTTATGAATATAAACTAACAAAAAAAAATCATTATTATTCTTTTATTTTTACTTTGAGAATTTAAAACATTTTATTCGGCAAAATCGCCACACATGGCAACCACGATCCTTATTTCACACTTTTTTCACTACAGGGGTTACAATTACGGAAAGCTTTTTGCGTGAATAGCATAAAAAATCTCTTAAATTCCGGGAACGGGTGGACTTTCAAAGTTTTAAAGTGGACTACGATTTATTCTATATTATTTTACATATCTGTGCTAAATTTCAGGCCGATAGGTTCATTTTTGTGGATTTGTATACGAACGACATTTTATTCGGCAAAATCGCCACACATGGCAACCATGATCCTTATTTCACACTTTTTTCACTACAGGGGTTACAATTACGGAAAGATTTTTGCGTGAAGAGCATAAAAAATCTCTTAAATTCCGGGAACGGGTGGACTTTCAAAGTTTTAAAGTGGACTATGAGTTATTCTATATTATTTTACATATCTGTACTAAATTTCAGGCGGATAGGTCCCTTTTTGTGGATTTGTATACGAATCAAATCCACAAACAAACAAACAAACAAACAAACAAACAGAATTTCATTTTTATTTATAAGAATATACCATGTTTGTTAGTACCTGTATTGTATACATTTAATTGTATATGATGCAAATAAAATAAACTACACCAAGATATCGTTATTTTGAATATGTAATACAGTCAACTACTGAAATAATTAGAGGTATATATATATATATATAACATTACAAATCAAAAGTCCGCTAAAATCCCACATTTCTAGAACTACGCAGTTTGAATTCAGTTGGAACAAAGGAATCTGCTTTTAAAAACTGCAATTATTACACGGTCCCTTGCTATTCTTTTGTAATTTTGTAGACAGTCCCTGTGTTCAGTCAATCTGGCGTCTTGAAAGACATAACAAACCTTGAAAAACCGCTGATGAGCTTTAGCGTTCGGTCAATAATTGCAACGTGCATGGATCATGTGACACGAGCAAAAAACTTAATAAAAGGAGCTGATGCAGTCCATCAGCGACTCTTCCGCGTGACCGCAACTGCCAAAGAAAGATGTATCGAGTCACCCAATAAAATAATGTAATCGCAGTTTGCCTCATTTCTTCCATCGGCGGCCGCTATGGCCCAAGGATTATCACAGCTCGCTCCAGTGTTTGCCGGCCAGTATACCACAGTAACGGCTCTAATCCAGAGTCTCGAGCCGCCTCGCCAAAGCCGATAATGGGTCGCAAACAGCCTGGCTTTCTCGGGCCCACGACTACAACCGTCCCATAGCCGTTTAATGCTACATATGTATATATATATATATATATATATATATATATATATATAACTTGCCTTTTTTCATAGCTTCAATAATATAGAATTAAATATGTAGATAGGGCATATTTGCAATAAAAAAATATATTTTTTTTTTTTACATTATAAAGTCAAATAACATCTAAATAACGAATTACAAATAATTGCGTGTTAACGAACAAGTCCAAAAGCTCATTATCACACATATTATATCGGAACAGGAGCATTGCGTAATGTACTAGGTTCAAAATTTACAACAAACTATACTGTACTTGAAGTGAAAACCGAGGGTATATCGTTGAAAATCTCCACGAAAATTGACCATAACTTCATTTGCAATAGCTCTACAAGTAACAATTCTGTAAACTTGTAATTTTTACCAGTTATTTAGAAAGATTTTACGAACCTTTTACAGCTCTTGGAATAGTTCTACCTATTAAATTAATATTTTTATAACTAAAAGTATAAGAGCCCATTTTTTGCCTCTTTATAGTCTTGCGCGCAGCATTTCATAAAATATATATATCACAGTAACTTAAAAATTTCAATACATAAAGAAAAATATCCTTAAATTAAAATGACGAAAAAGAATTTTGCTGTGATTCATGTAACGCTATAATTTTTCCATTTATTTGCATAATTGTGCAAATGAAAGTTATAAAAATTGCAATTATTATTTTTTTGAAAGGAAAGAAGAGTCCCAGCAAAATTGTTTTTCGTCATTTTAATAATAAGCTATTTTTCTATGTCTATAAGAATTTTTAAGATAATGTGATACATATATTTTATGAAATGCTGCGCGCAAGACTATAAAGAGGCAAAAACGGAGCTCTAATACTTTTAATTATAAAAAATTTAATTTGGTATATAGAACTGTTCCAAGAGCTGTAAAAGGCTAATAAAAGCTTTCTAAATAACTGGTGAAAATTGCAATTTTTACAAATGATTACTTTTGGAGCTATTACAAATAAAGACATAGTGTTTTTTCGTCAATATTTTCATTGCTCAAAGGTACCTGGCCCCTTAAATGAATATGCTAATTCCATTGGCGCTAACAGTTTCAACAGTTTTCTCATTTACATCAACATTCATTAACGCCATTTTTAATCCAACGCATGCGCTCTTCTTTCAACTGCATCAGCCACGAATATTTCAGATTATTGGAAATCAGAATACCCAGTCAAAAAAAAAAAAAAAAAAAAAAAAAAAGTAGACAGATTAAACTGATTCCTTTCTCTTTATTTATGCTTTCCTTGAGATATTTCCACGCACGGACGCTTTCCGCAACTGGAAGCCCTACGCTGTCAGCATTAATGAATGCTCGCTCGTAAGGTAAACGACTGACAACAGACAAGAAAAGTAAGGAAGACTGGTACGGGAACGTTAGAAAAACCACGGTCTACTTATAATATATCGAAATTCTGAGCTAAATTAGTAATTCGAGTGAGTGTGGTTTTGAATGAGTATTGATACACGTAAAGTTTGACAGAAAATCCATTTTACGCGTCATTGATAGATATCTCGGAGACAGATTTTAACCCTTTAACGCGCAGTGTTCCTTTCTGGGAACACCAAACTCTGACGTTTTGACTGTTGCAAGTCACGAAGAATAGATTTGATGTCTATAAAAATAGTTGCGGGTGACATAGCTCCACGAGAATCCTTTATTTTTTAGCACGTCATTTCCTGTAAAAAATTGTTACGATTATTTTTAACAGCACTGACATCGGCTGAAAAATGGAAGATTGCGAGAACAGCTGGATAGATTGCCCAATGCTGAAAAAAGGGCAGTCGTTGCCATCGCTCGACTTAACTACCAGCAAGATGGCGAATGATCGAAACGTTCATCGCGTGCCACAGATCTAGACACCCTTTTTTGACGACAGCTGGCTGTGCCGCACAGCCAGCTGTCGTCACGAGTCGAGCGATGGCAACGATTGCCCTTTTTTCAGCATTGGGAAAGCGGGTTGCCCCTCAAAGGGTTAAATAGAGAAGAAAACGGAATTAACCGAATCAAATGTTTCGGACATATTCTCAGAAATGCCATACTGTTAGAAGATTGGTTTATTTAATTAATGTTTATTATTAAGGCATACATTTTTTTTTAAATCTTATACATATAAAAATGTATGGAGTTCTGATTTAGAAAAAGTGACTCTCTAACTTCATTTTAACGTGCATTTTTGCAGTACTAGTCAGATTCATTTATTTATTTATTTAAATTCTAATAACGTAAATTCTGATACTTCATACACTGATTGTGAATTAAATTTTTGTTTAAAAAATTGTATGAAGTTTTCTGGGAAAAGAGAGACTGATAAAACTTAACAAATATAACTCTGCGTTGTTTTCAAACAAGGAAGATGATAAAACATGAATCTCAAACCTAGGCATCTCGAATGCCAGTTATAAAGATGTAATTAAGTATTAAAAGACCAGTAAGTTAATTTTTAAACACCTTTATTCGTGCAAAATAAAAATCTAGTTTGATTTAAAACTTCTATGTAGTGCCACAGATCGCCATAAAAAGAATGAATCTGAAACAGTATACCGTGCATGGAAATGAAGTAAAATATCGTTTTAATGTGCTTGTTAATTAGAGAAAGCGTTAAAAGAAGACAACCCCCCCCCCTCATAAGCTAATATAGTGGATGGATAATTGAGAAGCCGTTCAAAATATGATCATACCTATGGCTGAATAATATTAACACAATAAAATTAACCAAAATATTGGTTTAATATGACTAATTTATACAATTTCACATGGAACTAACTAATTTTGATGGACAAATGTAAAATATTAAAGTATTAAAACAATATAAACTAGATATAGTAAAAATATCTAGTTTATATTATTTTAATACTTTAATTGTATATTAAATGTAGTTTTAGATTGTTTTAATAATTTAAAGTATAATAAATATACTTTTATTTTCCTTTAATGAGGCACGAAGATTTTACTTCCACCATATTACCACATATTCAGTAAACGTCTTACCCATCTTCTTCTATGCATTTATATCCTTTTATAAATGTAAATATTCAAATATAACCGTCGGTTATGCCCAAGGAAGGTAGTTTTTTTTTCTAACCGTTGCATCTTTTTCCGGCGTACAAACTTGTCGTTAACAGGCTACTCACATAATTTGGCGCGGGGTTATGCTACATTACATGTGATTATAAGCAATTATGCTGTTATTTTAGCTATTATTATAAGTGCATAGATAAACAAATTTTAATATGAAGGAATTTCTTTCTCTTGATCGTATATGTTATCAAGTAATGCTCCACCTATTTCTACTTTATTTGGAGCAGTATACCCTGGCCTTAAAGCAGAAATCATCTTTTTAAATTGGGGATGATTAACCTGATGAAAAGCAGAATGGGTGTCATAAATATATCTTGCCACTTCCTCTTATTTGCTTTTGAGTTTTAGTGGTCTTTGTGACATAATCATTCATGCTGTTCTTAAGAACACCAACATCATTTTCTATCTCACTGATTTTTCTTTTCATAGATTTGGCTGCCTCAGATTTTGTACAAGTTAAATTGTTCTCAACTGTTTCTTGAGGTTGATCACTATTAATATCATTTCTACCAGAGGAGAAACATTTACCTACATGTGCTTTCATTCTGGCTACTAATTCCATCATAACTTTTTCACAGTTCTTGCATTTGGTTTTAACACCTTTTCCAGAAACTGTCTGCTCTTCATTAAAGTACATCCAAATATTATCTTTCTTAATTCTTGCCATTATCCTTGTACTTTAGCAATAGCTCTCTGATTACGGAATCCTAAACAAGCGTGTTCTAAAATCTGAAATAATTCTAGTAATGCCAATTTTCCTGATCAAATTTCTTTTGTTCTCACACTGTCACACTCAAAAGTCACTCTCCCCCTCCCCCCTCCCCTTGAAGGATTCCCTAAACCACTGCAGTGCCATCTAATGCTATTAAGAAATTAATTTCATTTGAGTGTTGAAGATTTTTATTTAGATTATCATCATCAATCTATCAATTCAAAATGCATTTTTGAAAAATGATTTCAATCATTGATTTTTTAAAAAAATATCCCTTGATTTAAATCGTGATTTTAATCATAATTTTAATCAAGCTGATTTAAATCAACGAACCTTGATTATGCCTTAATGAAATGTTTAAGAATTCAATCTAATATTGCTATCACGGATCTATTTTTTAGAATTGAAGTATCGGAGCCATTTAAAACTTGATTAATTGATCAAAAATATTTCTGGTTTTTGAATTGGTTAAAACTTTTTCATGAGTAATCGAGGACACAGCAAAAATGACTTGGGACAGCCAAAAACAAGATTGCCAAAAGAAAAAAAAATCATAATGTGTGTTTAGTATTATTATGGAATATTATATTTACTGATATATTACATTTGAAAAAATCAAGCATTCTGTTCTGATATTACATTTCGAAAACTTAAATAAAGATTAATTTAACGCGAAGTGGTCTTGAGTCTCTCCTTTTGATTGCAATTAACTGGATCGACTGAAACAGATCATGGACTTTCTCCCTAAGCTTAGCAAAACATTAATACAATTTCTCATCAAATTGGAGATAGTCCTATAATTGGCAGCAAGTCATATAAAACCCTTAATTTTATTGAAGTACCGTACAGGGGCGTAGCCAGAAATTTTTCATGGGGGGGGGTTACGACTACTGCAACTCACATATGCATACATGTGTGTGATAAGGGAGTAAAGAATATACAAAAAATTCCTCATGGGGGGGGTTATGACCCCCATAACCCCCCCTTGGCTACGCCCCTGCTAGGGGTATTCCGAAAGTAAGTTACCGTTTTGAAAAAAAAAAAGGAGCTTTTTCTTTAAAGCCAATTTTATTTTTACACGAATGAGCACACCTTAAATTTTTTTTCTACATAGTTTCCGCCAATGTGCAAACACTTGTCTAAGCCGGTTACCAGCTTTTCTAAACTTTCTTCATAGAAATATCCCGCCAATGACGATAACCTCGACTCCACTGCAATTTTCATACCAAAGCGCTGGCTGCCTAGCTCGCGCTTCATGTTCAAGAACAAGTGGTAGTCGGATGGCGCCAAGGCTGGGCTGTGCGGCGGGTGATTGAGCTGCTGCCAAAGAAAATTTTAAACCATTGTTTTTGAATCCCCAGCAGTGTGGGGCTGAGCATTCTCATGAAGCAACACAATTCCTTTACTGAGAATTCCTCTCCGTTTGTTTTGAATTGCACGTTGTACAAAAATAGTTTAAGGTATGCTCTTTCATGTAAAAAAAAAAAAAAAAATGGCTTGAAAGAAAAATATGAAAAAATGGCCCTACCAGTGACTGAGAGCATAGCGTTCTGTACTGGGTGGCGGAAGGTGCCTGGTTCAAAACCAGATGTCGTCCGACGACCTAACCGGAGTTTTCCGTGATTTCTTCTGACACTTAGCGTAAATACGGGATAGGATCCCTTAGAACAGGGGTTCCCAAACTTTTTTCCCCCGCGGCACCCTTGTCAGGCTAAAAGCATTTCGAGGCACCCTTGTCAGGCTAAAAACATTTCACGGCACCCTTTTCAGGCTAAAAACTTTCACTGCAGATTTCCTTTAAAGCAATATGAATATGAAGGTTAGAATGAAGCAGTTTGGATTCATTTTACGTTATTTTTTGTTTGTTTGTTTATAGGGCTAACTATCAAGAAAGTACTCTCTTGGGAAAGGGATACAGAATTTTGACAATACCCCCCTTTTAGGGAGCTCCTATAAAAGAGAGGCTATAGAACAGTCTTTAACTTGACTGAAATATTTTTGTTTGAGCCCACTTAGTGATCGGCTTGGCTCACTTTCTTGGAGATACAGGTTCAGAGGAAATTATTTGATTATACTCCACCAAAACACTTTTCTTGATTATCTCCACGGCACCCCTGACATATGCTCGTGGCACCCAGTTTGGGAACCTCTGCCTTAGAAGGACCTCCACGGAGATGATCTGCCCTCGGCCTAGATCCCACGTGCAGATAATTGGCCGTAATCCCACAACAACAAAAACAACATAGGTTGAAAAAAAAATTAATCACGTGCAGAACCTAATTAGCAAACACAACGTCTTTTTGAAACAAGTAATTAATTTAAAAAAATTTTAAGTTAAACGGTTTTACTCTGTCAACAGGAAGGGGTCAAATTTGAATTACTAAATTTGACCCAAACTAACAGGGCAAACTAAATACAAGATAAATTAAATGTCGCTGAAATTGGCGCTATTTGATGATAAATTGTATTGCCATCAGAACTAAAGGTGTGTACCAAATATCAGTGTACCATATGAGATTAAACTAAAGATGTATAATGTCTGACACCAAATTTGACGATTTTCACCAAATGTCGCCGAAATTGGCGATATTTGAAGATACAGAATGTATCAAATTGTATCGTCATCAGAACTAAAGGTGTGTACCAAATATCAGATCAAACTAAAGGTGTGTAATGTCTGACGCCAAATTTCACGATTTTCACCAAATGTTGCCGAAATTGGCAATATTTGAAGATACAGAATGTATTAAATTGTATTGTCATCAGAACTAACGGTGTGCAGCAAATATCAGATCAAACTAAAGGTGTGTAATGTCCGACGACAAATTTGACGATTTTCACCAAATGTCGCCGATGATACAGAATGTATTAAATTGTATTGTCATCACAACTAAAGGTGTGTATCAAATATCAAATCAATCTGTCAACAGGAAGGGGTCAATTTTCAATTGCTAAATTTGACCCAACAGGGTGAACTAAATAAACCTATTTAAAAATAAATTCAGCTTGTTTTTTGTTTGTTTTTTTGTTCGTTTTTGTTTTTTCAATAGCTCAAATCGTTTTGGCAACCATCGATTCGTTTTCCGGTGTACAGTTAATACTTTCAGAAACTATTCCAAAAGTGCCTAATGGAAGAATAGATGCCTTCTTTTAATCACAGAAATCTTTTTTTTAGAAGTATCGTGATCGATTTCTGGGCACAGTCCAGCGCAATCTATTATTTTCTAATGTCACACAGGGTAAACATGTTTTTCTTCGCCTCAGATGCAAATAACCAGAAACCTCAATACCCCTTTTATCAGAATCGATTAAAAGCAATATCACACAGAACGAGATCGATGGAATATGTCTCGTGGAAGTTGTATCGCAGATATCGGTATAGCATGTTTGTTGTTATGAAGTCCACTGACTGATCCCAGCATTGAGGTTTTAATACTGGCCTTGTAAATGGAAACATACTGATTCTATAAATATGGTGAAACGCATAATAGATACAAAGTTTTTCTTCTACTTCAAAATATCAGTAAATGCGTATTAGAGTTTCGCGTGATCGAATCATTTTAAGGCGGCATTCACGGGAGCATTCTGTAGCATGGCAACTTGAATGCTTTTATGGAAATGAGAAAACAACAAAATGACTTCTGATAGTTCTTTCATACTTCAAGGTCAAAAAAGATCTGTTTTCTTTGCAGACAGGTGTCCGTCCTATGTGGCATGCATTCCATCTAAGTGCAGACAATTTCCACACATGCAATTCTTATCAGATATCGGGTAGAACTACATATTTTTTCCCAATGGGCGGGCATTCGCTCATCAAGGATTTTGTTACTACTAAGGACCGAATTACTGGCCATTTTATTATGGGAGCACCCAGTAGGCAGCCAGCGTTACCCCCTAAACATCCATACCCAATCCGGGATTCGAACCTGGGACCCAAGACGTGGCAGAATGGTTCTTAAGCCACTACACCACCTGGGCAGGGAAATGCATAATATTACAGTTTGTTCTTTTACACAGAACTGAAGCCGAATGCTTCAGTTGAACTTCTGATAGATCTGATCTCGATTCCAGTTTTACTTCGTGTCAAATAACAATGAAAGAAAATTTGCCAAGGGTTAATGGTTTTTTTTAAAAATCAGCTTCCCATTAAATAACGGTGTATTAGAAAGCTTAAGCTAGAGAACAATAAATGAGCGAAATTGAAGGCTATTTTTTTTCCTTTTAAGATAATTTTCAGCTTAAAAAATGTGTTAAGACAGGTTTTATTGATTTTTTTTTCCAGTTATTTTTTAAAATTATTATTATTAAAAATACATGATTATTAAAAACAAATATCCACATTATTCTTACAGGATACAGCTGACACATTTTGACAAAAAAAAAAAACGCAACTGCTAGTGCTGTATGGTCTCATGAATTAGTGCGGAATTTCTTGCTTTTTCAGAGGATCAGGGGCACTTAAAATTCCACAAGGTGTTTGCAGAACAAAACGTAAAATTTAGCATCTTATATACATTTTCAACCACTCATAATACATTTAAAATCTCACATACATGACTATCAAGTGGCTTATAATGAATGTTAGAATTTTGAAAAAACAAATTATGTAAAGTTCCGCAGCTCAATTTTACCAGTTAAAAAGCACTATATTAATGTATTGGACTTCCGATCGAAAAGTTAACAATTTAATACCCCACTCCACCTCATTATATAATAGCATGTGCGCTGCAAATGTGGTTGATGAAGTTTTCTGGAAGGTATTTGGCCGTTTCGCTCGAAGGGGTTCCAGTATTCAGAAATTCCTTCGAACTCTGATAAGACTTTAATTTGTGGATAAATCACCGGTAAGAACCATAAGCGTAAAGTTTTCAAAATTATTGGGGGGGGGGGGCGGGCCCCACAACCACATACATTCACGTCAGTGGCGTAGTCAAGGGGGGGCTAGGGGGGTCATAACCACCCCCATGAGGAATTTTTTGCCATACAAAATGTATATTCTTCACTCCCTTATCATACACCCGTATACATATGTGTGAGGAACAGAAGGCGTAACCCCCTCCTCATGAAACATTTGTGGCTACGCCACTGATTCAGGTACATATAACTTACTCATAGCTGCCAACTACTACGGAATATAATGAACCACTTTTTCTACATGATTTTTCGGCTTAAAATATAGCAAAATTTTTGTGCTGCGCGCGCGAGCTGGTTACAATTTTGAAAAAAAATAATTAAGAAATATATTGTTTACAAAAAGTGGTTAATTATATTCCGTAGTAGTTGGCAGCTATATGACTTACTACATATAAGTGTACATTATTGGAGGCGCTCGAGCTCTATGGGTCCATAGAATTCTACACCTATGTAAGGTAAGTATCCATGTTAGTATGTTCCTGCCATGTTATAAGTTAAAAATAAAAGCAAAGTAAAAAATCAAAAGGTGGAAAAAAAAAAACATTTTCAATGAGATAGTGCATTTAGACACATCTGAACTTTTCTTCATTTCATATTTTAAATTGCATAATCAGTTAGTATAAATCAATTTTCTGTATTTAGTGGAAAATTATTGGGTGGGCTCAGCCCCTATTCACAATTTATTGGGAGGGCTCGAGCCCCACGGGCCCATATAGCTCTACGCCTATGGTAAGAACACGATAAAATATAAATATTGCCCTTGTGTTATAAAGTGGGACTCATTATAAAACATTTAAAAATGTAATTATGTATCTTTAAAATAAATCAAAAGTGGGATTTACGACGGTTCTAATTATTAAAATGTACCATTAAATCCTTAAGAACATATTAAATTAATATAAATCCGTGAGAAGAAGTCACTATTTTTTTAGTAGTAACAGTTGGTCGTTCTTTATGTCTCGAAATACAGTATTCTAATAGTTCAAATATTTGAAGATAGAATTACGCTGTTTTTCAAGCATGCAGAGAAAATGACATTCAAGTGCTACAAATCTAAAATTATCAGTTTCCCAGTAATTAAAGAGAAAATATTTCATTTTTTCTTCCAAAAATATTTAAAGTTTATATAAATATGTAGGAATATATAGTTGGCCAAAAATATATTGATAGAAATCTCGTTTTCAAAAATATTCAATTTTATTTTATTTTAATGCAATAATTCGTGTGATACACTTCAAAACAACACGAAATGCAGATGCCATAATTAAAATCAGGACAAAAATGGACAATAAATAGCATTCGTGTCTAATATCATTCGTGTTAATGTTGTCATCGAGTGCGGAATATACATACAGGGTGAGAAAATAAGTTAACTTTACGATATTTTATATAGGTAATCTTTAATGTTTCATCCCTTATAAGAAAAGTGACAATGGAATAAAATCGCTAATATGCAATCCGTATGAAAGAGTTTTTCCATCATTTAAAGTCTTGATCATGTGCATTCTTGTAGTCTGCGTTACACATACATAACTCCTTTTAGTTCTTTTAGAGAGATTACTTGCATTTTAAATTCCTAAAATATATTTTTAGTCGTAATAATGATTTCAACTAGGGATGCAACGGATATCAATTTGGCCGGATACCGGATACCGCATATCCGGCCAAACATTCAACCGTATATCCGGTTATTCGGCAGCAGAATGTTTCTTCTTTTTCTGTTTTATTTTCACTAGTTTTCTTAGATCATTCAGCTATTAATTTTTCTTTAAATTTTCTCATTAGTTCCAAATCATTTAATTCATAAAATCAGAAATCATTTTCAGATTATTTCCATGAAATGGGTACCATTTTTTCTGCAATTAAAGCTAATACATGCTAAAGCTGAATACATACATAAAGCTGAAATGTCATTGATGTTCTTCTTCGAGAATTAGATAAATATCTTACAAAATCAGTTCTTGAAAGAAAGATATTTCAATTCAACTGTTGGAAAATCAGTGTAACAAATTTTCTTACTTTATCAAAATTAGGGGGGGGCAGATTTACTCACAGCCACAGAACAGTACTACAGCATTGTACACTATTCTCATAAGCAGCGTCAATTTATGGGGGGTGGGGTGGTAACCGAATTTCATAAAGATTGAAAACCAGTGTTTGTGACACAATAATTTCCTGCAGTAATAATTTACTTCAATCTTATTATCGTAAAAAAGATAGGGGTATTTAATTTTTTCCCTCATTTTCTAATCCTCATCAATGATAAAAACAGATTCTAAGAAGTATTGAAAACAAAATATTTTCACAAAACATTATTTTTCTCATATTTTATTGTTGCAGTTTTTAGAATTTATTCATTTATTATATTTATTAATCTTAGTATATAATTTTAGGCCGACTATTTATATTATTCGGCTACTACCAACTATCCGGCATATTGGCCGGATGCGGTATGTTTGCCGGATATCCATTGCATCCCTAATTTCAACAATTTTTATAGCTGGATTAATATAAAAATATATATAATTCCGTTTATAAAAGGTGTTCACAACATCCACCAGTAAAAAATCTATGAAATTATTTGAAAGCTAGTGTTCCATTTATCAGAAGAATTCAGTAACTGAAATCCGTTGTGATCACTGTAATAATAAAAAAAATAGCCAGACACAATACGCGGACGAATTGCGCGAAGTCTGATTTCCACAGAACCTAAAAGAAAAGTTCAAAGTATCCGAAAAGCACATTAAACTGTTCTGTAACTTCGGTCGAGTATTTCGTGATTCATTATATAAAGACGATGCACCTTTACTTCTACACAAACACAAAATTGTGATTCATCCAGCTGCCTCACTCGAATGTCGCATTTAGAAAGCATAAATGCCTTTGCAAAATCACATGCAGGACGAAAAATGTCTGCATTAGCAATAATTACGGGGAGTTCATTTTTTTCCTGTTTTTCGCGAACTCATCGTCATAGCGAGTGTTCTCTAAAAATACGATATCATTCCATCGCTTTAAACACTTCAACAAATTTACCTGTTGCCATTCGCAGTAAGAAAATAAAAACTAGAAAACATGAAATTCTTTAAAATCAAAGATTCTATCGGTTTAAAAATTTTCCTTCTACAGTTATGTTTCAATTTAATTTTATTATCAAGTGAATAATTATATTTCATCCTTCATAAATCATAATTAAATTAAGTGTCCTCAGACTTGTTTATCCCTAATAGTCCAAGACCCGGAGACCAAAAAAGTCTGAAATTACGAAGCCTGGATTTTTTATAGCTTATTACAGTGGTTGTGCATGCAAACATACTGCAGTCAGTCAAGTGAAACTGAGAACAGATGTCTCTGGTACGTTATCGTAACTGTCGTATTTACCGAGGTAGTACAATGAATTTACTGAGGCTGAAAATCGTTATACGAGTTGCATGTTACATTTAAATGAAAACTATGACAGTAAGTCAGCTGAATGTGGGGACGGAGCTGGTCAGTCTGGCCCAATGTATGAAGAAAAATGATTACTTTGCAATCCGTTTACTGCACTTCAGCATATTTTGATGGTATTTATTGTAATATCAATCATAAAAGAAAAGAGTCAATCATCGATTTTGAGAACCTTCAGTCAACAACAAAGAGACTTGTTTTGTGTCTGGCTCTCCGTCTATAACAAATGATCTACGTAACAAGTCATTTATTTGTGAGCAATTTTTTTTAAATTTCAAGTCATAAAGTTTAATACATAAAATGCATTATATTAAATTTTTTTTACATGTTATATAGAGAAAAAAAATTATTGTTATCAGTACTTGTGTCAACGGAATTACTATTTTTCTTGGTTTGATAGAAACAAATTAAGTTGTTTAATTTTCCCGCGTAAATATTTTGATTTACAATACAAAATATGACATTCTATGTAAGTTTCTACCGTATATCAATATTGCAAAAACAATATAAAATCTTGCAGCGGTAAATATTTTGACAGTTTATTTCTAAAGCGAATTAGTCTTTTCAATCACAGTACTTTTTCGACATACTTATGATCTACGTGTCTTAACGAATTTATTTACACAGCAATCAAACATAAAAGGTTATAAATCCCTTGTTTTATTAAATAATAGTCAATGACAATATAATAAAGATTTTATCAGTTTTGATAATTCATTAATGAGAATACCATATATTTTTATTAAATATTGAATGTTATTATTACTTTTTTTTTTTTTTTAATTTTATACACACAGCTAAAAGAGTTGTGGGATGAATTTAGAAATGAAAATGAGCTCATTAAGAAAAATTTTACTTTATGCAGTGACTCAGAAAAGTTTCTTCTGAGAATGACCCAGTGTCTTATACTCGTATATTCGGGCGATATATCACTCCCAATTGCAAAATAGTAAGTATATAAATCGCGAAACCAAAATAAGAGCACTTTCTTCATTAGACTGTTGGATCATTTATAAGTTTTGTTGTGTTGAGGCAAAGCTAAAGAATGGCTATCTGCCTAAGGAAGGGGAATGTCCTGGGCGAATGACATTTTATGGGGCTCTAACGCGTATTCAAAGTCATCAGTTACAGTGGAGTAGGGTATATTATTTTATATTATAAAGTTGCTGAAATAACTAAAGAATTTCAATTCCTTTTTTAGTATAATTCAATAGAATTTGCGTAAAATCGCTGATACTTGTCATTCCAGAGATGATAAATTTATAATATATATTTTCTGCTTGGTAACTGCAGTACGCTTCGATTAAAATTGTGGTATATACATTATCCTAGTTCGTGTGCTCCCATACTATGATAGATGTTGCTTCTAAGCAAAGTTATTAACAGAAACTAAACATTTGATGTTGAAGCTAAATGAATTACATCAAATAATTATTAGTGAACGAAGACAATCAATCAAATCAATCACGAGTGCAATGCAAAGCACGTAGTTTTTCGTGTAACATTCTGCATACCATAAATTCGTAGTATTTCGAAGATTCGTTGGTTATTTGTATTTTTAGCTTATAGAAATAAATGAAATATGGTCAACTTATGTTAAAAACTGCGATATCTTTTTCACGCATGTTGCCAAAAAGCCTGAAAATTTTATTTTTTACAAAAATGATGGAGCTTAGTCCTGTTTGAAAAAAAAAATTGCTCACTCCACTCCCGGTTTTAAATAACCAAACTCTGTTGAATGAAATTTTAATACAACTAGAAATATAAGCTTGGGACTCATTTTATTAAACCCCCTGAAGGGATGAAGGCTCAGTCAAACTTATCCATCTCGGGAATCTAACCCAGACCTGTGGCATGGCTAACGATTAATATCATTTTGCTTATGTTACTCTATAAGAACTAAGGGAAGAGGATCAGTTGCACCCGCGCCAACAGCTATCAAATAAATCAAGGGACGAGTTGCACCAGAATCCTTATATTGCTCCAACCGCGAAAATATGCTACTGCTGGCAATTTGCGAGAAGCTCCCCACAAAAATACACCACTGCACCTGGCCATCGCTGTAGGGGGCCCCTCGAAAATATGCTACCGCTGGCCTTTTGCGAGACCCCAAAAACATCACTAGGACCGGCCATCGCTGTAGGGGGGCGCTCGAAAAATGCTACCTCTGGCCATTTGCGAGACCGCAGGGTTCCTCTATGATTGTCCCCCTCCCTCCATTTTGTGGGTGCAACTCGCTCGCGGATTAACCCCTTCAAGAGGCTGTGACGTAAAGTCCCGTCAACTTAGTTCCACTTAGTTTCACTGCAATGCAACTACAACTTAAATTATTCATAACAGTAAGGTATCATAAAATATGTTCCGCCTTGTAAGTAAAGATTGTAAGTAATTTAGGAACTCGTTGTTTAATAATTACAAATCTTCCTATCGAAATTTTATTTTTTGTATAATTTTAAAGCTACATGAAAAATTTACCGTAAAAAAAACTTTACATTATTTGCCCATTTCCAGGACGCTCAGAGGATTAACTTCATCAGCGGTGGAACTCGCCCTTTTCCCCGGGTGCAACTAACCGGGGCCATCGTGATTCTAGCGGGCCTGCTTGTGCACTCCGAAAAAGGCCTACGGACGTTTCCTCATTGATGAGATTCGGCCGTTAGAGGACGTGTCTAAGTGCTGCAACCAATAAGTGAGCATCCGTAGGCCTCTTTGGATGACTCATCGGAGTGCACAAGCAGGCCCGCTAGAATCACGATGGCCCCGAACTAACCAATTCCCCAATAAAGAAATAACAGACACCGCTGGAAATAAACAAAAGAAATAAAAGGTGCACTGACCTGCAAGTGCCTCCGTTCTGGCACATGTTCCTGGTGGCCGTGGGGCCGCACTCCGCGTCGTACTGGCACTCCTCGCCGAAGTACTTGGAGAAGCAGCTGCACGAGTACCTGTCGTACCCGGGCGCCGCGTAGCAGTTGCCCGTGAAGGAACAGTGGTGGTAGAGGCAGGCGTCCTTTCCGCACGCTCTCGTTCCGGTGCAGGAACTCGTAGGTGATGTTGAAGCCGAAGACGTCCAGCAGGTACTCTCGGACCCTCATGTGGATGTTGGCCGTCTCCCGCACCCCGAAGTCCAGCACCAGCACGGGCTTGTTGCTCACCAGGTAGGTCGGCTCGCGGTCGGAGCTGATGGTGCCGAACTCCGTCTTGCCCATCTTGACGTTGGGCGAGTAGTAGGCGTACTCGGTGGCTGTCAGCCCCTCCCGCATGTAGAACTGCGTGAAGTAGACGGCGATCACCTTGTCGGAAGGGGCCTCGATCACCCACCGGCATCGGCTCGGCACCGGGTAAGGATCGGGGAAGTTCGGCGTGGTGATGACGCCACGGGGTTCCTTCATGGTGAACCGGCAGCTCGTCGTCGGGTCTTCGCCGCCGGAGCCGACGCGGATGGAGAGGAGGACAATGGCGGCGACGGTGGTCCACATCTTACGGGAAAAAAAAAAAAACAGTTTTTGCTTGTTTTTAATTACGGGAAAAATTAACAACTATGCGAAAAACCACTTGCATGCAGACACCCGTGCCGAATCGGAAATGCTTTGTCAATAAATGCAGTAGAAGATGGTGTATAAGAGCTTCCCGAGGCTCCACATCTTACGGGAAAAAAACGGTCTTTGTGGGTTTATTTTTTTCTCTACTGGAAAAAATAACAAAACAATAATTACACTAAATCCACTGGCATTCACACACGCGGCGTTAGTAAATAAAGACTAAAAATGCACATGTACAATCGATGGATCTGCTCAAGCCATGGGCGATGATGCTCTGGGAGAAGAAGCACCGCTGCAACTCATCTTAGCCCGCAAGACGATTGTTTGGGCTTCATGACTGTATTAGCACCTTAGCAGCAGCTTCACGGCGACGCTTTCCGCTTTCACGTGCCGAGAGTTCTGTTTTGACAAGAAGCATTTGAAAAGGTCCGCTAAAAAAACCTCTCGCATCCGTGCTCCCATGACTGACGGAGGTTTTGTGCCGGTTCTTCGCCGTGCGTGTATTCGAATCACTTATCCAAGTGACGTATCGTCAGCCTACAACCAATGGCGAATCCGTGACGTCAGATTCCGTGCTGTTTCTCCCGAGGCATTTTCTTTTTTTTATATTTTTATTCTTTCCTCCAGCAGACGATTTTGTTTTTCTACTCTTGACTACGGAACGCACGTGATATCCTTTTGCATAGTAGTATGATGAGGAATAAGGAAACTTATCCTAGATACGAGGAAGATGTGTTTTGCTTTATTTTTTATCGTACAATTATTGTTTTATTGAAGTAGCAGTACTCTGTTCCATATGTCTCGGGTCAGTCTTTTATATCTTTATGAATCGCGGTGAAGGTCGGCGGTGTTTAACTTGTTGCATCATAGAATCTTTTATTGCCTGAAAATAAATAAATAAACAAATAAAACGTATGCTTCTAAATGTTTACAAAGTATAATTATTTTATACAAATCACATGACTGCAATTCAGTTGTAATTCCAGGAAAATTTTGCAACATTTCAGTTTTAAAGAAACAAAAAGTGACAACCAAACGTATTTAGAAATAAGACTATTATTTCATAGATTTTTATTTATTTTTAAAATGCAAGGTTCCCCATAATACTATCTCGATATTTTAAACTTGTGTTCAGTCGAATCAAACAAAGGACAAAAGGACAAACAGGAAACAAAGTGCATAAATAATTGCTGATGTTTAACAAAATAACTATTAATTTTCAGTACTGTTTTTTAATCGAGAATCACTTGATAAATTCATTTGAAACATAACATTTTATTTTAAAATAAAAGTATAAATTCATACTGGAGTTTCGGTAAAAAGTATATTACTATATCTCACCAGTGTACCCCCCCCTTCCCCTATGAAGGAATGAAAGAGTGAGTTAAGGTTACCTTCTATCAATGTTAAAGTGTTTTTTCCCCCTCTGTACAGTTGAATCGTAGAGCAGCACAATATGCCTAAGAGGACTTTTGAGTTTTTTTCGTTGCATATAAGGTAAATATAAGAGTGGACCACAGCAAAAGATCTTCATTCGAAGCATCATACTTTCTATCTTCTCATTTTTCCAAAACTTAAGCCAATATGTCACAAATTTAACCATGCGTAAAGAAGCTGAGCAAAGTATCTAAAGATATCGAGTTGGATCAAAAGATTCATATTGACATCTGACAAATGATTTTTTTTTCTATAAGCTTTTAAAAAACAGTTTGAAAATTCGTATCTTTATTTTAAAATTTAAATTGGTAAACAACAGCGTTAAAAAATTGGCATGTTAGGATTTTTACATTAGTTTATTTAACAGACACTGTATAAAGTAAACGTACCCAAACCTACAATTTAAGGAATTATTTTCAATATAGTTATGTTCTTACCCAAAATGTGTAGGTCTGGCGATTATCAGTGGTTTATAAATGTTAACGCATCTATCATAACAAGAAAAGAAAACATCAAAGCTTTTTCTAAGAAAACAGTTAATTTTAAAAAAAAATTGTAATATATATTTTTTAAATATTATTTTATATCCGTGAAATACACCTAAAGCTGACACCAGCATTTAAATACAAACATAAAGCTGACGCTTGAAGCACTTAAACCTGACAGATCTATATTAATAGTCTTTAAAAAAGATCAACGTATATTTATTGTACAGTTGTTGTAACATTATTATTTCCTCCAGGTTGACTTTTGAAGTGGTTATGACGCATCCACGTTACATTTGGAGAAAACAACCCAAAATTACCAACAATGAGATCAATATCCGTGTAGTTGGCGAGAGTCGCGAACCTTCAGTGCCCTACCCACAAGGCCATGTACTCATTATTGAAGGAGATACAGCGTTTTACTACTCTAAATCGAGGCTTGTTTCAGAGGATTTAGGCTACTCTTATTATTTTCTAAGTGTAAGGTGTTTTGTATATCTATATTTTCAAAATAACAAAATAAATGTCAAAATAAGCTCATTGTAACAAAATAAATGTCTATTATCTCCTTTGCATTCTCTCTCTCTCTTTTTTATTTATTTATTTATTTATTTACCCAAGCGATGGATAATTAATCAGTAAAGGAAAATACAAGATTCGATTTCCATTTGAGTACTGTTTTGCGTGCCAGTATGTATACTACTAATCGTTGATCGAAATAACAGAATTGGTATGAAAATAGTTAAAAGAATAGTTTCAAACAATCGGACATCTGAGCAGAGGGCACTTTTTTCTAGTGGGAGTTAATGTTCTCTTTGTAAAAAAGCAATCCTAACCTGACAAAATAATTGTTACTTGTATTAAAGAAAAGAACACTCGATACATCTCATCTTTATACATTTAAAATAAATAATTAATTTCATATTCTATTTTAACATCAGTAACCATAGTAACAGAATATTGCCGTTTAAGTTGTTAAATTCAATGATCAATGAAAATTAAAGAGGTTTATAGAATGCTTGGAAAATGTTCTAATATGAAACAAATAAAACATTACTGTCGTTTAAAAAAATACTCAGATTTTTACTGCTATTTTAGATGTTTGGCATTTTATTTCCTGCGCATTTTAGCAATATTCCCAACCATATACAAGCGTCCTGTCACGTACTGCCGGAAGAATCGGGACTAGGGATAGTTGCGAGACGAGACGAGACAGATATTTCATCTTTTTTACAAGACGAGCGAAACGATTTTACCATTACAATATAGGGATTTTCCGAGACGAGACAAATTTTTTCAGCAGTTTTGCGAGACGTGACGGGCCTATTTTTCGTCTCCCGCCCATCCCTAATCGGACTCGTTTGTGGTGCATTAGCCACGCAGATTATACCTATCCCTAGATATTAGTCTATGCTATTCATTCTGTGCATTCCACATATTCGCGATTTTATCAATCAATGCACGTTTCAACGCCGTAAAAAAAACTCTTCAAAACGAAACGACCGCTCTATTCTTGAAAGAAAACACAGAGAACAAATATGGTACCTTGATGGATTATGATTCACATTCCAAACAGTATTAATAAAGGTGAAGTATAGTTAGAATATTCCTGACAAAGATTGTTAAACAGTTTTGGTAGTCGATTTTAATATAGATTTCAATTCTGAAGAAGTGCTTTCTGGAACAAGAAAGACAAGAAGAGTTAGGGAGAGGACTATGATGAACACTCCAAACAGTAATTATAATGGTGAACTAAAGTTAGAACATGCTTGAAAAAGGTTCTAAAACAGTTTTAGTAGGCGATTTTAATATAGATTTCGATTCCAAAGAAGGGTTTTATGGAACAAGGAAGAAAAATAAGGCACAATCATTAATAATCATACACTTTCCAACAATAGAATAAGGAAGAAAAATAGGGGTGACGCATGGATTATGATACGCTTTAATATAAGCACTTTATTCCGTATTTAAAATAAGAATGCGTTTCAGAATTTTTTTTTTCTTTTACCGGAATTTCATTCAAACTACTGCAACTAAGGAGAAATAAAATCTGTGAGCTTGTGAAAACCTCAAAGAATAAACTGACTTGAGAATTCGTTAAGTGTTTAGTGTATGATAGCTATGTGATGGATCATTTAACTCCAGATCAGCAGACGCACATGCGAAGGTCGGTAATTTCTTTCGTAAAATACTGTGTACACGAAGGGGCTTTAAAATGGTATTTTTTCATTTTTTGAACGACGGTTGATTTTTCAGCTACAATCAAATTTTTGAGTTGAGTTGCTCGCAGGATTAGCGTTAAAGCGGAATATGAAAATTAAAATTTTAAAACTTTTGAATTTACATACCTTTGAATTTACATTACCAAGACATACATGTAAAACTTTTTTACATGTATGTCTTGAAAAATTATTGAAAATTTTAATTTAATTTTACTTTATTTTTAATTTTTATATTAAAGTTTATTAAAAGTATTAAATCAATAAGATTGAACTAAAGTGTGCCATTAAAAAAAACTCCTCACAATTCTCAAAATATATTTTAGATTAGAAATATTTTATGTTTTTATTAAAACGGCATCCTCAAAGAATGTTTTTATTGAGATATTAAAATAATCAATATTATGAATGCATTCTTGTTATGGTGATTTTTAACTGTTTATGAATAATTTCAATATTTTTCTAATTTTTGTATATAGGCTTTTATAACACTAAAACTTTTTTCACTAACTTAAAAAAAAAAGTTTTAATTATAATTTTTTCAACATCCTAATAGAGATCGTGAACAGTTATTCCACAAAAGAATGCTGATCTAATACAGATGAATTAATGGTAGCTATGTTATTTATTCCTAATGCCCAGTTGCAAATAAGATTATAATAATGTAGGTTCTATTTTCATTTATCATCAAAAAGATATTGAAATATTCAGAATAATATCTTCTAAGGAAGAGTACCCATATTTTTCTGTTCTACTGAATAAAGACGTTTACATATCTTTATTCAGTCCCGTGGCATTGAATCCGCGGGTACGGGTATCTGACATGCATTTTATATCAAGCGTTCATTATTGTGCAACACTTAACTAG
Source organism: Cheiracanthium punctorium (assembly GCA_038373885.1). Taxonomy (NCBI): domain Eukaryota; kingdom Metazoa; phylum Arthropoda; class Arachnida; order Araneae; family Cheiracanthiidae; genus Cheiracanthium; species Cheiracanthium punctorium. The sequence goes on along the minus strand of JAWZYV010000957.1, from coordinate 335,053 downwards.
AAAATTCTCAAAGAATCCACAGCAATAACGATAAGCAAACACTATGTACTTTAAACAGGAAAATCGCTGTTCAAATAACCTGGTTTAGGGCTGCGCCTTTAATCTAATGTAGTAGTAATAAAAGTAGGAAGCAAAATTCAGGAGCATCAAGGAAGCATATGAGGGTGTTGCACTTTTCCTAATACCCAAGTTACTAATATTCTGAGATTTAAAAGCATTGTTATAGAATTTTTATACCATTCAATTTCTTGGAAGTGCATTTATATCAGGCATGCATAAAAACTATGCTTCTAAAAAACTAGAAAATTTCTTGTTTTTTTTTAAAAACTTGTTTATCCTTTGCAGAACATCTGCCTGGAGTATTATTATAGGCAAGAAACAAGAATGCAGATAATACATGCAGCGAGATTATGTTTCGTTTGTAACAGTAATAGCAGAGTTTTGATATTAACCCCTCGATGATTCATGAGAATAAATGGTGCGATTTAGAACCTAAAGCGGAAAACAATTACTAAATTCGCAATTTCTAGCTCTACCACACGAATTCTACTGAGGCCATGAACTTTCATATTTTTTATAGAAATGTCAGATTATTTAACAAATGTCAGATTTTTATTCAAGCATGATTCCGTAAAGAAGTAGCATACAGACCTACGCCATTTGAGCTTTCGTTGAAAAAATCATCCAGTAGCTTCCAGTAATCTCTTCATACAGCAATTTAACATAGCTCGCGGATATTCAAGTCCATAAAACTGTCAAAACAAACTTATTTTTTATCCATGTCTATCCTTGACATTTGCAGAAAATGACCAATATTGATTTTTGATCGATTAATGCCTAGGGGGTTTTCTTCCAAGCTAGATAATTATTTATTCATTCGTGTTTTTTTATGTCAAGATCTCTGGCATTGATTAGTTATTTCGTAGTAAATGTATATAGTAAATGTGTATAGTAAAACATATATATCTGACTTAACTATATTCTCTTTTTATTCTCGACTGTGTTCTTTTCCCCTTCTTTTCCTGGAGCATTTCTTTCTCTTTCTTTCTTCTGTTATGTTTTTGTCAGTTTCCATACATAAACACACACACAGACACACACACACACTTAAAACTTAGGGGTTGCTCGTAATTACCCAAACAAAATCACAAAATTGAAAAAAAATGTGGTAATTACGACCACTTCATTTCTTTTTATACTTACGCTTACAACTATACTTTCAGCAAATGAAACTAAGAAGGACTTGCTATTAATAAGACATGACGGAAAAAGAAAATTTTTGTTATTAGAAAAGTATAAGTTTATCATACAAAGTGTCGTTAATTTTTATTTAAAAAAATACAGTGTAGTTTTCTTCAGATTGTTTAATATGTTAGATGAACGTCCTGCTTATATTTTTGAAATGTAAGAAGATAAATATGAAAAAGAAACAGGAAATGTTATACAAAATGCAGAAAGAAAATTTCATTCCTTATCAATTATTGATATAGAAACGTATTGCGCCCCTTGCAATTTATTATTCATTTATGTGTAACATTTTGAGATACATTATGTCTGATTGTCATACATTGTGTATGAAATACATTATACATATTTGAAATACATTATGAATGTATTTGAAATACATTATGCATTCGTTACAAAATAGTATCTCAATTATAAATTTTAATAGTATCAAGTTTAAGAGTTGGTTCAAGGTCACAATCAAAGAGTAATTAATTCAAAGTTTCCAATACGCGCAAGTCATCTCTCTCTTTTTTTTCTTCTCTCTCTCTCTCTCTCTCTCTCTTGTAGCGCCGCAATAAGCAAAATGGCAACTTGTGAACATGAAGTGTCGAATATTTTTTAAAAATTGCTATTTCCCCAATTAGTAGACGGTGAACATGAAAACTTTATTTGAAAACCAGAGGCCGATTTGCCGAGTTGGTGTCCCTGGGCAAAAACTTCATTACCCCCCCCTCTTTTGAAAATATTTTTATACCGTACAAAGCAATTTTCACACCACACCGTACAAATTAGGGTGTTATAACAAACATAAAAATGATTATTTAACGACCAAGCAAAGTGAGATGATATGAAATAGTTCGATCGATAATAATAATATTATGAAGGATAATTATATTTCAATTTTATTGTTTATTATTCAATCGTTTATTTTATAGTAATCGTTTATTTTAAGTAACATGTTACACACTATTTTGAATTTATTTTCCTAATGCTTATATCAGATTTATAGTGGGATAGATTTTCACTTCACTTCATTTTCCTTTATACCAGTTCCGACTGAAAATCAGCTCTGTGGATTCCTAGAGATCAGCATGCATCACTACATAGTCCCACGCTGAAACTATGAGTTTTGCGCTGAATAATTGCCTGTGACTGTACCGTTTAGCTGAAAAAAATGGTGTGGATATAATGCTAGGGCTATGAAATAGTATCTACTAATATTATTGATTTTCATAAAATCAGTTATCTGTCTCCTATTTTAAATTAAAATCAAAATTTACAAATTTTAAATATTTAAAGAAATATTTGGGGTCCCGCGCGGGCTTGCTCCGAATGTCCTGCCGGAAATCATGCCCGTTGACAACACGATAGAAGTTCCTCCAGATTGGAATGTCTTTGTACCAGAAAGTTGGAATGTTAAAAGCGCGTCGATTGGATTAGTCGAAATGGTCCGGACAACATGATTTTTTTGCTGGTTTATCCACCTTCAAGTGACACAACGTCATGTGATTTTGTTTCTTTGGGGATTTTCGGAAGATCGTGTCACTAATTTTCATCATGTGGCGTAATTGAGCCACAAAATTGAAGAGACTATAGCTTCCTTTACTCCCGACTTCTTAACCAACGCATGGAATGGATTGGACTTTACTTTGTTCTTGTGACTGTGATTGTTTACGTGCTGTTTGGTGTATGACTTGTTGCTAATTGACTAAATGAGGATATTAACACCATTGAAACTTGGAAATTCTTTTACGAACATCCTGTGCATTATTGCATTATTTCTCGTTAAAACAAAGGAAAAATATTTACTGCCCAATAGAGAAAAGTCAACCACACAGCTGTTAGTTCAAGAATATAAAATGGCGTAATTAACGAATATATAGCATCATTCGGAGGAGAAATGCAAACTGAAATTTCAGTACACAGTATCATTAACAACAGTTGTATCAACACTGCACAAATATTGCTCTATGTACATTAAGCTTTATGACAGAAATAAAGCATATGCGCATACATCCTTCCTGTTTAAAATAGGTTATCGTGGGTAATTATGGTGACAAACGTTGAAACAGTAGATTTAATAACGACAGGTATTTAAAGGAGAAATTGAACGTCTGAAAATATTTCTTTGACACTGCTTATTTGTATAATTTTTGTATTCTTTGTTCCTCGATGTTAAAAAATTCAAGAAATTGGATCTGTCTTATTGTTTTCATCCGCTTTAATGCTAGTAACAAAAGTTTTCTAAGCGTTTATAGGAACTCTTCGGTGAACAAAAAATTAGATTTTCTTTACTACCAATGATTTCAATCGCGTTTAATGTCCATTCATAATTTACGCTTTGATTTAAAAATCAATAAAAACATTTTTACAGACAGTAATTGATGACGTCTGCAACCTAGAAAGTTTTTGCTAATATCAGTGTAGTGACTTTATTTTCTGAAAGAAATAAACGTTTTTCGTTTTTTTTTTAAATGCCAGTTTCCTTATTTGGGACAACTACAAGTGGATAGAGACTTCAATCGAACTTATTGAATTTCATTGTAATAATATTGAATTATGCAAGTGCTAAAAATACTTCACAATAAGACAATTTAACTAAGACAAAAGCGAAAAGGAGACGTAATGCAAAAATAACTTATGTAACATGAAATTACATATGTAAGATGAAAATATATGCGCATTCATACGAATCATAGTAAATGAGAAAGCAAAATTGTTGCGAAGGCAGCGATTACAATGACATGGCTTTATGCATCACGCAAACCTTATTTTATTTTTCTTGGACAGAAGAAAAAAATTGTATACATTTTTATTAGCTATTAAATTTGCAATGCAATATAGTATGAGGCAAATGTCGGCATCATTATGGTTGCACAGCATTTGCAGTCACTGACCAAATAAAAATAAATGTCGTATAATTTCCTTTCGAAAAAAAATTTCTTTTTTGGCATATTTTGAAGAGGTCTTGTACCTTTTAAAAGTGATGAAAATTCTAAAAACGTGCTTTCATGTATATGACTCCATATTTGCATAAATAATTTCTCTACATGCAAGAAATTTTTCATATCAATTCAATAGTCTTTTATGTTTACATTAAGATCTTTACAAGTTTTCTGAGTTAATTAGGAAATTTAAATTAATTAACAGAATAAAAGAAACTATTTTCTATTTGGGGTTCACTCACTCAATATTTTTTCTACATTCACTCTGAAAACGCATAATTTAAATGACCTATTTTTATACCTGTCGATATATATATTTTTTAATTTACAATTGATTTAATTTTCAACTAGTTAAAAAAATTAATTATTATTTTTATGTAGATAGGTATGCATATTTTGATTTATGCATACTCTAGTGTATACAGAAAAAAATATTGAGCCCATAAAATGATTTTTATGTGTGTTAGGATGCGCGCAGTGAAACAAATATGAAAAATAGTTGCTCTTAAAAAGTGAATCAATTTATTATTCGTAATTAACTTAGAAAATGTTTCAAGACATAAATTTAAACAGAAAAGAGCATTGTATCCATATACAAAATTTCTTACATGTAAATAAATTATTTTTGTAAATACAGTATCATATACATAAAAGAAATTTTCGATTTTTCCATTTTTAAAAGGGTACAAGACCCCTTAAGGTGCGAAAATTGCATGATTAGTGCAATATTTTTCTGCCATTTGTATTTTTGACAGCGTGCATCGATTTATATTAATACCATAATCTTTGAAAAAAGTGAGAACTCAGTATTAGCTGTCATGCAGCCATATTGATAGCTATAGTAAGAATTTTATAAATAAATGTATGTTTTTGCTGTTAAATGGTATTTACTTTTGTGTACAGTACGTTTTTGTCGTAAGGTAGATGTCTATTGAATAAAACAGTCCGTCATTTTAAGTTTCAGTGCTAAACCTGCATTTTAAGCATGCATGCAGGGTGTTTCAAAATGAGAGAAACAGACTTCTAGGAAGTGTAGGTTACAGCAATACGGTTCAGAATCACATAGAGATGTGAGGTCGGAAACGTCTTCTACATGTACCTATTAATAATCACTTTAACAGGAGAGTTCAAGTAATAGTGAACTTTCCGACCACGGATTTTTAAAGACTAATGCATATTTTACAGATTGCCCTCGATAAAAATTGAACAGAAGTATTTCATGCTAATTTATATCTTAGCGAACAGTCACGAATCAATTGTAAAATTTTTTCCTTTTCAATTTTATTTTTTTTAAATTCACGCTTTTAACTATTTTACCAAAATTAGACCAAGACTAGGAAGACGAGTGACTCTTTACATTGTCTTTTCCTTACATTCTTTTTCAGCAACTAGGAACTGAATATACTGTTCTGAATATCATAACTATAATTTTCATCTTTCTCTAAAATATTGTATTAAATATATCAAATAACGTTAATAATTACTATTAAACTTCATAGTGCGTAAAACCTAACTTTTTCCTGTTTTTCTCTGTTGAAATGAATACTTAGCTCCCGCGGGATTAATAAAGCTCAATCCCGAAATCCCGCGAAGAGAAAACCAGTGCGGGATTGCATTCCCTATTATGAATGCAATTATTGAAATATTAGAAAATCCCATTTAAATATAAAGCATGCTAAGCCTAACCATCTTTCTTTCTATGACAATTAGCATTCATGATACAGCACGAGGTTTCTTCTTCGTGTTTACGGAACAAATGAATGTCTATGTACTGCATTTCTTCTCAGATCTTTTTATTTTATTTCTAGAAGTGGCTCATCATATCCGTTTCCCGTTCCGGTTAAAAGCGGTCAGTCTTCAGTCGTTCACTTAAGTATAAAACCGAAACTACATTATTTTTTTGTAGTACATCAATGTATATATTCATTATAATGAATATATACATTGCTGTTTATTAATGATTAATTACTTATAATGAATATATACTTGCTAACAGTTTGTACAGCAATGTATGTACATTGCTGTACAAACCCAACACTATATTGTTGGGTTTTGAAAGTACTCCGTCTTCTCTTGTTAAACATTTATTGTTAAAAAACGTAAGACATGATGCAATAAAAATAGAAGTCTATGCGAAATACATGCTCAAGGGAAACAAAAACAAAACAACAAACAAAACTAAATACTTCTTCCTATTAAGATATCTTCTTTAAAATAACAAACGGAAGTTGTATTTTATAAGCAAATAAAATATTTTTTAATGTAATAAAAAAATGTACATAATTTATTTTTTAACTATTTCAAATCAAAATTAAACATGTGCATGTTTTAAACAGAAATACATGAAAACTTCATTAAAGTTTAAATCTGAAAATAAAATCTGTTTTACTTAATAAGAATAAAACGGGCTATAAAATTGTGAGAGGATAATTAAAACTACGCTAATTTACACTCAAAAGTAAATATCTGTATTTTCCCTAAAGATTTGCACATTTTGTAGAAGTACTAAAATGTCACCTTTAAGCTTCCTAATTAATTTCCACCCGAAACTTTTACAAAATAAATAAATAAACGATAAAAACTTAAAATCATGCAAAGAGTATAACTGATTTCAGTTAATAAAAATACCTTGAATTAATGGAAGCATTTTTACTGAGCAGCATTGAAATAATTGTACTATATTTGACTTGGGAAATATTTATCAGTATTTACTATTTGCTATTGTGACCCTATATTCTAAAAATCAAGAGAAAATTTACTTTCCTTTAATAATAATAATAGAAAACTTAGCAACCTATTTACTAGAAAATACCAGAAGTTTGAAGAGGAACACTGACAAAACTAAAGTAGTTATAATTAAATTAACACGTTTTACATACAAAATAAGTGATGTATAATAATAATGTGTTTACTTGTTTCAATGTGGATATTTCTTATTGGTAATATATAAGTGTAAAAAATTCGGCCAAGTGGGAGTGGGGTGATTTAATATGAAATAGCTTGGTTTTCCGAAGATGATCGCACTGATTTTGTTATTTTTATTTTAATTCTTCAAAATCAACACAACTTTGTTTTATTTACAGCCTTTCACATTTAGTATCTTTTGTGAATACTCTTTATAGTTTAATTAAAAAAAATATTTTTTGTTTTAGAAATTATAGATGTTAGAGAAATAATGCGATAAGCATTAAAATAAGATGAAATTCTGAGAAAATACCTTATATAACACATTTCATATTTAACCTCAGTAGTTTTGGAAAATGCCATTGAGGTTAAATATTGAGGTGACTGCATTCAATACTGCTTTGTAATGCAACACAATGAAGCTTACAGCCGTTCATTGGGTAATTTAACCTTTTTTAAATACAGTGGAAACATCTTAATGGAATTCAATACTCAATTTTTTTCTAATAAGCGGAATTTTTCATTATCCGGTATCACATAGACAAACTATCATGGTTTAGAGCATTTATTTTATTTTATTTTATTTTATTTTGCCATAAGCGGGATGTACTTTTATCCGGGATCGCATAGACTAATAATTATGGCTTAGAGCATTAATTTTTTATTCTTTTCAATATGCGGTATATTCTTTTATCCGGGATCGCATAGACTAATTATTATGGTTTAGAACACATGTGGGCAACCGCCGGCCTGTGGGCCGGATGTGGCCGGCCATGGCTTTGGATCCGGCCCACGGAACATATGAAAACCCTGAATAAAAATACATATATCCCTATACATATATCCCATACATATACATACATCCCATACATATATCCCATACATATCCCCCACATATATCCCCACATATATCCCCCACATATATCCCATACATAAAAATACATATATCCCATAAAAGTCTCAAATAATACGGCCCGTGACTCCGCCAACATCCTGAAATTTAGCCCGCGACTTCACTAACATCCTAAAGTTTGGCCCGCAACTTCTCAGAGGTTGCCTATACCTGGTTTAGAGCATTAATTTTTTAACAAGAGAGATATTTCTTTATCCGGGATCGCATAGACTAATTATTATGGCTTAAAGCATTAATTTGTTTTTCTTTTCAATATGCGGGATGTCTTTTATCCGGGATTGCATAGGCTAATTATTATTGTTTAAAGCATTAAATTTTTATTATTTTTAATCGGAATTTTAAGCGGGATATGCCTTTCGCGATATTTCACTAAGCGAGCTCGACTGTAGTGAGACATATTCGACTATTAAAAAAAGGAATCTTCAATGGGTAAAGTTGGCCAAACGCCAGGAGGCATGAACTTGTAGGTAGATAGATACTTTGAGAATGAGATTGGATGTAATTGTTTGCAGATGGCCTAGATGATATTTGAGTAGGAACTGGATTATCTGTGAAGGTGTCACTTTAGCAAAGTTCAAGCACATTTTGAGGGAAATCATCTCACACATTTAGCACCCACGGTATCATACTATACATTACAGGTATGAATAATCATTTGTCGAAACGTTTAGTGACAGATTTTAAGAATTGCATTCTTGTTATTAACTCCAGTAAGAATTGTACATGGTATACGTGTTGAACTAAGTGCTGTACTGGGTGCAGTAACCTATTTCGTGAAATATAAAAGTCATAACTTAATGAGTTATCACAAAAAATTAATTTTTCCTGATAGAATATGAGTAACTATAAGTAGTTTTTCGGAGTTATTTGTTTACTTTTTTCAGTTTATTTTATTTAACGTGTGTAGAGAAATTATAAGCAATACTTGGATCACATGTTAATCAAGCGATGCTTTTACTTCCTTCTTATAGTTAGCCTGCTTCCAAGGTTGGGGATGGTTAGTATACCAGTTTCTGAATAAAAGGAGCAGTTTCTGAGACCTAAAGCTACATATGTTAAAATTAGCTTTCAAAGTAATTTACATATATTAGATTTGCATTAAATACCATGGCATGGCGTTAATGTGGAATCCAGTTAGTTACTGAATGATTTCATGGCATACTACAGTTATGATAAAGACATTAAGTTCAAAATTATTTTTTATTTAAATCGAATGTGCTCTGTGTAACATCATCTCCTGACAGATTAGTTTCTACATCAGTGCTCTGTGTTATATTACACTAACTTAACGTTTCCCTTTATACGGTGTAAAGGCATCGCATTAATGTAAAACTTTATATCAAAATTCAATTACGTCAATTTGTTTATGACAAGAAAAGTCGTGAATCAGCGGGAAGAGTTTCATGCTTGTAAAGCAATCTTCTAATGATGTCATACTGATGACATGCTTGACCGACAAAGCTTATGCATAAAATAAGTGATCCAGTTTAATTATCACATTTTAATCTGTCATCAGTACAGTTCTGCTGCATGCAACAAATAGGAATTGCTTAAAAGGGAAAACAAATACTTCGAACTTAAGGAAACAAATTTAACTATATATTTGTGACAGTTTATTTTTTTTATTGCAGACATGGATGTTGTTGAATATAAGTAGCCTGAATATAAGTAGGCGAAATTTTTAAGCATTATCTGGAGGTTAGTGGTATTTGATAATGTAATGTAAATGTGTTCTGGGACTGTTTCAAATACATAATTGTGAGGGTGCCTTGCCAAACTAGGATTAGCATATCTGTTAAAGGAACCAAGCCTGGTGAAAAATAAGGAAAGATTCCTATGCAGTAAAATTGTTTCTAACTTAACTTATGAGTAAAATCTGTATGTAATATGACCAGCACTTACTGATGAGCAAGTAATATGCCATTTTTCTATTATTTTTTGGTTGTGATTTTTGTTGTGTGAAGGTGGAATTTTTGTATTGGTTAGGTCGATTGCATTGTATTTAACGTGATTCAGTATAGTTTGTTTTTCATGGTGTCAGCCAATTCATCACCTGTAATACACGAATGCGATGTAATCCTATTTAGATAAATTTATTTTGTAGAGTAATTAAATGTTATAAAGTCTGTTGATCTATTCAGTTCATTTGAGCGTCCTGAAAGATCTTTTGTGCTGACAGGCTATCTGTAAATATTATAGATTTAATGCTATGTAGAAAGTAAAAACGCATATTTTATTTAAAATACTACATTGTCTCTTCATAAAAATTATGAAATAAAACTCTTTACAGGAACTAAAACAGATGTTAATAGAACAATTCCCGTCTTAAAAGACACAGAGTTTTTCTTTCTTTTTCTTTTTTTTTTCCACGTAACAAAAAAAAAAAAACACCCAGCACTTGTAAATTTTCTCCTTCATTTTTCACTTTACTCAAGTGCATAAAAATTTTTCCAAATGTTTATGAAATATTTTACTGTATTTTCTGACAGCGTAAATAAAAACAACTTTAGGTGAAAGTTGAAAATTCGATATTCGGTGTTCAACATTTTTAGAAACGCCAGACGGTATTTCCTTTTTACAATTTCTTTCTTGAACGAACTAAAAGTAAAAACACAATACTGTAAAATCACCCAGAATGTAGACTTACTGAACCGCATGCTTAACGTATGTGCGTTTCGCTGTTTCAGAACGATGAATATGAAACATATAAAGTATCACAGGTGGGACCCGTGCCTTTCGCACTCAATGAATCCTATTTTTTTATTTCAGTGTCAGTTTTAATATTTTAACGTACTATCCGCGTAAATTTTCTGAATGAAGCAGTCAGAATCCCCATGCAGGTGGTAAAAGAGGAAAGTAATGGGGTTACATGCGTGGCCAACGGTACAGCTCTCTGAAAACACCTGCAATGGGTGAAGAAACTTCCTTTATTCCTCTGTCAATTTAACGTTTGAATGCATTTGGTTTTAATTGTCTATGCGTTTTCATATAAAAGTACCCTTGAAAGAACCACATTATATCTACAACGATTGGCTACTGAAGCTCCATGCTATTTGTATTCATTAAAGCAAGCACTGATTTCATTTATCATAATGGGCCTTATAAAATATTTTTAAGTGCAACTAGTTTAAAACAAAAACATATTATTCCGGGAATACAGAAGTGAAGCGTGAAAAGTTTTTCGTTAATATTTCTTTCATGAAAAAAAAGATCAATACACACTAGTTAACTTAGAAATTCTCTTAGAAAAGGGTAAAGTAAATTTCTTTTCGCGGTTCAATTTCATGTAGTCATAAAAAATAGAAAGTCTCCCGTTAAAGGGCAAATAAAGTAAAGTTCTTTTCGCGGTTCAATTTCATGCAGTTATAAAAATTAGAAAGTCTCTCGGAAAATGGCAAATAAAGTAAATTTCTTTTCGTGGTTCAATTTCATGCAGTTATAAAAATTAGAAGGTCTCTCGGAAAAAGGTTTCGCGGTTCAATTTCATGCAACTGTGAAGTTATGAAAATTAAAAAAAGATTTGTAAAATAGATTTTTAATTAGAAAAGACAACCCCATGGACAAATATTTAAGACGGTGAGCATGGTAGATGGCTTAAGTGTGAAGGTCCACGATTCTGGCCTACCGCGTGGCTGTCAATTTAACGGTTTGGTGTTTTGTGTGGCTTTCTCCGGATGTAACGCGAATACGTGGTAGAACTTATAAATAAATCATCCTCTCAAATCGCCCTAGATAAGTAGATACCTATAATGTAGTTTTACCTTATCACAATACACACAATTGTAATATTAAAAATAAACTCTTAATACTACGTTTAAGCTCTAAAATTAAAACATATTTCGTGATACACGCCTGTTAAAAAATACCAATTGTGGGCTAACTGCAATGTAAACTGAAATTAAGTGAAAATCTTACGTCTAAGTCGTTTGAAGGGTTACTCTAACTATTTCTTTAATTTGTAACTAAAATAACTTAAAAGTGATTTCCCCCAATATTTTCCTGGAATATTCGCTGGAATATATTCGCTGGAATTATCTCAAATCAAAGTTATGCTAAGAAAACTTGAATTTTATTTCACTGGAAAATCAGTTCCTAGAACATTAGTAAGACTGGTATGTTGAAAGCTTTAAAATAATTTTATTTAAGTAATTAATTAAGAGCATGAATTTGAGACTACTACAATTGGACATTCATTTATTCCAGAGTAGAACATTACTCTAGTTTTTTTTTATGTGTAAAATCTGTCTGCATAGATTAACATTATTTTGTGAAAAATGGAAAGAAGTTTTATTTAAGTGAAAAATATATTATTTGGAAATATTTTGCATTATTATGGTAATGTGATAGAATCGATTAGGTTGTCACAATCAAGGAACGGATATTATAGTTTAAAGTAATTTCAATAGTTTATCAAATGGCAAACAAATTGCTCAGATTAATTGATTTTCTTTAAAATATGGATTGGGTTAGATAATTTAATATTTTTTGTAGTATACAAAAATTGAAACTAAAAGCAAAATTGATCGTATTATGTACTATTGGTTTTGTGTTATTTTAGTTCAGTAAATATTCACTGGAATAGTTGCAGGTTTCCTCTAAATAATACGGTGAAACTTAACATTTAGTGGAGGCCTACATGTATATCTTGATAAGACTTTAATTACAGTCATATAAGATTTTATTACAGCCACTTAAGAAAGTCATCTGTATTAACGGAAAGAGTGTAAAAGTAAAATTTTATCTGAAATATGCCTAAAAACATAATTTAGTATGTCTACCCTTGAATAAAATGCAAAAATTGAAATAAAATATTTCCCAGTTGATATGTCATAAAATGGTTTTTTAAATTCTAAATCTTGAAGATTAATAAAAATCTTGTTAAGTGAAGATTTTTATTGATTGAATATATTAAGTGAAAATATATTTTTAAGTGGTGTATATGTAAGCGAAAATATTTATTTGAACCACAGTGTACTGAATATTTCAGTATTATTTTATTTTTAAAAATTTGTCTAACTACATTTGGGAAAAATAAATTATATTGAGATGCTGATTTGATAAAATTCTACTAAGAACCTGTTTGAAGGCATACCATACCAATATTTAAATATTGTAATGAATATTCAGTGCTTTAAGAAACACTGAGAAGGCGCATTCAAAGTCTTCGAGATGTACGAAGAAATATGTCACCTATTTGCAAAACCGGCCATCTCCTCAAATTTTGAAAATACGTTTTCTAAATAAAACTAACAAGCAAATGTTTCCTTAAAATATATGTTTTCCTTATTTGAGCATTTTTTTTCAGTTTACATTGTCCGCTTATTTCTAACGGATAAAAAAAATAAATCGTGATATCTTTTTGGGACACCCCGTATATAACCCTTATTTTTACTCTCTCTCTCTCTCTCTCTCTCTCTATTATATGTGAATATATATATATATAATGTGAAAGTAAAATGATTAAAAATTTTTTTATAAATTAGGATCTCAAGCATATAAAAAACAACAGGACAAAAGTGGGTTCTTTGACTATAGTAATCATAAGTTATGGTTTTGTGCATATTTATGAGAAAAAATAAATGTACAATAGTCAGTTAATGTACTTTTGTTGTCATTTCAAATAATTCTAGTTTTTTTAATGATAAACGCATAAAAAAATGTTTAATCATTAATCACGATAACTACGAAATAATGAAAAAGTATAACCAGAACTATTGGACAGGGATTATTGTTATAACACAAGGTTCGGATAAAAACCTGAATTAGTGCATAAACATATTAGGAGTGATTAATGAGCTGCATTTCTTATAAAACTAATTAGCATTATGTCTTATAGTGAACTAGTCACGTTGTTTAGTCAGAAAAATATAAAAATATTTTACACACATGATCTTCTATGTAATGATGCACTTTAATGGATTCAAAGGCTGGCATAGGGGACGAAATAGGGAGACTCACCCTGCCTCCCCCCCCCGATAAGAAAAAATAAAGAAAAAATAAGTCTTATCTTAACGATTTGGTTTATTCTATATTATGTTAAGATCGATTAAGCTTTTTTATTAAATTAGTACCTCCGAAAAAATTCCAGTGTTTCACGTTGCCATTTTGCTTTATTGCACATTTTGTTTACGTCAAATAAGACTTTTTTAATCAGTCCGCATAAAAAACAAAATCTGCATCCGCCTCTCAATGGATTGATGCACATTGCGAATGCCGTCCATTATCTATGATTGATGCTCTTCAATAAACACGAGGCAAGCTTCTGGATTAGTTTTAAATACAGGTCCTAATAACTGCTCTATAAAGAAATACTGAGATGAAATTACAGGAAAAAGTACTATTTTACAAAAACGAAATCATGCATTTTACTTAAAAAAGATAAAAGTTTGTATACTTGAAAAAAAATTATTCCAAACCCTAACGACATTTTGCAGCACATCGTATTGAAATTGCAAATGAAACTAACGTCAATTTGGTGCTACGAACTATAAAACTTGTATTAGACATTCAATGAAATTACAGTAGATCCCCGTATAAGAAGCAATGTGTTCCGCTTTATATGAGAGTGTATGCTTGTTCTAGTCACTTAGATCACACAAATACATGAGCCGTTAACAGTCCAAAGGGATTAGCTTACTTATTTAAAATAAATTTTTTAAATAACCAGGCTTCAGACTCTACATGATTACAATTTTAGAGCTGTTGAATCTATACAGTTTGAATTATTTTCTTCTAATGAACGATGTAAACAGTTACATTTAGCATTAAATGGCGAGAAAAGAAGATAGATAGTTTTAGTATAAGTTCGCGAAGTATTAGTAGGTTTGGTACGATAGTATGGATTCAAGCTCTATATGCAGTTTTAATAAATGTTTCTGGAAATTAGTGTTTGTTCTATTCATCATTTTGGAACGGAAGCCTGGCAAATAACTAAATGCTAAGTAAACCTACATTAATTTTACGCATATCGATTTGTTCGGAATACTCCCTTTCTTTAAGTTCTGATTTTCACAAGAAAAAGTTTAGATTTGCATTTATTATTTATTTATCTTTTTATTTATTGATATATTTGTACATGTGTGTGTAACATTTGTAGTGTGTAATCCAGATTCACAGTTCAATGACGTCAAATGGTGCAAGCATATGTCACGCTGTAAGCTAGATTACAAATTAACAATAACGGATACCCAAAAATGCAAGATCTTTCGGATTTTTTCACATCTTTAAAATATCGAATTTAAAATACTTAGCACATCAATCGCCCATCTAAAAAATGTCACTATGCATTGGTCTAAAGCACATTTTAGCCATTTGCTGTTTCAACATCGGCTTTTAGGATGACACCGAAAATATGCATAGCAACCCTACCCTAAATAAATTTAATGACAAATACTGTTAAAACAAAGAAACACGATTTCCATTGTAATGAGTCCAGAAATTGAACCAACACTGCAATGAGTATAAAGAACAGTAAGGTATGGGGCAGCGGTGCTGGCCGCCTTGGT
Organism: Cheiracanthium punctorium; assembly: GCA_038373885.1. NCBI lineage: Eukaryota > Metazoa > Arthropoda > Arachnida > Araneae > Cheiracanthiidae > Cheiracanthium > Cheiracanthium punctorium. The sequence goes on along the minus strand of JAWZYV010000957.1, from coordinate 319,559 downwards.
GGATAGTTTTATACTAATTTTTAATCTATATAAATAAAATTAGACTTTTGTCTGTACATTTCTTGGAATTCAAAAATTTTGCGATTTCGATCCGTTTCAAGCACCCGGGAATCCGATGCGACCCTCAAAAAAAAGTTTGTCTGTCTGCCATTCTGTCATTCTGTCGTTCTGTCATTCTGTCATTCTGTCCGTGACGCTTTTTTTGTTTAAGCATCACGTAAAAACGACTGAAGCGAATGATATGAAATTGGGTGTCATGATAGGTGGTCACTCAACTTAAAACATAGGCGTCCAATTTTTAAAAAATCTTGATTGGATTTTGAGATTTTGCGAAAATCCTTTCAAACTGCGTAAATTTGTGTTCAAGCATCACGCAAAAACGACTGAAGCGAGTGATATAAAATTGGGTGTCATGATAGGTGGTCACTCAACTTAAAACATAGGCGTCCAATTTTTTAAAAATTCTGATTGGATTTTGAGATTTTGCGAAAATCCTTTCAAACTGCGTAAATTTGTGTTCCAGCATCACGTAAAAACGACTGAAGTGAATGGTATGAAATTGAGTGACATGATAGGTGGTCACTCAACTTAAAACATAGGCGTTGAACTTTAAAATAAATCTTGATTGGATTTTGAGATTTTCCGAAAATCCTTTCAAACTGCGCAAATTTGTGTTCAAGCATCACGTAAAAACGACTGAAGCGAATGATATGAAATTGAGTGACATGATAGGTGGTCACTTAACTTAAAACATAGGCGTCGAATTAAAAAAAAATCTTGATTAGATTTTGAAATTTTGCGAAAATCATTTCAAACTGCGTAAATTTGTGTTCGCACATCACGTAATAACTGCAAAGGTGAAAAAATGATATTTGGTGAAATGATAGGTGGTCACTCACCTTAAACTATAAGCATCTAATTAAAAAAAATCCATCAGATTTCGAGATTTTGTGAAAATCGTTTAAAACTGAGTGAATCTTTGTTCCCGTATTACGTAATAACGACTAAAGCGAATGATATGAAATTTGGTCACACGATAGATGGTTGCTCAACATAAACTATAGAAGTCCAATTTTTTAAACATTTTTATTAGATTTTGAGATTTTGTGAAAATTCTCTCAAAATACGTTTATATTTCTTCAAACATCACGTAATAACGACTAATACGAATGATACGAAATTGAGTGATATGATAGGTAGTTGCTAATCTTAATTTATAGGCGTTGAATTTTAAAAATATTTTGCTTACATTTTGAGATTTTTCGAAAATCGTTTTAAAATGCTGAAAATTTGTTCCAGCATCACGAAATAAAGACTGCAGGGAATGAAACGAATTTGGGTGACATGATAGGTTTTACTCAACTTAAATTCTAGGCTTCAAATTTTTCAAAAATGTTGATTAAATTTTGAGATTTTGCGAAAATTATTTCAATATGCGTAAATATTCGTTCGCGCATCACATAATTACGACTAAAGCGAATGAAATGATATTACTTAGTTACTCTCTAACCTGTAATATTTTAACAATACATGAAAATTATAACTTCGCTTTCTTTACTTTGGCAAGATACTACATCCATTCTGTGTACTCCTACAATGCTGACGAAAGTTCTTGCTTTTTGGAAATTTTCATTCACTAACCCGTCGAGGACGGGTACTTCAGCTAGTTTTCTATATAATCGCTTTTAAAAAATTGTATGTAAAAACCATGTAGTTTTATTACCTACTTATTTCTTCATGTCATGTACCACAAATGTAAAATGTCGTCTTCATTCAATGGAAATTAGGTGATCCCTGTAAACTATTACTCATAGGGTGTCCCAAAGTTTACGCAAGATTTGAATTAAGAAAAACTTAATTAATGTAGTGTTGGTAACTGAACAACAACAAAAAAGTAAACAGTTCGACAGCTGACAGTTTAAGGTTAGTAAAAATGCATCACTATACAAAAGAACAACGCGTTTTCATAGTTGAACAACTTTTGAAAATATCGAAAGTTTGATTCATGAGGAATTTGATGATGAATGAAGAGAAAGATCATGTGATTTAACACCATTGGATTTCTTTCTTTGGGATTATTTGAAGTCGGATGTCTATGTCAACAAGCCCACATCCATCCGTACATTAAAGGAGGACGTGCGGATTATTCAACGCTGCATGAACGAAATTCAGCCACATTTCTTCGAAATGGTCCTGTAAATTTTCGACAAAAGAGTGCGTGCGAAATCGAGGAGGTCATTTGTCCGATGTGCTATTCCATACACAACCCTATCCCATGTACATTATGTTTCAATAAAAAAATACAATTGAAAAGAAAAAACAGTGTTTTCTATTTAATTCAAATTTTGCGTAAATATTGGGACACCTTATATTACACCAAAAAGGATTTTTAGTTTCCGAACATGTACCATGTAAGGAAAGTATTGTCATCATGAAAAAATTCGACTTCGAGATTTGGGTGTATTTACACGTTTCCATGTATGCTATTTTTACGAGATGTATGTATGTATGTATGCGTGTGTGTGTGTGTGTGTGTGTGTGTGTGTGTGTGTGTGGGTGAACACGATAGCTGCTAAACGGGGGATATGATTGAGCTAAAATTGGGTAGATATGTTATAAATTGAGATGAGTTCGGGCTCATTTTTTTTGAAGCCCGAGCCCGCCCGAGCCCGAGGACGTTAAATCCGAGCCCGAGCCCGAAATTTCAGTTAAAGATTAAAAAAAGTCCAATGACTTCATTGATAGAATACAATGAATTTTGCCGTTTGTGCAAATTAAAGACAAATATAGTTGCAAACTCTCAATGCACTTTCTAATTCTTTATTTATCCATATGTTTATCAAATAATGTCGGATCTTATGACTAACTAATGAATTTAAGCCGCCATTCAGAAATAGATAAAGAGCTTAACGCACCTTCTAGGCGCCAGTGTCGTTTTTTTTATAAGTACAGTCAACTCCGGTTATAGTGAACCCAGATATAGTGAACCATCGGCTATAGTGAACGCAAACCATTAGTCCCGATTCACATACAGTATCTCTATCCATCATGAAGACACTTGGGTCTAGTGACAGTTAGTGAACTTCGGATATAGTAGACGAAATTTGATGATCCCCAGAAGTTCACTATAAGCGGAGTTGGCTGTACTTTTATTTTCCTCATGAATCACTTTTTAAAATCTCTTTCAAGGAGTATGTCCAATAAAGGAGAAATTTTTCACGAGCCCGAGCCCGAACGCAATTGTGAATTACAGAGCCCGAGCCCGGTTCGGGCCCGGGCCCGGGCTCGGGATCGGGCTTTCGGGCTCGGGCTGAGCCAGTCTCATCTCTAGTTATAAACCACCATCATAATATCGGTATTGATTTTGGTGTGTATAGGACTTATAGGTTTTCTACAGGGCTACGACAAAGACTTCTTTTACATTATGGCCTATGGGGGGAAATTCTTGAAAGTGCGCTAGTGTTTAAACGGTGCATTCGGTTGAGCTTCAATTTGGTATATATGTTTGAATTATTCATCGATTAAAATTTATTTAATTGCTCGGTAATGATCTTAATCGTAAGTATTCGGAAAGTCGAGTGGAGTCACTCCATATTTTTTAATAATGGAACAACTAACAGTAGTTGAAAAAGGGAAAAAAGCCTATTACATCCATTATTTCTTCCCTGCATTAAGATTATTTTACTTATCTTAAAAGTCTCACCCATTTACAATATTTCAGTAAGCAGTCAATAATATAAATAATAGCAAAATTCAAACATTGGAAACTAATGATAAATTGGATAGACGCTAATGCATTTTTATATAGGAAATTTATTACAGTTGATGTCGTATCATTTTCACTTCTGAAGCTGGGTAGAAATGTATTAAAACTGCGGAAAGATCAATAAGAACATTATCCCAAAGGTCTTTACTTCCCCATTCTAGTATTTCCTATTTTTATCATCGGTCAGAAATAAGAAAGCAGAATATTAGCAGAGAAATGCGCTGAAACTCAAGGAGAAAAAAGTACAGAAAACCCAAGTCCATTGCATTTAGAAGTAAGGTAATAAAAGAATTCCTTTTGATATATTTGCTGATTAGTTTGGTTTAATTTTGTTGATCTTTGTTTCCTTTAAAAATAATTTTATTTTCCTTGTATATTAATGATCAGTACTTGAATACAATACAGGGTGTATTAAAAATAGTATATCTGATACAGTTATAAAAGTTGGTAAACACACAGCAATTAGCAAATGATGTTTTTTTCCCCTAATAATAAACACTTTAAATTAAATCACTGAAATTGATATATGTAGAAATGGTAAAATTGAATAACTTTTTAACAAGTCCTACTCTGCGGCATGGGTTTGGAAATGGAGTCCTGCCGCAGGTGCTTCTTCAATGGCCAGAAGAGATGGAAATCAACGGGTGCAAAATCCGGGCTGTAGGGAGTATGTTCAAATAAGGTACCAATCAGAGCCATTGTTAAGACTTTTCTTTGAGGACGGGAGATATGTCGATAATTTGTCAAGTCAAATATCAGTTTTTACCAAATTAATTGTTTTTTATCAACTATATTACCAACATTTTACTTTTGCTAACTGGATAAGTGTACCAGAAAAAGAATGTAAATTACAGAATTCGTAATTTTTTTTTTACCAAGTTTGCTAACTAGGTATCTAATTTTGCGAGTGTTAAGAAGACTTCCCCTATACCCCTTCTCCTTTTTCCAAGGGCTCTGGTCCAATCCAGTTCCATCGGCAGCGCTGTAGCTAACCATCTGCAAACTGATACCGTATGCGAGCGAGCGTTGTCATGCAACAGGGTGACACTTCCACTACTTGATGATGAATTTCTGTCAGGGAGATTCTCTGTAACCACAAAAATCGTACTACACTTCGCATTTCCATAGCTGATCATGTATCCGCCAATGTTTCGGGCTCAAATTTTTGAGCTTTCAGGCACTACTAGCTCCATATAGTTGCATTTGATTGTTTCAATCGTCTGTTGTATCCGGTGTACCTAGTCATGGAATTTTATTGTCTCCAGGATATGTGCACCCGTTAGAGTTCTTTTTATCTCACTTTTTGAACAACCTACGTACATTCGAGTTTCTAAAAACATCGCATTTTTTTTTCAAAATTATGCCTTATTTTTTTATTTACATATTTGTTTTTCAATGTCCTTGGATGAGTGATTTCATCATCTTTACTTTGTTTTAGAAAGTTCGTAGAAAGACGACAGATTTTACTGAAGGACAGAAAGTGTCGTTGGGAAGATATATTTTCGAAATTTAATTTAATAAATGAAACTAGAACCTGTGAAATAAAGGGAGAAGAACTAAATTGAAAGTATTCAAATATGAATAGAAAGAATCATAGATTCATATCAAGAATCATAGAATCATATTAATAGAAATCAGTTAAATTTTGGTTTCAATGTCTCTTTATATTTGTCGCCACATTTTGTCTCTTAACATTATTTCACAATATTTTACAGGAGAGACATATGTAATTGTCTCTCCTGTAAAATACGAAGGGTTTAGGAAGGATTTCAAAGATTTGGTGTCGCATTCCAGTAAGGTTTCACTCCTCATCGTGACGGGAAGACATTTTTCATTGATTTTTTTTCAGAGATCTTGTTTTTTCTTATAATATTTAAATTGTGTCTATTAAAGAGGTTTAGGCTAATAATTTTATTAAATTTTATATCCGCAAAAGTAATAGCCGAATTCCCTAAAACCAGCTAATTACTTTTTAGCGAGATTAGTTCTCCAGAGTCTACATTGCTGATGTATGTATAATTTTTCATCGAAAATCTTATCTACTATACTATATCATTATTTAAATCAAGTAATTAATTATATTACACATAGAGTTAATGGTACTCACAGTAGTATAAAAAAAACTCAGCTGCTCAATCCTCGTCAGGGGGAGGCCCTCCTGAAATCCCCTAATTTTATAGTTTCATTATTGCCATATTAAAACGATATTAATTGACAATGTCACTTTATCTCTCATCTTTCGTGTATTTTGCCTGGTAACCCTATGTTGAAATTTTTATGATGATAACCTATTTATAGAAAAATACATGTGATGTATATTCTACAACTTACGCAATATTGTAAGAATAGATTAAAGCTGTTGTAAACTAATAGTATTTAAATATATGTAAAAAAATACATGTGATGCATATTCTACAGCTTACGAAATATTGAAACAATAGATTAAAGCTGTTGTGAACTAATAGTTTTCAAATATATCTAAAATTATATCGCATTTTTATGTCGCTTTTTTGGGACACATTTTTCGGACAATTTTCAATAAAGGGGGTGAGAGATAAAATGACGTAGTCACTAATATATAAATATATAGTCAAACAAAATTTGAAACTTTCCACGTTTATATAGTCTGGTTTTTGCAACATCTTTTTTTTTCTAACGACAAACTAACATATTTCGATTTGTTGTCCCAATTGCACCTTGGTGGATTTAGTTGGCTAAAATCAACCACTTGTTATAATCACATGTAAGGATATTTTATTAAAATATACATGTGCCTGAAAAGTAGATATATGTTAATATTTATTTATATGTTTCATGACATTTTAGTGCGCTATATGACTACAGATAGTAAAATACGTCGGACAGAAAGTATAATAAAATTTGGACTGTCACGTAAAAATAGTGTATATTAAATGTTTCAGCTTGACTCTTTAGACTTAAGAATTCACAAATAGAGAAAATATTTAAACATTTTGAAATATTTGTAAAATCATACAAGATAAAACCCATTTTAAATTAGCGATATGCGATTTTAGACATTTAATCAAATAATATATTTTCTATGGTTATTTTCAAATCCCTCCATGCATTTAGCAAGCTTAACACAAGATTTAATACAAACAGTTTATTACATCACTAAATTCTTTGTTATGAAATTAGTCTCTCCATAATCGATATAATCAATTCATATTAACACATCATGCATTCAACTGTACAAACAGTTAAAACAAGTTAACGTTGCAAAAATAATCTCTTCTTAATAATATGGCACATAAATTTCCAAAAGCAACGTCTCGAAACAAATTCAGCTGCCAAATGTTACTAGCTCTCTTTCCTGGTACTAAATAATTCAAGGCGCCTGCAAGAGCAGTTTGATACTTTAATATGAAAATCCAATAAATTTCCTCCTTGTAATAATAACTGTATTAGGTGATTTTTATGGCAACAGATGTTTCTCGCATATTCTGTATTCTGTATTTGTTGCTAGTCAAAAGTATTCGAGCGTGTAAGAAAAGTTTCTTTTTGCTTATAGAAACTCTCTTTTTGGCTGCTCTACGGGAAAAGTTATAGAATAAATTTATAAATAGATTCAGTATTTATTATCCTTCTGTTCGTGGGTTCGAAAACACTAAGACATCCTGAATAAAAGAAGAAAGAAGTTTTGACAAATAGCGTAGTACTATGTTCTGCTACGATAGAGATTTTGAGAAAATATAGATTATATCGAAATTATAAAACATAATAATAATTAGACAAATGCTTACATTTCACATTTTTTTTTTTAAATTTCCATTAACTTATTTTCAAAAGTGAAATACAGACTGCCCCAAAAACTTTGAATTCGGTTTTTGTTCCTTAATCATTGATCAAAGATTTATATAATAATTTACAAAGTTACAGTAAAAATTATTCAAAATTTAATGAAATCGATTAAATTTCCGTGGTATTAAATTTTAATAAATCCACATTTAACTATTTATACGGCCGCTGTTAAAAAAAGTCCAATAAAAAATGTACCCTATACGTTATCATGATTGAAGTAATGGACAAAATTTCAGAATTTCATAATAAAAGGTGTCACACATACGATCAAACAAAGCTCGCGTGGGGATATACATAATGTTACAAAAACCTGGCGTTGGATGTAAATAAAAATAGTCCAACAAACTCGAAAAGCGAATGTAACATTTTATTCGAATATCTCACAAAGAATACAGAATTTAATAAGACATGCAGCAGTAAATCGTTAACACAACAATAACACTATTCAAATCACAATGTTAATCGTATAGCTTTCTATACCCTCAGTCTGTTTCAACTGACTCAGCAGCGAGAGAGATACTCCCTATTTATAGATTTCCAAACAGGACGTGACGTTATGTAGGAGTGACATCATATTTCTGGATTTTTCTGGTAATTTCTTCCATAATTGAGATATAGTCAGAATTTCACTGCTTTCGAAAATTTTCTTTTGGCCTCCAAATTTACCAAAATCGTCGCTAGTGGCTAAAACGTCACCAAATTTGTCGTCAAGGTGAAGAAGTCACACACATTTATTTCACAAGCAGGAATGTCTGTACAACTCTCTTTACAGAAACACACATTAATGCGGGGTAAAATGCATTACAGTTTTGAAACAATATTATCGTTATTATCGAAAGTATTATATAACAATGCGCTACTGGTTTCTTTCGCAATTTGTGCACGACCCTTGTGCTTCCAATTGCACTTTTGAAATACGTTTAGTATGAGATATTAGGAATTAAAGATTGATTAACGATGTCTTCTAATTAATATTAAAAATAACAAATGTTTCTCCTTTCAAGGATTTGTACTGGGTTCGAAGAATTCATTACTTTAATCTTCTCGCGAATGGTCTTCACACAAAGTAACGAAGTAGCAACATTCATTATCTAAATTTAAAGAGGATATTCGTGTGGTGTGAATTTTATTATTTTCTTTTTGAAATATTATGATCATTGTGATCACTGTAAATTTAAATGTTCGCCTGTCGATGGATATTATGTAAAACTAAGTCTTTATTCACAGGCACAGAAGCATTGCAATTTGAAGTAAAATTCCACCGAATGCTTTCGCATTTTACAATTGAAATTACTTCTATTGTATGGGATACTGTCTTAATTGCTATATTTACTTACGGTGCACGAATTTCAACATTTAAAAATATTTTAACCCTCTCGTCCCCGAATTATGAAAAATCAGAGAAAAGAAATCTGTCTAGCATTTAATGCATCTGAAATACTATTATAAATCATGCAAAAATATTTTTTTCTAATGTCGATTAATATTAGACTTTTCTAATATTAATTTCTGCATTTTCGAAGCATTTTGTTATGCTAAAATTAATTTAAAAGGATGCACATGTTAGGCAAAGGTTGAGGAATAACAAAAAAAAACTATACTTACCTTAACCCATTCGTGCCTGGATATTTTTGCGACTTTCTTCGATTTTTGATAACTCCAGCAGTAATTGATAAATTTCTGATGTCAACTTTTTGAACAAGGGATGATTTCATTTAAAATCATTATGTATAAAAATTGAAATGTCAACATCCCACTTGGACATATTAAAATGTTTTGTGGAATTGAGGTTCAATACTCGCGAATAAAGGCTCGGAAAAATAAATAACGTTTTCGAATGATAGCGAAAATGCCGTCCCAAAAAATGGACGCTAGGCATAAATGGGTTAAAAAGAAAAAAAATGGTAAAAAAAGCAGCGTAAATATTTCCTTAATTTTTCTCCTGAAACAATACGCGAAAACTGTAAAAAATGACCTAAATTGACTAGTACTGCAATCTAGGCACGATTTATGCATCTCTTTAAGAGCCTTATATACTTTCTACATGAATTAATGATATTGATATCACTGAAAAAAAAAACTAAATTTAATTGTTTTCTCTCTAAATATTGCTATTTGAAGTAGGAGCCTCATATGAGGTTCAGGGTGACGAGAGGGTTAAAGTACGATGAATGCAGGCTCTTGATTTAATTTTCAACTAATCACATTGACTTAGTTTGTCTTGTGGAACGATCAAGTAAAGAGAAGTTCAAGAGATTACTCTAGTTTCAATTATATTTTAATTCATTTTCATATAGTGAGGGTTTTAGTTTTCAGAAAACACCATCAAATTAATGATTTGAATTTTATCTGCCACGGAATTCTGATAAAGTTTATAATATTTGCGTATAATATAGATTTATAATTCCCAAGCTTTAACCTATGGATTTAAGATTTTATTATTATTATTTTATTTTATAATGGTAAAAAAATATATATTTTAATATGTTTAGAAGAATAATTTAATATAAGATTATTTCACAGAAAGACATTTGAAAATAATAATTTGATATGGAAACCACATGACACACTTGTACGTATCATACACATTTGTTATGCAAATCATTCAAATTTAATTTATGTCAAACAGATACGGTATTTTAATGGTAAGCGATTTAGCTATTTCTAGCCCAAATTAAAGAGGTATTTCCAAACGGAATTTAGTTTTAGGAACGTGTATTATAGCAAAATTACTGTTGAAGAATTTTTTTGCGTGGGTCAAACAATGGATGTCCATAAACTTTTAATATATTGTGGAAGTCCACAGTGTTAATGTATATAATATTTTGTGTGACTATGTGAATAAACCGAATAAGCTAATACATTCAAAAATGGCGGTTCAAAGTACTATATGGCTACTATATAAGTACTATATGGTACTATATAAGTACTATATGGTACTATATATACAAATGGCGGTTACAAAAGTACTATATACCAAACTTCATCATTATGTTGTTATTTGTACATATGTAAATAAGTACGTACATCCATGCTCACTTACAGACGTATTACTCCAAAGCTAGTCAAAGTGGATTCATACGTGGGTAAAATGGATCGTACATGTATACATACGCTTACATAGATACGCATGTGCGTACGTACGTGAACCGCCATGCCTAAACTTATCAAAGACAGTTTTGAGATTAAAATATTTTCTTTACTTTCTATCAGTATGCTTTGTATGCATATTGTAAGTAAAAAAACAACAATATGCATTGAAATTGAAAACGTAAAGAAAATCGTAACAACTTAAAATTCGTATTTAGCAATTTTAAACTTTGATATAAACACCTAACAATTTGGGGTTATTGTCTCGTGAAAAAGAAATCAAAACAGAAAATTTTATACCTTTTCCAACTTAAATACAGTAGCAATAATTACAATAACTGCTAACAAGTGTAATATTCGCTGTAACTTCTTTATGTAGGATTCATTAATTACATTGTACCTTTTGCATAATTCAGAATAGTTAATCACGAATACTAACTATAATTACATTTACAAACTAAATGTACTATAGCTAAGGTTGATTTATATCTCCTAAACATTTTCTTAGGTTCAAACAAATTGCATAATTAATGAAAATAATCTTTTATCTTTTTATCATTTCACGCACCATCTTATATTAAATTATTCTTCTAAACATATTAAACAAAAATATATTTTTACCATTATAAAAAAAATAATAAAATCTGAAATCCCTCTGTTAAAGCTCGTGAATTATAAATCTATGTTATACGCAAATATTACATGCTAACTCTACAGAATTCAATTACACCAATTTAGAGCTATATGCAGAGGTCTGTTTTAATTAATAAATGTATTACATAAATTAATATCACCTAAAAATTATATATACTTCTACAATTTTTAACTCTAAGATTATCTAAAAAGTCGAATTCAATTTTAAGAAACACTGTAACATTATAATAGCTTTATCGTTGCAGAAAATTCTGCTTGATTTCTCTGTTCCTCGTTCTAAAAGTCCAATAGATATAGAAAGTTCAAGTAAAGTGTCCACTAGCCGGGATGGAACACGAACGTATTGCTTGTAGAACTTCGTCAAGTAATCAGCCGTACAAAAGTCACAAGCACAATCGGTCAGTAACGTACTCATAACAGTCCTCTTAGTACAGAAGCTTTTACAATTGCTGTATTTCTTACAGAAAATAAAACCCTTCCACAAGCAAAATGAATGCAAGCCTACTTTTGCAACGCTACTGCAGGAAAGCTAGCCTTACAAGCCTCGTTGGAAAAATCACGCCAAATGTCCGAAATGTTGCCAGGCTTGGCGACAAAATTAAGCCCCTAAAAGCGAGGTTAGCTAAGGCCTACGACCATTATTCCTCGAAATTATCTAGAAAACTCTATGCTAATCATTGGGGAAACCCCAAACTCAATATCTCACGTTCTGGTTAACCAATTTTGATGCAACAAAATGCAAAATCAAATTATTTAAGGCGTAGAATTCGAATTTAAAAATATTTTTTACCTTTAAATGGTATAAAGACCAAGAAATTCGCAACATTATCAACAGTCGGGAATTGACTTGAATTAGGGACAGTATAACGAACATTGTACAATTAGAAATTGTCATTTATTTGTAACGAATTTTCAATTATAAATATACTTAATCACATATATTTGATGCATAAGTGAGTACAATATACAACTTATTTTAACGTTAAGTGACTTGGCATTCCTCCATCTTTGAAAGACAACACTAGGGAATACATATTTTGCAGTATATGCGTATCTAAACTGCTAACACTGGAATTAAAATTATATTCAAATAATTATTCAGGACATGAAAGTAAATTTTTGATTTTCAATGGTATTATCATAGATTTATGCATTAAAAGCAGCCATTAAATGCATCGTGTATTCGTTTGTAAAATAAATACTATATTATAGAGACTTTTGTGTTAATATATTTTCTTTTTGGAAATGTCGTAATAAGTAGTAGCAGAAGTCTGATGAACCTGATGATAATTTGGCAGACACTGTTGTTGATCATATAGTTTTATAAATCATTTCTTTGCTGTTGTTGCACATGTCCGGGATTCGATTCCCGTTTAGAGCAAGGTTGACTAAGAATTCAAAAACTTGATTGGATAGATAAAATAAGGACTAAGTTTGATTCAGGTTTAAGTATTGGGGGCTTCACGCCATTTTGAGCACATAGACAAAGCCATAGGTTCTCGCAGTCTAGAGCCCTTGATCGCGAAGATACAGATAGGCAGCGCAGGCCGTTAGCCTATAAGGTTTTTTGTCTCAATGTTTAGTTTAGTGAAGTAACATTTAGTTTAATCAGTTTTTTATATAAAATGTATTTTATATATTTATTTTTACACCCTAATATACTTTTTATCAGTTTATTACTTTTGCGTTTATTTTCGGTTAAAGCCTCCGGAAGAAAGATACATTTGTTTTCAATTTTATTTCTATTATAAAATTCTTAAAAATATCAATAAAGATTTTCTTTCTGAAAGTATTTTTTTCTCGAACGGAAGAATATGTATCTATACATTAAGTTTTAAATATGTTGAGCCTGAAAATCTGAATCTATAGCTAAAAGTAGTTTAGGTACTTACTGCAGATGCTTTTTCCAAATGTGCACTTGGTTAATAAATATTTAATATGTCGCTTCTTCATGTTGAAGAAGTTAGAAGTGCGATACAAAATAAAATTCAATTTAGCTGCAGTTTTCTTAGATCGTAAAATCTTTACGTGTTTTTATCTTTCCATGAAGAGGAATTTTTTCCTGTTTAATTTCTACAGTTTTAACGGGAATAGTGTTTGCATTATTTTTCTTTTATTTTTTAACTACTAATGCATCAGCAGAAATGTTGAACATAAATAACTGTTATTTTTTCTTGGTATACACTTTTTTTCCGTTAACTGATTTTTATGAGAATCACTTCCGATTCTGTTAGTGGTTCTTGCTGTTAAAGTGTCTTGCCTGGTTCTTGCCTGATAAAGACTGCCTGTTTAAGAATAGTACAACCATTATTGTGTTTAACGAGTTGTATGATAAGGAAAAAAAAATCAAGTGTTATATAAGTCACCCTAAGGGCCCCCCTTTAATTTGCTAGCTAACCGCCTGAAATGTACTACGTTATTTTTTTAACCTTAGGGAACTAGGGCGTTGAAATACGTGAAAATTGAACAAATTTCGAAAACAGAAAAAAATGAATATTCCGCCCAAACAAAGAAGCTTATTTCTAGTTTTCGTTGTAACTAGTTGAATTTTTGTAAGTAGACAGTTTTATCTTTTGTCATTCATATTGTAAGAAACGTGATCTAATAGATTGACATTGAAGACAGTGCATTTTAACAACATCAATTTCCTCAGTTTTGAATTTGTCAACCGATATCTATTTTCACAAATGCTCTATGTGCATCAATTTGTGTCGCACTTCTTTCTCGTGATTGTTTTTGACGATATCATGAAAGTAATTTCGGATGTTTTACTATAACAATAATAATATAGACGAACATTGATAAATTCTAAATGAAATAAAACTATTTAAAATTGCAAAAAATAGCATGATTTTATAAAAAAAATATCAACAATGTGTATACACAATATAATTCGAAATTACGCTTTAATACTCGCTCTTAGCTTGTTTAGGAAAAGTAAGTTTATTTAATTGATGTTGGATGCATCAATTAAATAAATTTACTTTTACTAACTATAAACTTGCTTTCTACTACAACCAACTTTCAAAAGTCATGGAACGTTTTGAAAGGTGGTTGTCCGAGTTTACTTTTCATCAAAAGTATCTTTAATTTTTATAAAAGCAGGTTGCAGACAAGTCTAATTTATTTTTAGATTCTCTAAAAATAGATTTTATATGGATCTGCATAATTTTGCATTGACTGATTATTCCTAGCTTTATTTTTTATGACGCTATGGAATTTTAAAGTCTCACCAGTGAAATCGCTCTATGGGAAAGTAATCTGTCATAAGAGCCCAACAGCATACGGGGACAATGCTTGTACTTTTATATTTTATTTATCTAAATGAAAAGGAACTGCAATAATTTTATAACTTTAATACGAGATGTTTATAATATACAAAAACATTATATAAAAGTTTCGAAGCTTTTTCATAAAATAAATTTGGGACTAGACTTTACTTAGAATGGTCTTTCTGTCCACTTAAAGCGGTATTTATGAAAAGGTACGATACACCCATAGTTGCACTTGAAAAACAAAACTGCTGCTTTGAGTAGAAAAGCTTCAAATATTTTAGATTTCAGTACAACCATTGAAAATTGGTTGAAAAAAAGACTTTATATGAAAAATAGAAGACTCTTCGCTCTGAATAAACAGCATTGAATGATTTGCTTTCAGAGCAAAAAATCAGAATTGATTGACACAAAAATGACAACAGCTGTCACTTAGTACCTTTCCTTAAATTATCTTTGACAGTTTTCTATTTCTGTGCTGTGTTTCGATTATATTTAATACACATTTTCCGATGTTAAAAAAAAAATATTTTCATTCTGTGAAATGACAGATTTCTCTATTGACGGATAATGAATAAAACTATTTTTTAACCTATAGAATGAAATAAGTTTAAACAGTCTCATATAAACTAGATTTTCATTTTCTTTAACCCTTTAATGCGCAGTGTTCCCGCTCTGGGAACACCGAACTCTGAAGTTTTGACTGTTGCCAGTCACGAAGAATAGATTTGATTTCTATAAAAATAGTTGTGAGTGACATAGCTCCACGAGAATCCTTTACTTATTAGCACGTCATTTCCCGTAAAAAAATTGTCACGATTATTTCTAACAGCACTGAAATCTGTTGAAAAATGGAAGAATGCGAGAACAGATGGACAGATTGCCCAATGCTGAAAAAAGGGCAGCCGTTGCCATCGCTCGACTTAACTACCAGCAGCACACGCGCACAGCCAGCTGTCGTCAAAAAAAGGTCTCTAGATCTGTGGCACACGATGAACGTTTCGATCGTCCGCCATCTTGCTGGAAGTTAAGTGGAGCGATGGCAACGGCTGCCCTTTTTCCAGCATTGGGAAAGGGTTGCGCCTCAAAGGGTTACATAAATATGGATATATAAAGCATTTTTTTCGTTATATAGGTAAAAAAATCTGATGTGTCCAACACATGACTTCCTTGCACGTCCATTAGATCAAAAATATTTTCGACGCACTTCCTCTAAATTTATTTGTTTGAAAGAGATAAAATAACAATAATAATAAGGTTTAGCGATTTCTAGCCAAATATTTCGATATCGCCAAGCTGAGTTCAATTTGAAAGATTTCCTTCTGACACTTTATTTGGCGATATTTCACCAAAAGCCGACAAACTTGAGATAGTCAGCGAGATTTTGGGGATAGCCAAAGTAGTCATTGACCACAGACTTTCAATGAATTGAATGCATCTATACACCTCAATGTATTCAAAGTCATTTGGCTCACCATGTAAATAAATTCTCAGTCGATTGCTGTCAAACAAGATATTGAAAACAGTTAGATATTACAATAGTTCTAAATACAAAGTTAAAAAATCTACGGGTTAAAGTTTTAGAGTTAAACAATATAGGAAATAATTTTTGGCGCCAAATTTGGCGATATTTCGGCGAAACTCGTCAATGTCGACGACATTTGGCGAGATTTTAAGCATAAACCAAACAATGACAGATTATCGCCAAATTTGGCGATATTTCGCCAAAACTCGCCAAGAACGATGACAAATGGCGATACTTTGGGCATGGACCAAATGACTGACTATCGCCAAATCTGGCGATATTTCGCCAAAACTCGCCAAGGTCGAGGACAGACGGCGAGATTTTGGGCATGTACCAAACAATGACTGTCTACAGTTGTATTATAATGAAGATGTCCATAGACATTAAGGTACTGAAATTCTTTTCGGTGGTCCTGTAAATAAACTCTCCAGTAGATTGGAACCAAAAATCGAGATGCACAACTAGATGTTACAACATTCTTATATATGAAATTTCATAATAGTTTATGAGATTTGAGAGTTAAATATGCACACACGTACACCAAAAGTCGCCAAGCTTGGCGACTTTTGGCATAGTTCTTGAGGGAGGCACGTGACCGTGGTCGGACCATTACCTAACTTATGTGGTAGGACGGTATTGTGCTTGAAATGGATGAATGTTCCTAAAATTGCTATTGACCGTAATGTATTGGAAATCTTTTGAGTGTTCCTGTAGCAGAACTATAAATGATAAAGACACTTTTTTTAATGGAGAAATTCATTTAACTCTTTACAGCATATATCACTTCCGAGTCGTTTGAAATAGCCCAATACCTCTAAAAAACGCTTTGATGAATTTCGGCCCATAGAGCGTAATGTATTTCGAATCTTTTGGGCGGTCCTGTAGATAAACTATTTAGTCGAATGGAACCGAAAGGGGAGGTGCACAACTAGATGTTACAACAATCCTAAATATAAAGTTTCAACATTCAACGCCTAACAGTTTTTGAGATATGCGAGTTTAATTAATTTCGGCCCATTGAGCGTAATGTATTTCGAATCTTTTGGGCGGTCCTGTACATAAACTATCCATTCGATTGCCACCAAAAGGGGAGGTGCACAACTAGATCATAGAACAATCCTAAATATCAAATCTCAACATTCTACGACCAATAGTTTTTGAGATATGCGAGTTACATACATACGTACGTACGTACGTACGTACAGACGGCATGGAAAAACTGGCCACAGTAGACTCGCCACTGGTCAAAATGAGTTGCAGACGCGTTAATATGATCGTGCATGCTAACCTACGATGAGATGCATCGAAAAAAATTTTTTAATTAAATTTAGAGGTAGTCAAAATCGGTTTTTATGTCGAAATTTGGCCCCCAAAATTTTTCGGGATCACATTACTTCCTTATACTACGTACAAGGAAGTAAAAAGTTAAAGGAAAAATGTCAACTCTCATTGATTTTACTATTTCCGTGCAAGTTACTTAGAAAGTCCTCCTACCAAGGCACCCCCCATCCTAGGCAGATACTCCGCGCGCAGGTTTGCCTTAAAACACAACACCCCGTGCAATTTAAACGTGAAAACTTAAGAATATATTCGCTACTCCCATAAACTTTTGCACTTTTGTGTATGTTTAGTTATCGAAAGATATTCGCCTGCAACAGAAATTTGTTATTTTTGTTTTACAGGATAACTAATGAGCTTTTCATAGAACACAAAACTTCAAGAAAATATAGGAAGTTACTGTATGTTGCACGAGGAAGAATTCTATTTTATGTAGAAATTTCGACTCATAGTACAGTACTTCTTTGAGTAGAAGAAAAATGAAAAAGATAATTAATTGCTAAGATTGAACCTAAGACCATTATGCACTCTAGGTTTAAGAAAAAAAGTTGCAGTAAATTGATGTGTATTCAATTTTAATACTCTACGACTATTAAAATACATGACAATAGAAATGGAAATCGAATATTCTCTTTCCTGTCAAAAATAATCATACGAATACATATAACTTTAATTTCAGATGTTATATTTCCTAAGAGTAAATAATGAAATATATCTACAGCCTTTGTTTCATGTTGACTGTCATAATTGGAGAAATGCCAAATTATTCATTTCATAGAGTACAAGAGTAAAGTAAATATGTATTGTGCTGTCTTACACGTCACATATCTAATGTTTGTAACTGAGGATATTTGTAACTGAAAATTCGTTAGGGATAAACGTCAATTTTCAAATGAGAAATATGCGTTATATTGCACTGATTTTGCCTAATAAAAGACTGTTTCATTAAACAATTGCTATACCACTTTTTAAAAGCTTAAATACATATATTTAAGCTTTTGTGAGAAAAATATTAAATACATTGATTTACGTGAGGTTAAGAAATTATTAACATCACGTAATTTTAAACAACAAATTTAATAATCAGCAACAAGCATGTACTTTCAAATGCAGCGTTAATAAAAATAACAGCTGTATGAATTTAAGAAAGAAGATCGATTAAAATACAATAATTATAATATTGATTTATATTACATAATATTTTTGGTAGTAAAATGAGCCCCTTGGAACAAAACAGCAACACAAAATGCAATTTTGTGTTGCACTTTTTGTGTGATGAACACAAAAATTGCAATTTTATTATATATATATATATGCGTATTTTTCACAAAAGTCCTTATTTTTATTTTGATATTAACACCTGATTTTTAGACTATTGTTATTGCAAATTTTTTAATAATAAATTTTCTGAATACAATTGGAACACATGTTCTATATTGAAATATTAAAAAATTTATTCTTTATGAAACTGCAACTGAAACTAGTTTGAACTGAAGTTTTGTTTAAATGTTTAGAATTAGTTCTTAATGTATGTTTATGTTCGGTGACATTTAATTTACGACTCAATAGAGAAGTTGATTTGCCTAACAATTACAGTTATTATGCATTACAATTGTTAACCGAGGAAAATCTTCTAATTGCCTTAAAAGTTTTTAATTTTTCGAAGTTTTAAATGCAAAGGAATTTTAATCACTGATGATATTCTGGCACAGCCATTTTATACAAAAGTGACTAAAAATGAAATACTGAACCAACCACAATTGCATCCGAAAACTTTACTCTGTTTTTTTTTTCCAATACCCATTTATAAATCAATGTCAGTCAGAAGCAATTATATTCTTTTGTTAAGAGTGAGAAAAATATTAAATACTTTGTATGCTGTATAGCAAAAAGATTATTCTCAAACATATCTTAAAAAATAGAGACAGCTTCAAAACTTTCGTTACCTTAAATTCTGCATAAGAAACATTTTACTTTTATTGCACTTAGATCTAACAACTAGGTTATTCTTAGATTAAAAATCGTATTTTTACATCAATGGTTGGCAATCCCACTTCATTAATATGCATATCATGTTTCATCTGTTAAACCTGAATAAATCAGAGTCTGGCAATCATTGACAATTTGATGGATAAGACAAGCAGACACATTTATTATTCCAAATGCGTCAAAGTATCTTTCCCATGTTACATCATGGAATCCCCACACTAAATATGGCATACAGTAAGAAACAAATAAAGGAAAAAATGTTCTTTTTAGTTACGAAACAGTTCACGACTGTAGCTTTCAAACTGTCTTATTTCTGTAAATAGAAAAACGTGTTTTTAATGAAGCAGTTTCTTCAGGATTTTGGCATCATTTTTTTAAACTACTCGTTTTAAAAACCTGTTCAGGAGTTCAGTGTTGTTACACAAATGTTAATATTTACAGCAAACAGGGGCTACTCTGGGCCGCTTTTTCATGTTTTCACTTAACATTTTAAAAAGAAACTAATATATAGGTTTCCAACGTCCAAATTGTTTTAAAAATACATCCCCCCCTTAATTCACTATTTTTAAAGTTTTGGACTAAAGTAGCATCTGCTTGGGGCTTCTTTGGTCCATTCGCTTGATTTCATGTAAACGGAATAGATATCATAAGCTGCATTTGTTTTAAACCCCAGAATCTGTTAAAAAATTGACCCTTTAATTTTTTGCTTCCTGGAAAACTCTTTTTACAAGAAAAAAAAATATATGTATCCCGAAGCTATTGAATTATCCATAAATAGGGTAGAAAGTATTTTTCAAGCTGAAGAACTCTTATTTATCCTGCATTATTTATTCAGTACATAAAGCTATAACTTTTTTTCGTTTTTGACCAAACTAATGTCGGCTGATGATACCTAGTTAAAATGTACCACTTTGTGTTTATGAAATATTTTTTTTGTTTCAGATCCTTTATCAGCTGTATATAGTGGGGACAGAAAACGTTCCCAAAATTTACAGCTTGGTGTGATTTTTCTAACCCTGCCAAAATGATGTTTTTCAAGTGTTTTTCATTTTGGTTGTATACAATATTATGATTCTAATTCTGATGTGAAGTTCAAATAATTTATGTATTGTTAAACTTGAACCATTAGTTATTGAAAAGGAAGGATATGCTATTGTGCATACGATAAGAATTAAAAAAAAACTAGTAAAGTTTTTGTGGAAGATAGTGAGGAGGGGATCATCAATTATTCCTTAAAGAAACATTATTTTTAATTTTTGATTTTTCGACCAGGTTTAGAAGCCAAAGTATCACTATTATTATAAATTATTTCAGTTACAAATTTATTTGAGTTTACGTGATAAAAAAGCTGTTTCCAACACCAAAAGGAAATAACTTCTTGCATTTTAAATGCAAGTTTTCAGTCTCATTTACTTTAACAAAATACTTCATCAAATAATGAAGTTTTGTAAATGTTTCTTAAACCTAAGAAAAGGAGGCGCGAATTTTATAAATTGGCAGTATAGTGAGTTCTAGCAGCAGCCTATTTTTTTTTAAATGTAAAGGGGGGAGGGACAGTTTAAATTAGGGTGGGAAATTGATGTTTCACAATTAATAAAGACGCTACTACACTTGATTTGTACAAAATGTTAGACAAATACAAGTTGTAATATTCAATAAACTTTGGAAGCATATATTATACACTAGTGTGTAACATTTTTTCCGAATATTTATGGAAATTATGCATAAATTTCAACTTTATAAACAGGTGTCATCCCTCCCTCACGTAAGAGGGGATGGGACATTTTTTCTTACCATGTAAATTTGCCTATATAACTAAGACTTCAATAATCACCATCAAATTAATATTTTTTAAGTATGTTAAAGTGTTTCAGAATTTTATTTTGAAATTTTCAAAGTTCTACAAGTAGAAAATAATTTGTGATAAATATTTTTGAAAAATATGTCTCGACTATCTCCTTGGCATTTGCATATATTGCGAAAGATGTATGGGCATTGTTATTCTATATTCTAAATATATATTATGCATTCCTGCATTTCCTGAATTTTAAAAGCATAATTTTATGTGCATATTATTGGAATAATGAGCAGAAATATTTCATAATGCTACTAAAAGAATTCTTTCGTTCAAGTTGCAGATACAGTACTGACAGAACTTATGCAGAGTAAAAATTATTGAAATTTACATGAAAGTATGTGTCTATCTGTCATATTTGGAGACATTCAATTCTTCAAGGAAGCAAATAACATTCAAGCTACATCTGGAGTACACAATAGTAGGTTCTATAGTATCATATTCAAAAGAAGAAATCTCCAGGTTTGTGCGTTGTTATATGTAAATAAATGAAAAATGCTAGATTTTAACATTTTAAAAAGCCTTATACTTCTCACATAACTCTAAACGCTTTTTTGACTTACTCTATTTAAGTTTTACATTTCGAATGTTCGATAATATTAAATTGTACTCTGCACCTGTACTTGTACTTCGAGTTTTATTCTTAATACTTTAAACTTTCCAAATATAAGTTCAGTGTTCATTTTTTTCGATTCACTGAATGCATTTTTCTGAAATCATTAAAAAATAAGCAAATATTCTGTTAAGAGATGTTCTCAGCGAGCACTTTCAGTACCCAAAAAAACACATTAAAAACTTATTCATCTGAGTTAATGTTAAATACAGACAAGCGTGGTAATGGAATTTTTTAGAGTAAAGGAATATTAAACGAGATTTTGTTTTTTCATTAAGTAGAAATTGAATGCAAAATTGTATAAAGAGTGCCATGAAAAAGAGAAAAGCGTTAATGCAAAATAAATAACTTTCTCCAGAATATTTTTGTATTAATTATAGCCAAAGAATTTGCATGTTCCGGCCTTTATTTTTTTTCCAGAGCTTTAATCAAGTTTGTTCAGAATTTCATCAGAAGTTTTGTACTTTCTAACTTCCCTTTCGCATATGATTTCCATATAATTCTTTCTTAACAATCAAAAACAGCCTTAATTCAAAAGAATTTGTGAGCTCGCAAAAAGTGATTTTCTGAGCAATTAAATTAAAGTTCCTTTCTTTCTTAGTAAGGCTCTCACAAGTACGATACAAACAAAAATTATGATCAGATAACTCCTTTATTAAGTGTGTCGTAGAAATTCGAAAGTATTTGAGTGAAATTTAACAAAATTTTGTAATGAAGTGCAGTTTGTTAGGGTTATATTTATGTAACCCTGTGCAACATAAGTGTTCATTCAATTACAAACTCATTGCAGATATTTTCAGTCAGAAACTGTCTTGTTTAGCTACAGCATACTTTAATATTTACATTATTTTATTTTGTTGGTATCACTGCACAGATGCCGGAAACTATATTTCAAAGAATAAAATGGAAAATATTCTCGACTGATTTTTTTTTATTCATAGCAATTTTTAAAAAGTAAACTGCTATCTTTTGACATTAAATGTTTCTACGCTAAGTGAACAATGCCTGTGGTTTGTTCCTTTATACATACGTAGTAACAAATACTATGAGCTATAAACTTTCATTTCGTAAAATTAAATGTTAGCAAGAAAATATACGCCGAAGAACCATTACATTATGACCACCTACTCGTTGCACCGATAACGGACGATAACGTATTGCACCACCTTTGGCCTACAAAGCAGCTGCAACTCGCCACAAGTTTTGGTAGATGCTGGAGAGAGGTTGTATCAAATATTTAAGCCGCGGATACACAAAGTCGAGATATTGGAAAATTGTGAACTGAGAGTGGAGCAGCTGTTCTTCTGAAATACGGAGTACCCTGACATGACCATTGACCTGATGAAGGAAGAACCAAGATTCATCCTACCAGGCAACTGTCTTCTACATATCCGTGGTCCAGTCTCGATATCCCCGTGCCCACTGTAGGCGTGCTTGACAATGACGGTTGGTAAGCAGAAACATACGAGTGGGACGTCTGCTCCACAGACCCATATCCAACAGTATCCGCTAAATTGTGCGTTGCGAAACACTTGTACTTGGACCTGCGCTGTATTGGGCTATCAGCTGAGCCACTGTCTGCCACCGATTTTTGCTTTACTAGCGAATCTTAGCGTCTATTGCTGATTTCACCGTTATTAATACCCTTTTTAATAATACTAACAACGGCAAATAGTGAACAACTGACGAGTCGTGCAGTTTTGAAGATACTCGTTCCGAGCCTTTGCCCTCTGTCAATCTATCAATTTGCAATCTGCCCTCTGTCAAATTCGCTTAGATCAACAGCCTCTCCTGTCACTCACAAATGTAAGAGCAAGAATGATTCCTTACCTTCTCCTGCAACAGTTAAATACCATTCCCACTAAATTACGTGCTCGCAATGCAATCCAGACGAGTTCATTGAAAAATATCTGGATGGTCATAATGTAATGGCTCCTCGGTATATATCTACGTACTTTTATGGCAATGCAGTCATACTTTTCTATTTCAACAAATGCCATAACTTACTCTGGGTACAGTTAAATAAGATTTTACAGTTATCGATATATTTTATGCATATTTATGGATTATAAATAAACTTTTTTTCAGCATTGATTTGTCCTATTTTTAACTTACAATTTGTTCAGATATTTTATATGTCTAAAGTTTCGTGCTTCGCTTACAGTAAACTAAATTTTAAATTCAACCTCTCCAGACTTCAATAAATAAATGAGATGCACTTTATTTCTTTAAATTTTATGAAACTATAACAGCTAAAAGCATTTATATTTTCTCTGGAAACTACACTGATTTTATCTAACAATTTTCCTGAGCCATAATTTTCACATGCACAATATTATTTCTTTCAAACCTAAAATATTTCAAGAATAATAGTACTTTAAAAGAAATCAATTTAAAGTAAGTAAACTAAATCGTTATAAATATACAAAGTATATACAGTTGCCACAACAAATGATTGGTTATTTAAAAGCTTCATTACAAATTCTGATTTGCGTATGAAGTTGCTCCTTATGTTTTCCATTATCTCGAACCGCAAAAGCACACTCAACGTGTTTCAAAGCAATCTACACTCCATCACAATTTCTGTCCCATTCAAAAATAAAGCCCAGAAATAAACAAGCGTAATGTACTACAGCATGGCACGCAACGAGTCGACAGAATTGCGTTTCCATATTTATGGAACAAGTTTCCTTTGTTGACGGATTGATATGCAAACACGGCTCTGGTAAAAAGCAATTTTTGTACGATTGGGTTGGAAAATCTTCCCAATTCAATGGCGATATACAAAAAATCCTGTGTCAGTCTGATGTGAAGTCAGAATTATTTCTTCTTTTATAATCATGCTAAATGAAAAGAATGGTGTGATGAAGATCACATATCTAATTTAAAAATCATTTACTTTGGCTTCCTTTGATGTCGTCTGTCCAAAATTCAAGAATTCTGAATCACTTCTGTTTTCATTTACTGCATTCGTTTTTAATCTGTATTTACTTTCCTGTAGCACTATCTTTTGTCTGCGGTACGGAGGAACTGGTTGCGGTTACAGTTTTGTGGTACGGAAGCGAAAGCCAGGAAAACGTGTTTTGCATCCATTAATCAATCAAAAATATTTGCTATATACACAAAATTTACTATTTACAAAATAAGGTTCAAATTATATTTCAGAATTGTTGGCAGCTATGGCAATCATGTCCAGAAAACTTTCCTAGCAGATTCATTCTTCAACGTGCGGAGAACGTTTTGTGGGTGCCGCCATTATGCGGCGGTTTTACCTAAACAACTTTTCGTGTGTGCGCCATTATGCGGCGGTTTTACCTAAACAACTTTTCGTGTGTGCGCCATTATGCGGCGGTTTTACCTAAACAACTTTTCTCTTGACCTGGGTCAAAGAGAAAAGTTGTCAAGAGAAAAATCAAGAGTTTTCAAAATTTAAACTACAATTCGTGAAATATTTTTATTTATTCGATATGCATTTCTGTGCTGCAGAAGAAAGATCTTGACCTGGGATCTTGAGGGATCTCTAAGGGGATCTCTAAGGGATCTCTAAGGGATCTTGACCTGGTGTGTGCGCCATTATGCGACGGATTTACCTAAACAAAGTTTCGTGGGTGCCACCAATGGGCGGCGGTAGTACATAGAGAACTTTCGTGGACGCCGCCATATGGCTGCAAGTGTATCCAAAGAACTTATCATGCCCACCGAGTGGGAGTAGTGAAGAGAGGGTTAAAATGTACATAGAATTGACTTTTTGATACAGAATACTGTATTGTCACCAGAAACCCAACACCATAAACTTTCTTTCAAATTTCCAAGTTATAGCTTGAAAGGAAGTGGGTGAAAAAGGAATCAGAAAACATTAATCGATACCACGGACACTGACATAACACTTAAGCTGAATTAAGCTACCACATTGTTCGTTTTTTCTAACCCTTGTTTTCTAATTGAAAAGTAAAATACCAATTTGCTCGGATTTTCATTCATTCACTAATATTATGTAGTGAATGAAGTTTTGTAAATGGAGAAAAAAAAAAAAAAACTTTTTATGAATATTTTATGTGAGTTTTGTAAGGGTATCTCAAAAAATGTTTTGCTTACTAATAATTGGATGTAAAAATATTTTTCAACTACGCAGGGTTAGTCTGAAATAGGGTTCAAAATTTTAATGGGTGATAGAACGCATCTACACGCACGAATTTCGTTATAGAAAGTATGGGTGGTATACAAACGGTGAGCCGCTAGGTGTCGTTGAATACGGAAAATTGAACGCCGAAAGGTTCCGTTATTAATGGTATGAAAGGGTCGATCCTCGCATCGAAAGCCATTTTTGTTTTTTCATGGATCGCCGATGGAACAGCTGGTTATACGAACCACGAAATGTGTGTCATTCCCTATCCCGTATAGTCAGTTCGCGGAAACGAGAGAACGAAAGTAAATAAACGGGTTACCAAAGAATTACATATTTTTTCACCAATCTCTAGTTTGGAGTTAAGAAAGGTTAAATGCGCCTAACAGCGTAAATGGAAGAAAGCAGAAATTCATACTGTGTTTGGCGCTTTGGCAAAATGCCAGGTGCTTACTCTTCGCCAGTTTACATGTGCCATTATTTAGTTTCGTTCTCTCGACTCGGCGAACAGACTATAGGTGTAAAGCCTGCGTTACAGCTGGCGGACTCTCTTTTGAGCCATTTCTTCGAGCATGCGCATCAATTCCATTACTGTTAATAAAATGTTTACTGAAGTATCTCCTGTCATTCTTGTATTAATTTCTTAACTGTGCGAGTGGAAAACTACTTTTTAACTTCTCACCGCTTGTATTCCAACCAACCTTTTACACCATTTACAACGCCACCTAGCGGCTCGCCGTTTTGCGTTCGCGTCCATATTTTCTATGACGAAATTTGCTCGTGTAGATGCGTTGTATCACCCCATAAAGTTTTGGCCTCTTTTTCAGACTCACCCTGTGCATTTTACACATGTGATACATCGGGAAAAATTTATACAGAGTGCCCCATAAATACTGCGTAAACTCTGCACAGCCATGTTCCTCTTCGTCCTAATGACATTAAAAAATGCTCAGAGAGCTGTAACCTGTACGACTCATAGTTTTTGAAAAAAGAAAGGAAAAACAATGTATGGCGTGAAATCCGGTTAAGGGGACAGCCTACTTTTAAAATGCCCAAAAAATCGATTTTGCGATTTTTATCTCAATAAATAGCTTACTTTATTCTAAAAAGATTGATACCACCCATTTTTCAGTATGACATTTATTTGTTGAGATAAAAAGGAAAATGTAAACGCAAGTTGGGCAGCATGCTGTAGCAGCTGCAACTAAGGTTGACACTCAAAGCATAAAAGAGGGAGAATAGAAATGTACAGAATTTAATTTAGAAACTCGAAGAGCCAGAAAAATGCTCATTAGTTCTCAGTTTGAGGCAATAAAAGAAAACGAAGGCATTGTGCATTAAAGCGGAAAATTTTAAATCGAAATTTCATAAAGTGAAATAAAATCAAATTTTTATGTTGCAAAGTAAAAATAAATCTATATATATATATGGATATAATTATTAAAATAACTTCAAAACATGTACTTTACCAATATTAATGCCTTTATATCCTAAAAATGTATCTTTTGTTAAGGTATGTACATATGTTTTCATATTTACAATTGTCGAGCTTTTCTTTAGACTGATGTTTCTTAAGCCATATTAAAACATATTTTGGGTTAATCATATTAAGTACTCCGTAAAATTATTCTTAAATAGTAAATGTTTCATTAGAAAATGTTTTTAACTTTTAAAAATTAAAATTTTTGTTCCAAAACAACAATTTGAACTTTAATTGGCGTTTTCTCAAAACACTGTTTTTCAAGTTTGCGCGCATGATATTTTGAAAACTATTTGAGATATCAACTTGAAATTTTTCTCAGGCATTTATTCTAATATAATGAACAAAATGAACTAAAATGAAATGGTTGTATTTCATAGAAAAAAAGTTATGATTGTAAAACATCAAAATTTTTATGGTAATTTAAATTTTCAGATTACATGATTTTTATAAATTTAAATTATGAAAATAATTAAACCATTTTAGTTTAGATTGTTAATTTGGATGTCTTGTTTAATTTAGAAAAAAATTATGAGGTTCAAAGGAATTCTAATTGAGATATCTTGCGCGCAGTGGGAAAGTACCCTTGAATTTTTTTTTCCAATATTGTGTGGTAAAATAATATTTTTAAAATTATCACCTTTATAATAAACTAAAATAATAATTTTAATCAATAGAGTAATGTCATAGTAGTTAACTGAAAAGAAAGTTATGTTTCTGCATGCATTCATTATTTTTTAAAAATTATGAAAGTTGATCTAAAATTTATACATTTTCCCATTCTTAAAAGTAGGCTGTCCCCTTAAATGAAAAAAAAAGACACTTTATTGGACATATCAATAGCAGTATTTACAAATAATAAAGGCAGACGCTCCAAGTGTCCCACTTGCATATCCAGACAGACTTGCGCGCCGTGGAAAGGATGACTGCACATTACGGTGGTGACGACAGGTTATATAGGGAAAACTTTTTTTAATGTTATTTTTTGGGGCACCCCCTAAAAGTTGCCAATTGACTAGAAAATGAGATTGGCAAAGTTTTAGCTCAATTGCATAATATTAACCCCTGCCGCATCGAGGTTGAAGTCTTGAAAAATTACGATTTTTTCCAAAAATATTTAGTTTTTCCTTCCTTTAGTATAAACTATTTGCTCTACAGACCTGGTCCTTGTTTTATTTCATAAAAAATGTTGTTGCTTTGAATTTTTACTCCCAACAAAACCAATATTTAATGACATTCACTGTTTATTAGATCAGTTTGCGAATCGTACCACCAAAATCTGCATTTTTGTAAAATTAGTGAAAAAAAGACAAATTAAGAATTTTAAGTAGTTTTGACCGTCTTTTGTATTATTTGCATAAAAAAAATCAAGAATTTTCAAAATTTAAACTACAATTCGTGAAATATTTTTATTTATTCGATACGCATTTCTGTGCTTCAGAAGAAAGATCTTGATTTGTATTTCAGTTGAAGCACATCTAATACAAACCTCTCAAATTTTCTTTATTAGAATGCTATTTTTATTGTCTGTTATTATTTACTTTTAGAATCGACATGGGTGCCCAAGGAAGGGCTATGCCTCCCCTAGCTCCCAAATTATCGTTATGATTTACATACTGGTATAACGTAAAAGTGGTTCAACACTAACACATAATGTCTTTCCGGTGTAGGACCCTTGATGTGCAATAAGATTCCGAAGACAAGAATTTCGAAAACAAAGAATTGGTCTCATCAAAAGCAGATTTTAAAATTCCGATTTAGAGGGTGTTGTTGTTCACAGGGATGGAAAAATGCTTCCTCATATTTTGAATAAAAGAAAATGTAGAGAAAATACCGATTTTAATTAGCTGTGGCGACGAAGAACAGTTAATAGGAGTTTCTCAGCTTGAAAATAATATGAGAATAACTCTTAGGCAAAAACTGTATTTACAGCAGTTGAAGAATGGGAGGCAGTTCGTAAAATTCACGCAATGTGTTTTGATACCACTTGCTGCCTTAAGGGAACGTGCACTTTTTGATGCAGTAATTACTGGATCGAAATCTTCTATATTTTCCTTGCCGCCATCATATTTTAGAAATCATCCTAAAATCTGTTTTGATTGCAAAGTGGGCGAAGCTACTGCTCTTCATCCAGATATTTTTTTCTTAATTTCAGATTGGGTGGTCTAAGTTGGACAAGACAAAGTGCAAAACTGCTATTGAAGATGAAACTATTACATAAAAAACACAAAATTTGGAAGAAATTTTAAACTTTCTTGCAGAACATTTAAGAAATCAACAGCTTAGGGATAACTATAAAGAATTAACCCAACATTGTTTAATATTTATATTAGTCTCCCCACATAGACATTTCTTTCAGAGTACCTGGTGCTGTTCATTATGCCAGATGGATCTCCAAGAAATTTATTGTCTCAAAATACTTCTTTACAGACATCAGGTCTCATTAAAAGATTTAGAAAAAGGAGGTAAAACAGACATTTGTTTATTAATAATAAATATTTATGTAAAGGCATGGTTCAACCCTCCCACTCAGACTTTAGCCCCAATCAAGACTTTAAATTATAGCAATACTGAAAATTTGATAAAGAGGCTGCAAACAATGATCTATAAAATGATAAACCATCTTTGGTATCTTAACTTTTAGCAAGTTGCATTTAATTTTTTGATAAAACTTGGGAGGGAATTCAAAATAATCATGGCTGTGAAATTAATTGTATTTGGAAAAATATGATGATGATGAAGATGTAAGAGCAACAATGTTTCAACGAAGTGAATCATTTATTGAACAAAGTTAATTTTTTTATTTCATCTCGAACAGTAATTTTTTTAAGAGATTTAATTTTAATATACAATTTTTGAATACTGATCCCGATGTATGGTGTGAAAATCAGTATTATTTGAAAGAAAAAAAAACTGAAAGCTTTTAAGGTTTTTAATGACTTAGATGAAAGGGGAGTAAAATTAATCCCAGGATTCAATTCCTGTTTAACTGAGGATGAAGAAAAAAAGCAGTTTTTACTATAGATAGTATAAGAATGTAGAAAAACTTTTCCAGACTCTTCGAAAGACACATTATCTAAGCCTTGCCACTTTAACAAAAAAATGTTAACAAAAATATTTTTTTTTTATAATGTGCTTCCTCTTAGATACATAACTTTAATAATAAAATATATCTAGACGTTAGTCGTTCTCAATTTTATGCCTTCTTTGACCTTATTTTCTGTTAATTCTTTTACTTAAATTTCATTTCTTAGGAGGATAAAGACGAAATATAATTTTTTGAACTTTCATAAAAAAGCCAATTTTTAGGATTCAGATCGTAGCTAGTCCTGAAAAAAGCATAGATATATGCTTTTTTTAGGACTAGATATGATCCGAATGTTACGTTCTGAGCGTTTCGGAAATGGGCAAATAATCTGAAGTTGTTTTCACGGTAAAATTTTCATGCAATTTTTAAATTATAAAAAATAAGATTTTTAAATTATAAAGAATAAAATTTTTAACAGGAAGATTTGCAATTATTTAAAATAATTGCAAATCTTATTAAAGCTTGTATGTAAAAGGCTTCTAAATTACATACAAGCTTTACTATGAAACATATTTTATGATATCTCAATGTTACAAATGATTATTATTATAGATGTACTGCAGTGAAAACTGGAATAAAGTGGACGGGATTTGGCATCACAACCGCTTGGAGGGTTAAATCTGTAAGTTTTTACATAAAAATGATGTGTGACTCATCGAGGCGGGAAGTTTTCTTCTGAAACGAGAACAACATCATGTTTATAGACTCAATTTTATCCATTTTATGATGGAAACACTGCTTTTTGCGAAAAACCGCGATTTTTCTAAACTTTAACCTCAATGCGGCACGGGTTAATATTATGCAAATGAGCTGAAATTCTACCAATCTCATTTTTGAGCCTATTGGCAACTTTTTGGGGGGTGCCGCCCCAAAAATTCGAAAGTTGATTTCTGGTGACCACCCTATTGCACATGTAGCAGCGCGGTGTCAACCGAAGTATAAACACCAGGCAAACAAGCAAGTTAAGTCTACGCTGCTCCAACGCCAGAAATTGCTGGCGTTATCCAATATAACATTTGAAACCATGTAGTAAACGTGTTCGTACATAACAAAAAATCGATTTTCTTTGTTGTGGTGGGTAGAAATGGAATAATCGATCTCTTGGACCCATTACCTCGTATAATTACAGGGCACCTGTAGTAATACGCATTGCCTCTTATTGTATAAAAGTTCATAATAAGCATATGTCAGAAGGCATGGCATCGATTTTCATTATTAAAAATGTCATGAAAATGAAGAAAAGTGTCTGTAGATAAAATATAATATTAATGCTTCATGCCGCTAACTAATAAACATCCTTTTCTTTAAGAACTTCGGTCAATATGTATATTGATTGCGAAGATTTTCGTGTAGATTTTAGCATAATAGACTAATGTCAATTACTTCATACATTTGAAGTGCAAAGTAGGCATTTATAAAAACATTTATGGTAATGACGATTACATAAATTATATTCATCAGTAACATCAGATGGTTGCGATTGTTATCGGTGTGTTGCTTTTTTAGATTAAGCTGATAATACAGGTGTACCACTGAAACGTGTTCCTAAAGTTAATTGGCGGTGGCGTGATGGAATATGCAGAAACAATGCATACGGAAGTGCGCTAAAATATTTTAATTCATACCTACATAACTATTTTTAATGTTAGAAAAATGAAAAATAAGTTCTAATCAATAATCACGCATGGAAAATATATTTAATTTTACTTTTTACATGAAAGTTATAAACATTTCAAGGAAAACTTAGTATTTATGTCTACATATGCTTAGAGAAATAACATATACTGGAAATAAATAAAATCAGCAAATTTATCTTCTTGCACAGCTCTACAAAGAAGTGTCAAGGCTGTGACAGACAATTATCAAGAGTTATTCTTGATATATTAGTTTTTAAGAAGCTTATACTAATCATAAGATGTTGTTTCTAATATGAAATATGTCGTATTATGCATTTTACAGAACGCTGTGAATTTAACAGTTTCATTTATTCATTCAAAGACAACATTTTTGAAATTTATATCACGACATAATACACATGCAAAATGATATGCAGAAGACCCTGAGCAACTTTCTAAAAATTTGCTCCTTTCCCAATTTTTACAAAATTTTCGGCTTCAGAGAACTTACTCAAAATCTGGCACAGTATTATTGTTCAATACTTTTATTTCCCAGATTAAATGCCAATTGGTGTAAAAATTCCTTCACCAGAAAAATAATTTTGTTAGTGTGATTTCAGTTAGCTTGGAATAGCTCTTTGAAGTTGCCAATAAATAAACGTTAAGTATTTTAGTTTTTCATAAACTATGAAACATGAATCGAGGATCTTAGATTTCAGAAGCTCCCTTTTAATTAGATTACTGCTGCCTCATCGCCAAACAGAAACTAAGTTTGCGTGACGTAAACTAGCCTCCCCAATTTTGCAGGTGTACCAGAAATGTGTGTAGTGTTTTTTTAGAGCTTTTAGACATTTTCCATTTAAAGTCTTCGTCACCAAACATATTAAGAACCACAGAAGCTGCGCTTCAGTGACTTATACAAATTTCGATTTATGTCATACGCCAGCTAAATTCCCCGTTATGAGTTATCTGGTGCTAGTTATTATATGATACACCGTTCCTGAATTAGTTATGCTAGTGCTAAGCATAAACAACACAGTTGTAAGCAATAATAAGATACAATACTTCTGTAAACGATAAGAAGTTAAAACTATTGAAATATTCCCGAAACAAATTACCATATTAGGCTAAATATTACACGACGCCAAATATAACGCGACCCCGATATTTGTCATCAGGATAATCAGAAAAATCCCGTATTTAGACCTCGAATTTAGAGTCAGGTTTTTAACGGAAAATAATCAGTCAAAAAATATCGTATTATATTCGGGGTAATACGGTATGTTAATTTCGCATTCATAAAAGTTGAAGGTCTTTTTATACAAGGCTCTATTTCTTCCATAGATTTATCCTCTCAAACATATGACCATTCTCGTTTTCCTTTTTGATTTAAAAATATGTGACCTGAGAAGATTCTAGATCCGGAAGAATGACATTTTATTCTGGTAGGTACATGCAGCTAAAATCAAGAAACGCATTGAAGTAACGTGATGCTTAGAATAATGGTGTTTTAAAAAAGATTTAAGTGAAATGTCCACCGTGAAGTGAATTCTTAACTTGGAAGCATTCTTTCTTTTGTTGTTCGACTGTGAAAAATCCCACAAGTTATGTCTTCATTGAAATCAGTGTTTAAGTTCGCTGAAAAAGGTTCGTTTATGAGAAGGAATTTTTAACAAATTTCCCACGTAACAAGAAAACAGCCTCTTAACCCTTTGAAACGCAACCCTTTTCCAATGCTGAAAAAAGAGCAGCCGTTGCCATCGCTCGACTTCACTACCAGCAAGATGGCGGACGATCAAGAAGTTCATCGCGTGCCAACGATCTAGAGACGCTTTTTTGACGACAGCTGGCTGTGCCGTCTCGATCGTCCGCCATCTTGCTGGTAGTTAAGTCGAGCGATGGCAACGGCTGCCCTTTTTTCAGCATTGGGCAATCTATGCAGCTGTTCTCACATTCTTCCATTTTTTAGCAGATGCCAGTGCTCTTAAAAATAATCGTGACAATTTTTTTTGCGGGAAATGAGATGCTAGTTAAGGATTCTCGTGGAAAAGTAAAGGATTCTCGTGGAGCTATGTCACCCAAAACTGTTTTTATAGAAATCAAATCTATTCTTCGTGACTGGCAATAGTCAAAACGTCAGAGTTTAATGTTCCCAGAGAGAGAACACTGCGCGTTAAAGGATTAATGAGGTGAGAAAAAAGTACCATAAAATTATTTATTCGAAATACAATATGTCTTGCAACAATTACAAATTTTAAATATCAAAATCTCTTAACCTTTGGGGATTTTTATACGGAAAATTGATATTAAGAAAACGCTTGGGAATGACTAAAGAAGGATTTTAATTCACAACAATAAAAATTCGTGGACACATATCTCATAAGCTTCTCCACTATACGGATCCAATGACTGCAATATGATGAGCACTTAGGTGCTACGGCTGCATCACAAAAATTAGATGATTTTGAAGACAGTATAACTTAATTTAAATTTCGAGTATTTTACTACATAGAGTCAATCATAAGCCAAGCATAATTTTCTTTTTGTGTAAGGTTTTAGGAAGCCACTTATGGTAAAAGAGTTCTTTTAGTAGTTTCCTTATAAGGGAGAGTGGGACATTTTGCGTTCTCCAATTTAAAAAAAAAATCAATTGGATTTATTTTGATGTAAATTGTTTGTAAATGGGCACCAGTATCTTTCTTTTGAGGAAACATTCACAAAAATACATTCAGACAAAATTAATAAGTGTGAAAAGTAAAACATACTAAGTTTATTAATTTGTCCCATTCATGCTAGATAAGGGCGAGACGTAGCAAAATAAAATATTTTTAAACTTAGTTCTTTCTAACCTTATTTTTATACACAGCATAATTAATTTTAATTGCAGAGATATTTTCAAAGGAATAAACAAAACTGCTAGTTAACATATTAAAATGTATTTTGAAGCCTTAACATTATGGGGTTTGAAGGCTGCAGCTCTTGCTAAGCCAGTTGCTTCTGGTTTGCTTATTGATGACTTAGACTGATACTTCTTAAAACTTTTATTCGAACTTATTCCTGCTTTTTGATGTACTTTCCAAGTATCATGATATTCAATATTTAATGCTTCAGCATACTGGAAAGCTTATCTTTTATCATTACTTTATTATTAGATTGTTATTTAACATGTTCCCCTACCTTAATTTGTATAGGGTTACTCAACATCACTTAAAGTGTAAAAATAGTGTAAAATATATAAAAGTTAAAAAAAATATATAAAAATACTATATTTATATTTTTATGTAACTCGATACAGATACCATGTGATTTAGTAACATCAGATACTAAGAAATTGCTCTAATTTAAGTTTTAAAATATCAGCCAAGCCTTACTTATAAATGCATATGTAAAAGATGTAAACATCCTTGATTACAAAATTTTTCTTTATGATGCATAGGTCCGAAACATTCATCGCTCAGTTTTGTGTACCATTCGTTTCTTTAATCGATATTGTGATAAAATAAAAATTTTGAAAAGTATGATGAAATTGTATCTATGCAATTTAATACTGTAGTTTCCAAAGTCAAATATAATGGGTACACAAATTAACTGCATACAAATATCCAAGCACAAACTATTGAATATAAATCTTTCAATTTTGAAACGTTACGCATTATGAATCTTGAAGTCACAAAATGAAACTTTTTGTCATCAATCTAGCATTTTACTTTTGTTTTGTAGGAAGAGGCATGGTATTCAGATATATATAACTGCAGAGATAGAAAAATGGTGTGTACTTGATAATTTGTAGGTGTTGTCATATTCATAGCCTGTTTCCTTCATGCCACTTCTCCCTCAAATGACCTAATTATTAGATAATTATGTTTGCCATTCATACTTTATAAATGATAAAAATGATTGGAGATGGTACAGATACGCAAGCACACACACATATGAATATGTATTGCATACATTTTAAGATAAGTAGACAATCAATGTTGGACTAAAATTTATGTAATATTTTACAGAAACATCATTTTTGAAAATTTAGTGACGATAACTTACAAAAGAAATTCCCTGTTCTACAATCAGATGGTATATAATCAATTTAGAACAAGTGTATCAAATATCAAGATTAATAAATAATCTTGATATTTCATACACTTAAAATAATAAAGGCTAAAAATTCAGGTAAATCGTTTCCATGAGTTTCTAGCATTTTCGTCGAAGTTAAGTTATGTAACACATAATATTTTTTATAATAAGTTTCTTCAAATGAATTTTACCTCCAAATATATATATATATATATATATATATACATATAATTTATAATTGTATATATTACAACTATACAAGTTACAATTGTATAGATATATACGTACATGAAGTGCCGTTATGACACTATCTTCTTATAGTCTCACTTAATTCAAAGGTTATAATGCTTTGCATTTTCAATATTAGCTCACTATATTAAAATAAAACTTAGGCCCGATTTCTGTCACCTTCGAATATTCATTGGCATATGACCAGAGAGGGGTTGTTCAATATAATCACATTTTCTCCTAACTGTTGCCGCGGTGTATCGAATATCAATGTTACAGTTCCCTTATCCTTCCACAGGAATTGAACGAGTTTTTGATAAGATGGTGGGGAGAAAAATTCCAAACAGGGAAAAATTGATACTCTCTTTTTTTCGGAGTTTTTCATCCTTATTTTAGTTTTCTTGTTACCTTTAAGTACCGTAAACTCCAATATTGCTTTCCGATATTGGGTTCTAAAAGATTAGGGAGCTTAATATTCCTTTGTACATTTTTTGTTCTTTTATATAAACGATTTCCATTCACTTTTAACCCATAATATTATATTTATGGCATAACGTTTGAATTTGACGAAAATATGCCGTTTATTCCCACGATATTTGCAATAAAATTTGGCAAAGCAATAATGACTCCCTTCTAAGAACTCCGTAGACTCAAAATTCTTACATGTGTTTTATGAAACAAGAAATTTCTGAACTTCTATCATGGCATCTCGACTAAAGGTATTCTCTTTTTTTTTCAAAAGAAAAGAAGTAAATTTATAAGCATTTTTTATATTTCCGTACAAAAATAAATGATATTCCATACAAAAATATCGTTTAATCCTACGATATTTGTAATAAAATTTGACTAAGGAATAATGATTCCCTTCTAGAAATCCGTAAACTGAAAACGCTTAGATGTGTTTCATGAAACAGGGAATTTCTGAACTTCTATCATGGCATCTCAACAACTTCAGAAGGGAAAAAGTCTTATATGAAAGCATATTTTTTCATATTTCCATACAAAAACAAATAAATAAATAAAATACTTTGGATAATTGTTTATTTATTTCTGACAAACATAATGAAATGTTTATTAATGGTGCAATAATTCAAGAAAATAAGATTTTTTTAATCTTTAAATCACGTTCACAGAATCTGACGGATTGTATTCTTTCAGAGTATTGTATCTACTCTAATTTCACTAAAACATTGATTTTTGTAGGAAACACATTTTCAATGTGTAAGACATTTTTAAAGTTGCAATACAGAAGTTTCTTATCGATTAACAGCAAGGAAAGCTGGTTTTTCTTCAGTCAGAATTAAGTCTAGTCAATTTCGTTCTCTGCGCTGTTTGTAGTTCTGCCCAGAAATATTTGTCTTCAATTAAGGAATCTAACAATTCTCTGGTATGTTCTTCAATTATCATATCTTGCCATGAATAAAATTTTAAAATATCGTCTGGATTCATAACCTGGAACACATTTGGGGTCCGGGGAACCTACTGGCGGGGCTAAAGAACCATTCTACTATGGGCCCATGTTTGATTACCGGATTGGTCTTTGATGTGATTTATGTCCCTTCATAAGAGGCAAAATTGGTACACATAATAGGTGTTTCCATAGTAAAATGACGAACACACGGTCTTAATAGTGGTCAATGCCTGTAAAAGGCGAATGAAAGTAATAAAATAATATATAGAAAGTGCTAGGTTAGTACCTATTTGAGGCACACTATATTACAAAAAAGTGAATAAAGAAAGAAGAAAACTTGAATTTTATACGTTTAAATGTTCCTTTATGCATACTCAAACGCATTTAACCTTTTACAGGCCGAATTAAGATCAAGGCATATTTTTAAATTTTTGTGCATAGTTTGTTTTCTAATGCGTTAGTTAAAGGACGTAATAGTCACTTAAATGGGGAAAAAATACTGTATACAATTTTCACTGTGTTCCCAGTTGGCAGCATGGGTTATTTCTGACTGCACTTTTACATTGGTTTCAAAAACGGAAAATGCTGATGGGCAATTTAAACAATATATGAAATATTAAGAATTAATAAAATATTTATTTTTAAATATAAGTAAATATATGAGAGTTAAGTTGTAAGGGGACGGGGGTGTAGCAAGATAGCTCTGTAAAAATTTATGAAAACGGCTACTTTCATGATATTTTGTCCAGTTTCCCCCTAATGATACAAATGTGACTTCTATTTCATAAAAATCAAGTGACCTTTTTAAATTTATCTGTTAATTGTTTTAAGTCAATATTGAGAAAATTTCATTTTTGAATAAATTTTTAATTTGATGTTTCCGATTGGGAACATTGGCCTGTAAAAGGTTAAAGGCCTGTAAAAAAATACATGCTGCATATATACATTTAGTCTAAAAAAAACCCCAAAAAAGCTCATAAAATTTATTACTTTTCATTTGAGCATGTAAGGTGTTTCTACAAAACATTAATACATACATAAAGATGGGGTAAACGAGTTTAAGTCCTAAATCATATATGTAATATTTCAAATCATCGAGGAAGACAAATAGCATTTCACGGCTTGCAAAAATGAATATTTTATAGCTTAAACAAGAGTGTGTCAATTCATTAAAATCCAATGATCTATTTTTTCCTTCTTTTAAATAAAGAACAAAGTTTGGTTAATTTTCAAGTAAATTCTTACCTTTAACTATTTTTAAATCTAATTCTAACATTTAAGTAATTATGTGATTAAGTAATATAAATAAATCAGAACTGCTGATGATTATCTCATTTATGCGTTTATTTCACACCGTACCAAACGTATTTAAAATTTGGTAAAATTGTACCGATTTTTTAAGCATGCAGTTTTAAAATACATTACAATAGGAATGATTTTGTATTTAAGTTTGCATCTATATCCTAACTTAGCATTTACTTTTTAACGAAAAAATATGTGAACATCAATTTTGCAGACTTCAAACCAAAAGAGTGAAAGATCTTATATTCCAATGAAAATGTAGAATCATGAGAACTTTTCATTTCAGATATTTTAATGTATATTCATTAAAAAAGTCATTCATCCACAAGATCTTCACTTATCACACGCTTTTTACAAGTAAACATAGTTATGATCCAAAATCGTTATACATAAAATATGAAGCGTTTACTTTTTCATTCAAATACTATAATCAAAAACTGAGCTCCATTATGCATAAGACGTGAGAAACCATTTTTATTTTGAGCCAGCTTAACCTCCATGTGTAACGTTTGTAAATAACGCGTTATACTATATTCTTTAGAAAAACTTCATATATATATTTTTATTCTTTTGAACTAACACAACATTTTTAAAATAAATTAAAATCTAACAGTAATAAAATTCTACAGACATATATTTCTTGCTTAAAAATAGTAAAAATTTAATGACTCTACACAACGCCATTATATTTCATTATAACAATCTGTAAAAATACATGAAACGAAATAATGTTCAAACGTAATGGCGAAACTTTTTGCGTGTTTGCTGGAACGTACTTTAAATAACTAGAACTTTAGGGAGCATTAATGTTTTAGTACGAAAAAAAACTTTCCTGAAACTCATAAAAAATTTTGGATGGCTTTTTTTTTCAAACCTATGAAAGAAAAACTTTCTAAATGAATACGTGGGAATTTTTTTTCCTGCTTGAGAAGATTTTTTAAAATTTCTTTTAGACCTTTAGTATGTGAGAAAATAGATTCTACTTACGTGTAACTTATATCCGCAGATGTTTCTAACCATTGTATAAACTCTATGCAATCATGTTAAGTTTGAACGAAAGTAGATGAACAAAGTTATGCTATTTAAATAATATAACATTATATAAAGTAATAGGGCCATTATATTCGCTACAGAATATGTCATTACCAGGGTTACAAACACTTAACCAGTCAGCCCAAAACCGTTCCCTGAATGTTCATTAATGTTCAGAGAACCCATGTGTGCTGCTTGGTTAGAAGGTTAGAATACATCTAAATGATTAAGAATTAAATAGAGATGGTTATTAAACGTAACCTTATTAATAATCATTTTAATAATCAAAGAAGCTTTTAGTCTGTCAAATTTATTAGCTGAGTTCCCTCATAATTTGACTTCTGCTTTCATTATTGCATCAATCATATGAAACTGCAGCTGTAACCCTAAAATTTTAATTACAATTTTAATTAATTGGTGAATTGTGTATAAGGGCGAATTTGCCCACTGCCAACTTATTCATGGTCCTCCTGTTGTTAAAGATGTCTTAATTCTGAATTACACTTGTATAAATAAATTTTGACAAGTACATTGATTCTTCTTTTTTCATAAATAGAATATTCACCATCCTGCAAAAAGTAGGAAATCAAATAGAATCGAGGCACAACTAAAGAAAAAAGAAAGGAACAGAAAAAT
The DNA here is from genome assembly GCA_038373885.1 of Cheiracanthium punctorium. Lineage (NCBI taxonomy): Eukaryota > Metazoa > Arthropoda > Arachnida > Araneae > Cheiracanthiidae > Cheiracanthium > Cheiracanthium punctorium. The sequence goes on along the minus strand of JAWZYV010000957.1, from coordinate 278,645 downwards.
TCTACTCGAATGAATGTAAATCGCAAAATAAGTAAATAAACTGAGTAAATAGAAAAATAGCAAAATATTGGGTTGGCAACAAAGTAATTGCGTTTTCTTGTATAAAATTCAAGCAAATAAGTTTTCAACAAGTTTTTAATTTTAGGTAAGCTGTGCCTGAACATACGATTCATATTTGTTACATTTTAAAGTAAGAATTTCACTGGCAGTATTTTTTTCGTCCATAAAAGATGGCCACCCTCCCCCTTTTTTCGCTTCTATCCTCCTTAGAGGACAATATTAAAAATGTCCTGAAATTAATTTTTAGGTATTCGTGACTGTTGTATTTTACAGAAAGAATTTAACTCTTTTTTATTTTTCACTCTTCATCTCTTTTTTTATTTGAGATCACGCGGGATATGTGAAAAGAACTTTTTGGCCCCTTACCCCCCCTAAGATTACGAATTTTGGAAAATGCTCTCTGATCTAGCACTTATGTTGAAGAACTCACGTACGTGCCAAATTTCGCATAATTAACTTCAGTAGTTTTGGCCAGGCGATATATTGACATACGGAAAAACGCAATTACTTTGTAGCCAACCCAATATAAACCATCGGTGATGGGGCAAAGAATATCGCAATCATATAGTACATTCTCCCGGAATCAGAAGACAAAAGATTTAAAATAAGCTATACAAGAATGTCTCTTTTCTGAACCAGTAGATCTACTATTAAAATATAAAATTGTGTAAATATACATTTACAAAATTAACACATTTAAAAGTTTACGAATTATAAATTGGAAAATATGGTAAACAAGAGCTCATATTAACATAAATCTCTAATTTTAAGACATATTAGGTATGTTTTTAGTCATTCAACATGTATAGTTAGTATTATTCAGCGCAGACAGCATGCATATAGTTCGACTAACCTCGTAAGATTAGTCATGGTCTACCAGTTTCTCGTATTAGTATTAGAGATTTTTTGTTTTCTAAACTCATGAACCAAGAAATGCAATTCCATTCAATCATGATTTCTGTTCCAGAAAAATTCAACGTAGGCATTTTGCAAAGTTTGAAATTTAATTACACTTAAAGTATATGAAATCCAAGACAGTTCAGATAGAATTTAAGTTTCAAATATTAAAAAGAAATATATATTGGTTTTTATTTAAAAAATAACGATCTAAGAAGTTTAGTAGATTTTCTTTCCAGGGAAATTGTAAGATTTTTTTCTTTTTACTTTTTGTGATCCCAAGAAATATATGTGGTTTCCGGAAATTCCCGGAAATGCAAAAAAATAACAATAACTGGTATTTAAACGCAAAATACTTAAACATTTTCTAAAATACCATAAAAGTATTGAGTGTTTTCGATAAAAAAAAGCATTGTAAAATTATTTGGGAAATAGAAAATTTCAAGAATGGTCTTTATAAAATTATGTTAATGCAATTTGTTTGCGGAAATATGGTTTACTTTAGACACCAGAACACAATCAAATCGTTTGTTTCCAATTCTTCTGATACTTTCATATCTAAACCAACAGCGTTAATTAATATTAAAGAGGCACATATTTTATATGATTTAGAATTTGAAATCTTGACAACAATTTCAACAGGTTCCAAAAAGGAGTACAAATTTGCTTAGGAAAAGCGTGCACATGAAACTATAGATTATCTTAACTTCCAAAGAAGAATTAGCTTTTATGATTGAAGAATTGGAAGAACACAATACGCAGAATTTGCTAAAAGGAGGAAATATTTTCTTGTCCAATGAAGTAATGAGACGCAGAAGATGCAAAAGTACCACCCGAAACTTTCCAACTTATACTCTTCTTTTGACTCTGATCCAGTTGCGTTTATTATCTTTAGTACTGAAAAGTTTCTATTGACACACCAGGAGATTTTGACTATCGCGTAATCCTAATTTTTGAAATGATTCTGCCAAAGTTACTCTAATATTTCACTTTTAGGAACTAAAAAATTATATTTGATTTAACTAGCTTTAATAAATATGGTCATAGTATTTTTGCAAGGAAAACAAATGTATGATTAACCGATGCAACTGTGAAAATAAAGCACGGAAATTTTTGCATAAGAAATATTGTACGTTTGATGAAAAATTAAAAAAAACAAAGGATTTTCTCAAAGTGAAAGTTCCTGTTTTGTATAATTAGTAAGCGTTTTAAGTTGTGCAAGATACTGAAGCAACAATTGTATTTAATTGTGTCAATAGTAAATCAAAATTGCTGAAAATAGTTCACTCAGAATTTGCTGAAACTGAGAGCATTTTCTGTTGTCTTTTATTTTAGCTAAGAATGACGCTAAGTGATAGAAGCATTTTATGTATATTTTGAAGAGAAGCATGTAAAAGCATATATATTTTAGAAGGTAAGTTAACAGAAAAAATATCTCCGGGGGGTCACAAGAAAGGAAGAGAAAGAAATGGTCAATTTGTCACAAAAACATTTATTGGTTGACATAAATTCAACAAAAACCTGAATTTCAGGAGAGGGCCTAATTTACCGTAGGTCACCCCCCTATTACGTCTCTGCTGAAAATTATGGATATGCTTGCTGGGTGGAACCATTACCATTTATTTTTTATAAGTTTAGTCTTAAGGGTTTTGAAATTCGGTTTGAAATAAATATTCATCCTAATAACCAAGAACTTAGAAAAAAAAATAAATATATAGAAAACGATCCGTAAAATCTTTAACACGGTATGAATAAGATACTAAATTTAAGCTGTTTTAACAATGCATAAAGAAGAAACTCCGATAAAAGGAGATACGATTAGTGAAAGTAGCTCTAGAAACCCTAGATCCAAGGCTTAAAATTAAAAAGTTGTTCATGATACAGTAATTAACAAAAGTTATTCTGATAAACATTTGAGTATTAAAGCAAAAATAAACGAGAACAATGGACACTGAAAGCAGAAATAGCAAATATTTATAGCAGAAAGATGTTTAAAAACTAAAAAAATGACTCAAACACCTTTTCATTAGTGCATTTGTTAATAGAATCTAAACCGAAATGAGTGAGTGGTAAGAAAAAGACACAAATCCATTGATTCCACTTGAGCATTTCTGAGCATAAGATACCAAGAAAACGGTTTATAAGTTATCCAAACTCTAGACTCGATAATCGATATTACCCATGCAAATTTACTGGTTTCATATTTTATTTTTCAGTTAGAATTTTAGTTTATAAAAGGTGCAAAACTTGTGCAATGGACATGCAGATCAATGGAGAGGAGTTTAGGTTCCAGTTTGTCAGAAAGTTTCAATTACTATTGAAAACATGATCTAGAACTACTGAATCGGACAGTTATTCTTACCATGATAAACGGTTGTGTACTCGCACTTTTGCACCTCCAGTTTGTTCCTTCTTTAGAAATACAAATTAAAAGGTTTGTTTTCACAAAATCAATTTTTAAACTTTCGTGGAAGAGAAGTAAAGAAATACATTAGAAATGTGAGAATTGTTAGAAGAATTTCAATCGAAAAAGAAAAAAAAATCACTGGCGTTAAAACAAATCCAGCTAATTCATTGTTAAGTATATATTAGGGAGACCGTGGAGTAATGTGTTTTTTTCTTAAGTGAGCATTTTGCTTAGCCGACACTAAAGCTAATAATACAAAACTTGGCATGCATGAAAGTTTTTTATCATAGGTGCTAGATTAAAAAGCATTTTCTAAAATTCTTAATCGATGAGACGTAGGGTGCCAAAAGTCTATTTTCATATATATCTCTGTACCTCAAAGGGAAAAAAAAGATATTTTTAAAATTCCGTAAATTAATACTCTAAAATAATCACGAATACCTAAACAGCAGTTTTATGGTATTTAGAAATTCGTTTACTGAGGAGGATAGAAAGCCACTATCGCTCTTTTTTCACATTTTTTGAAGAAAATAAAATATCTATAAGATTCTTGGTAAATATATAAATATGAATTGAATCTCATGCTTAGGCTCCTCTTGCTTGCAATTAAAAATTTGTTACAAATTTATTTCAAATAAATAAACGCTTTCTGAAAAAACACATATAAGTGTTTTTTAACAGAGTTTTTATTTATTTTAAAGTTTAACTCCAGTATTTTGAGTGATTTTTCCATACAAATTTATTTGTTAGAATTTGCTGTAAAAGAAAACGACATTACTTTTCGATACATTTAATTCATCCAACTTCACGCGGAATTTTAATTTAGACGCAGACGTAACCCAGAAGCACGAAAATGAGTCAGAATTCGATTGCGGAACTTTTTATAAGAGTGCAAGGGCAGTCAAGAGCATTTATCTGATGCGCAATTTTGTTAATGGCATGTTTAAAAATACGCAGGGAAGCCTCATTTAGCCTCAAAAGGCTGTTAATTATAGAGGGTAACATTCCACAACGGCGCTCGGTAATATATTCATATGTGAACAGATTTGGAAGGCAGGTAATGAGGAAACACGACTAAATGATTATCTTGACTAATTCTCGAGCATTATTGAATCGCTGTGTAGTCGCATTAAACACGCCGGTGCATTCAATCGGTCTTTGTGAAATGATTTACATTAATTATTTTTTGATTAAATGGTTAAGATTGGCCTAAACCATGCGAATTTGTTTCTTTAACGTAGTAGGATAAAGTGCACAAATGTGAACCAATTATTGTTGATGCCATTTCTTGATTTGTTTTAGAATGCTCTTTTTAGTCCAAAATATAACAGAATATTAGAATATTAAATCTAAATCCTTTTTTTCAACATAATATCTTAGGTTTGCTGAAAAATTAAAATAAGTTTTATTGTACGTGTCATTCGTAAGTTCCAGTGAATGGGGTTCTTAATATAGTACACCTTGATTCCTTAACAATAACAATTAGTGACGAAGAGATGATGAAGAGAATGCATGTCGTTAAGACACATGTGAGTTATCGTTAAGGGACAAGATGCCCGATCTGAACTCAATTGAAGATGTGTTCGTCAGTAAGTTCCAGTGAGAGGGGTTCTTAATATAGTATACCTTGATTCCTTAACAATAGCAATTAGTGGCGAAGAGATGATGAAAAAGAGAAAGCTGGTCGTTAAGACACATGTGAGTTATCGTTAAGGGACAAGATGCCCGATCTGAACTCAATTGAAGATGTGTTCGTCAGTAAGTTCCAGTGAGAGGGGTTCTTAATATAGTATACCTTGATTCCTTAACAATAGCAATTAGTGGCGAAGAGATGATGAAAAGAGAAAGCTGGTCGTTAAGACACATGTGAGTTATCGTTAAGGGACAAGATACCAGATCTAAACTCAATTGAAAATGTGTTGGGCAGAATTTCTAGAAATGCTTATGATAATAGAGAGCAAGTTTGTTCAGTAACATTCCTGAAGACAGTCATTAAAAGTGTATGGTACAACTCCATATTACAAACTTTATTTGCATCCATGGAAAAATGTGTATACTATGTCCCACTAAAGAATGAAAGATTTTAAAGCAGTAGGAATACGACATTGAGCATTCCGATATTAGATTCTCAAAATATAAGAATTTAATGCTGCGACTCACAAAATAAATATATTCACCGAATTTCGCTTTCTTTTTTATAATATTTAGATATTTAAGCATATGTTATTCCATGAACTTCTAACATTTTGTGAGGATTTTAAGAAAATTCTATTTTATTCCGACAAAATGTGCAATTTAATTTCGCCATTTCTAAGAAACGCGTAACCCATATTGCATGATTTGAAATTATGTAGATGGTGATGGTTAGATGTGGAAAACGTTATGTTGTCTATGTTTTTCTACCTTCAGTTTAGTTCAGTGTTTAAATACCGCAAAACATATAAATAAAATATGTAATTTCGATCGGAAATCTTAAGTTTTGGTTTCATGCAACGTAACACAATGATTTGAAAGCTCCAGAAAAATAATTTATTTCCTTGTAGATATAAATTTGAACCTGCATTATATATATATAAATGCGTTCAATTTCAAGATTTTTCTGAACATATTAAATGGATATAAAGTGATCTAAAGAAGCGTTTTCTGATAACGTAGAAACTAAACTCTTCAAATATTACTCACGAAATACGTCAGAAATATCCTACTATTATTGTGCACAGTAGAGAATATACAATATATAATTTTTTATCACTCTATAAATAAAAGAGATTTGAAATTGGATCGTCACTAAATTTTAGAATCTCGTGGCTTGGATATGACAAATCCTTAACCTAATATGTCAAAAATACAAGAAAATAGTTTCATATTTATAACAGAAAGAAAGCATTTAAAAGAGCTTTTGGTATCTTCTAAATAGCTTCTATACGATGACATTTTGTAAATAATGCCTTAAAAAACTGTTTTTCCTGTTTAAATGGTTAAGTGTGCTAGATCTTGCCATCTAATGTAAACTAATTTCATCCTGGAAAAAAAAATAATCATCAGACAAATCGTTTCTGCGCTATCATTATGTAAAACGAGAAGCTAATTTTGTACATAATTGCTCACATTTAATTTTTAAGCTATAAAGTTACATAATTACATTAGCAACCAGTTAAAGGCTTACAGTTTTTATAATTTGATGCCGGTGTACTGTTACTTTTCTGTAAAACCCCCTGCATGCAGTATAAACTACAAAGTGCGTGAAATTCATACATGCAATACTTTAGTTACTTCTTACTCAGTAAAATAAAATACTGCATACATTATATTATAAAGGAAATAGCAAAGGAAAATAAACAGCATGCCTACGGAATGATTTCCTTGATATATTTCAAAAAATTCTTTTGACAGTATTCTACATACAAATGGAAATTTGCTTTCAAAGTCAGTCACTAACTAATTAAAAATAATAAAAGACCAATTTTAAAAGATAATTTATAGAATCAGGAAGTAGTGTATCGTCAGAAATTTTATTAAAGTTAAACAGGGAAATACACTTGACATGTAACAGAAAAATAAAAATTAGCTGGTTACTTTCTTTTTAGAAATTTTAAAAGTAAGTTGAACGGGACATTCTTTGAACATGATCCTTAATTTAAAGAGTTACTGTCATACTAAATGTATTTTTAAAGGTGGATGCAAAGTAAGATCAGCAAATATGAAAAAAAAAAGAAGTGAAAATGTAAATAAATAAATATAAATTTTAAAATACCTGAGTCATGCAATTATTCTTATTTTCATTTAATTAATTAGTTGGTTAAAAAAACCATCACATTTTTCTTTATCAAAATTCTGAAGTGTTCTCAACATCTGGGTACGTAGTAAAACAACATAACCTAGAATATTTAAAAAAATTTCGACTCACACTGCTTATTAAAAATTAAAAAAACAATAGTTTTGGCACTTTTTTACATATTGTTAGTGTTGTATCATATTCTAGAGAATGTTCGTAATCCGTTTCCGTAAAAATTATATTTCGTAATTACATTACGGACATGCATAATGCATTTGTAATTATTAATTGTAACAGATGTGTAATAGGTCGGCAAGAAATTGTCCTAGGAAAACATGTGTTTATGGCCTACATGAATAGTTACTTATGAGTTCGAAATTATTAAAAAAAACGCTATTTTGAAACTTTCTAAAGAGTTCAGACATATAAGAGGTAAGACCTTCTGTTTATAATGCTTTGAAAAGCACAGGTGAATTTCAGCGTTTAATCTAGTGATCAGCATACCAAGGGCTTTATTCACGAAACACTACATGAGGATTAATCCAAACACGCGTGTCAAGTGTTTGGTGAATACGGGCGTAAGCAACGAAATAAAACTGAGCCCATAGGATGGAGTTCAAAAACTAACTTTGTCCTACATTTTCTGAAATAGAAAAAAAATCTAGCAGAATTGTTTTAAATGTGCTGCTAATTATACTTCTCTAAATTCTTTTAAAATTTTATTGCGAACACTGAAAATATTCAAAGATAATATGTCTGCGGCTTGGTTTAACTGTTTTCTTCTTTCAAAAAGCTATCCAGTAATGCCATATTGTGGGCAACTTTTAATAGAAATTTTCAAGGATTTTTTTTAATTCACGGACGTGAAAATGAATAGGAGAAATGTTTAGACAAATGTGCTATAACTGTGATTTTCAATGATGGAAAAACTTTCGCAAACTTGATATGATTGTACGAAACCAAAAATCTCGTATGAATCGGTGTAAAAAGGGACATTAATAAGTAAACGTAAAAAAAAGTGAAAGCATTAACAACTGTTTCCCAAAAATTTTATAGAATATTCCTTTAAAATTTTTAAAAGTCAGAAGTTGTGAATTCTGTAGAAAATCAACAACCTTCAAAGGTGTCAGTTACACTTGCTTAAATTAATAGACATAAATTTCTAAATATCTTCCTAAATTCCATGGTTAACCCTCTGAGCGTCTTTGAAATTGGCAATAATGTAACGCTTTTTTTCCGAGAAAATTTTCATGAACCTTAAAAAAAAATGATAGATTTGCAGTCAGAAAAAAAATTAATCTTCAATTACTTCTAAGCCTTAATATCAAAACATATTTTATGATACCTAAATATTATAAATATTTTAAATTTTAGATGTATTGCAGCGGAATGAATTGGGCGGTATTTTAAGTCACAGCTGCTTAGAGCGTTAAGCGTTTTTATTTAATATAGGAATGAGTTTCCTGTCGAATATTATTTTGTATATATTTACATAATGTGCGGAACATAATGTGTTTGTAAGTGTACACATTTACGTAATGTGTACACTTACATTTTGTACACATTTATACTTACTTTTGTACACATTTACATAATGTGTTTTGTAAGTGTACTCAAAATAATTAAACCTTTACTGTAAGTTTAAATTTGTTTCTTATTGGAGTTACGTATTCAAGAATAATCCCGAACAATTCAAAGTTGATGAAAGCAATTTACAACTCTTTCATAAATTGTGTAATGTAGTACTTTAGGTAATTTAAAGTATGTACTTATAGATAATATTTAGAATACGCAGTGTAGATACCATGCACTGGATTTAGAAATTATAAATCGAATTAATAGTTCATTTTTCTTTTAAAGAGAATAAAATAGAATAAAATTCGTAATAAATATGATTTACTACCATAACGCTGATACTTTTTCACAAATACAATATACATCAATCATTTTACAAAAGCTTTCCAGAAAGATCAACAAATCCATTCTTTTACAAGTAATTGTCACCATTTTGGTGTCGAATTTGCATCATTATAATGAATTTACAAATATTGCCCCTATCATTAGGAGCAATTGGAAACGCACACCGCTAACTACCAATTAGGCAAAGCATCAATCACAGCGCAACAGCTCATAAAACTGCTTCCTGCTGCGCATTAACTGTGCTGCTTTGTATAATGGCTATTACTCAGAATTCACGTAAATTAGGGTTTTACATAATCACTTGCGCACACTATTTTTATAAAGTATTTTAGGATGAGTCAAGCAATACTTTATTTTAAACCAGTCGATTTATAAAACCAATTTCATCATACATTGACGTACAAAAATACTAATTGATATGATTAACAGTTACAAGTGTTTTACTGGCATTTTTTACGGATCGCAATGTAAAAATTTGATTTATTTTGAATGTACTTTTAATATATCGAGTCATAAATAATTTACTTAATATTCGTACATGATTTGTTAAAAATACACTTATAAATTAATTTAACAGCGCAACAGCTCATAAAACTGCTTCCTGCTGCGCATTAACTGTGCTGCTTTGTATAATGATTATTACTCAGAATTCACGCAAATTAGGGTTTTATATAATCACTTGCGCACACTGTTTTTATAAAGTATTTTAGGATGAGTGAAGCAATACTTTATTTTAAACCAGTCGATTTATAAAACCAATTTCATCATAATGTATGATGAAATTGGTACGTACAAAACAACACAAAAATACTAATTGATATGATTAACAGTTACAAGTGTTTTACTGGCATTTTTTACGGATCGCAATGTAAAAATTTGATTTATTTTGAATGTACTTTAAATATATCGAGTCATAAATAATGTACTTAATATTCGTACATGATTTGTTAAAAATACACTTATAAATTAATTTAACAGCGCAACAGCTCATAAAACTGCTTCCTGCTGCGCATTAACTGTGCTGCTTTGTATAATGATTATTACTCAGAATTCACGCAAATTAGGGTTTTATATAATCACTTGCGCACACTGTTTTTATAAAGTATTTTAGGATGAGTGAAGCAATACTTTATTTTAAACCAGTCGATTTATAAAACCAATTTCATCATAATGTATGATGAAATTGGTACGTACAAAACAACACAAAAATACTAATTGATATGATTAACAGTTACAAGTGTTTTACTGGCATTTTTTACGGATCGCAATGTAAAAATTTGATTTATTTTGAATGTACTTTAAATATATCGAGTCATAAATAATGTACTTAATATTCGTACACGATTTCTTAAAAATACACTTATAAATTAATATTTAAGTAGAAGAAAACATTCATATATAAAATTAAGCAGCTTGACTTCAGAAGGAATATATTAGGTTGTAACGAACGTTTCCCGCCACCGCAAACTTCGTCAGCACACAGTTCTCGTTGGCGTATTGGCTCATATTTTGTCAAACGATTTTTGGCATTTGAAAGAAAGAGGTTTACTTTAAAACACTGTGTTGTGAAATCTGTAAAAAATATAGTTATCATTAAGTATAAGGTGTCTCAAATGGAACTATCACTCTAGAGGATTAGAACCATCGTTTACTTCTAGTTGTGTTGCAAAAAGTCAGCTACATAATATCAACGAATTATGAGTACAGCTTTAAGTACTATTGTTGTATCATGTGACACTGTGCAGGTTTGGTACCGAAAGTTCAAAAACAGTTATCTAAGGAGTTAGAAGTTAGTATTTCAGGCAGATATGGCGGGAAACTTTCGCTACAACCTGATATATTACTCTCAGTGAGAGGCCAAAGCTTTTTATTCCAAGAATGACAAATCTAGTTAACACTAAAATTTACAATTTTAATATTCCGCACAACTTCGTTAAAACTGAAATTATTTGATTTGGGTACAAAAGAACCAATGTAATATCCATTCAAATCAATTTTTCAAGTTCTTTGTCGTACTGAGGGATATTTTTACTATGCGATTTAACTTAAGAATTTCGTGAGTAAGTACGCGTTTAGGGGACAAAGGAAGTTAATATTGAAAATTTTCAGTTGTGAGGTTTTACTTGTAATCATATGTAAAATTGTTTAACATAAAATTTTAAATCCATATTGTAACTAAAACTTTAAAAATAATTTTTTTAAATGAAAAATTGATATTTTAGTGAAAAAGTATGCCTTTTATCTTTATTTAAAATATCACATGCGCATTCCATATTAATAAAAAAGCTGTAATTTTTTAAATATAGGCTTGCAATGTATGTACGAACATATCCGTGCATTCATTTCTATCTGTGAAAAACATGAGCTTTATAGAAAAAAATAGATGCATGTGAGATGCAGCTTTTTCTTCAAATTATCCATCCTATTGATTATTTAAATTTCTATATCTCTATTAAATAACTTTTTTTGAAAATTTAATGCGCAGTTATGTATATGCATGTATTACAACTGTATATTGAAAATCTTACAGCTTTTCCTTTATTTAGAATGCGCATGGGATATTTTGAAAAAAAGTATTGAATGCGCATTTTTTTCTCAAAGATATTAATATATATTTAAAAAATCATTTAATTTAGTATTTTTAGTATTAATGAAAATGTGTTAAACAACTTTAAGTATAATTTAAGAGCAAAAATTAAGAATTGACAGTTTTCAATTTTAAGGTCCCTTGTCCCCTTAATGAATCAAATTCCCATTAATTCTGATAAGTAGAGATAAAAGATAATGTTCATTTAAATCTCCTGGGAACTGTCATTGGGGGTAAAGAATGCATTTAAAAATGATTGGTGTTTAGCGCGTTTAACAGTCCGCTGCTACACTGCATGGAAATCAGGAAAGAAAAACACGTAGTAGCATATATTTAAGAAAATTAATTATATTTTTTCTCAGCAGTAAACTTTGATGTTTTGCAGTTTTCTGCTAACACATCAGTCGTACAACCGTGTATTTTTATTTTATTTTATTTCTTTATAGCATGATTTTTATTTAATTTAACAATTTAATTTTTATTTAATTGTTGAATATATATATATATATATATATATATATATATATATACATATTCAGCATTTGCCTTTTCAGCATTCTATCGGCGGCTTTTAACATGGTTCAAGAAAGCCAGTATGTTAGTTGCAAAGATTTGTTTAACATCTTACAATAATTGTACTAAAGTATCATTACGCGTAAAAAAAGACGAATATTTTCATTTGTAAATTGAGCAAAACAGTCATAATAAAGCTATCATAAATTAAAGAACCTGTTCTCAACAGAAGGTTTTGAGATGTTCATATGTTTTGACGTTCATAAAATACTTCTTTTTTCTGCTTGTTTATGTTTCAAACTATCATTATTATTAAATTTATTTCTTTGATTATTTGAAAAAGAACTGTTCTTTCAAAAAGAGCGGGAACAGTGAACAGTTGTTGTTTGAAAATAACGGTTTTCAATATCTCTAGGCATTCAAACGATTTTAAAAATCTCCGGTGCATTTTGCATTATTTTATCTTTAAGAATCTGTTGAAAAGTTTCATTATCAATACTCTAACGGTATATCTATCCTAAAAGTAGGATACCTACAGAGAACATACTTTTATAATAATCTTTCAGTATTTAAAAGAAGCACAAGCTCATCCATTTTTTATCAATTGTACTATAGTTAGACTTTCTAATATATATAATGCCGCAATGTATACAATGAAATATTATTTTCGTATAAAACCATTCAAACACAAGTTTCGTTGTTCTGTAATATCCGGTGACACTTCCTTAATTCAGTTTTTCCAGTTATTCTCAGGAAGAGGAAGGATGGCTGCTTATATAATTCATTGATAAAAATTTTTGTCATTTTATAAAGTAAGAGAGGATATATCGGATATCTGGTCATGGTATTTCTGGAAAAATCCGGACATCCTCTTAGTGTGTTGTTCTTAAGATTTTCTCTATTCAGAGTTTGTTTTCACCAGGATATTGCATTTTATTTCAATAATTTATTTTTCATATAGGCTCGTGTGCTGATACATTTAACCTTATGAAGTAACTTAATAAAAAATTAAAGTTATTAATAATAGAATTTTATGTCTATTGATTTCCATTGTAATTCTTGAGTCAAACACTACACGTTCAACATAAAAAATAATAATTCTGTCTTACATTTTAGTTCACTCACCCTTATTTTGTGCAATAATTTATTTTTTTGTTTGTCATAAAATGAAAGTGTTGTTTCTCAACTTCTTAAGAATTAGATTCGGCTTGAAAAGATGCATATAAGCTAATGAAATATATAAGAGCATCATACCCATAGTAGTCAAATGCTTGTTTCCTTATAAACTGATGTTAATGAGTATAAAATAAAAAACCTAGTAAAAGAGACAAGCAAAACTAAAACTTCTTAAACATAAGTCATTTAAAATTACTATATAACAGGGCTAAAACAGGAAAACTTTCTACGAAGTTCATCGATGGACAAAAATGCTGCATCGTTGCCAACCCGTAATAAACTCTTCGAAAGGCGTACTTTCTAACGAAACAGGCCGCAATAAACTCTCCGAAAGGCGTGCTTTCTAATAAGCGAAGCCGCAATAAACACTCCGAAAGGCGTGCTTTCTAAGAAGCGAAGCCGCAATGAACTCTCCGAAAGGCGTGCTTTCTAAGAAGCGAAGCCGAAATAAACTCTCCGAAAGGCTTGCTTTCTAACAAGCCAGGCACTGAAATATACAGAAAAGTATTTAACAAATTGTACTTCCTGTGAGAGATGTAAACAAAGAAGTTGTGAACAACAATTTCGTAAACGACTTTTGAAATAAATATATTAGGTTGTAACGAAAGTTTTCCGCCACTCCAAGTATTGCCTGCACAAGCAGTTCGCGTTAGGGTCTTTGCCAATATTTTGTAAAACGATTTTTGTTATTTGAAAGAAAAGACTTGTTTTAGAGCATTGTGTTGCGAAATCCGTAAAACAATAGCGTTATGATTAAGTATAAGGTGTCTGAAATGGAACTACCACGCTACCAGATTGATCCATCATTTACTCTCAGTTCTGTCGCAAAAAGTCAGCTACAGAATGACACTAAATCATGTGTACAGCTTAAGGTACTACTGTTGTATCATATGACACTGTGAAGATTTGGTTCCGAAAGTTCAAAAACGAGGACTAGGATATTAAAGAAGCAGAGCGCTCTGACCAAACTACTGATGCTGATGAAGCCCGCCTACGAGAATGTGTGGAACAAGATAAAATATTCATCCATGAGAGCTAGCTAAAAGAGTTAGACTTTAGTGCCATGTCCATTAGTCGCGCTAAGCATCGCATAAACTTGACATATAAGGTCAATAGCTGGGTACCGCGTGAGCTGACTCTAGCAAATCTGGCGGAAAACTTCCGTTACAACCTGATAGTATCTAGTTGATAAGTTCTGATTATATTTAATCCACTAAAATTGTATTACATTATTGAATTCATGAGCCACCTATAAATAATTAAATTCATTACTTTGCGCGTTGAAAGTCAGCCGCAGATAATAATAAATGTCAATTTATTTATTTGTCAGGAGAGGACAGCTCACGTCACTGAATATGTCTTTAGAGCAACGTACATCCTTCTCGGAGTTTCCCGCCACAATTTGGATCCTCATCAGAAGATGGACTTCTGAATATTGGCCCCCCTCAGAAACTGCTATTGACCACCGAGAGGACTTTCGGAACCAAGGATTTAACGCCGGTATCGAACCAGCAACCTTACGGTTACGAGTCCTGCACCTCGACATCTGGATTACCACAATACTACAGCTTTGATTCAATGGTAGACAGAAGGTGTCAAAAAAGATAGGTACTTACGTATTACCCCGGCGGTCCGCCAAGACAAACGATTTTTCACCAAGATAAATGCCGGACGCATGAAAACATTGATGGTCTGGAATGCGATTGGCAGCAGTTTGCCAGCATATTTGACGAAAAAATAGGTTGGCGGGAATGACCGCCGGGATAATACGTAAGTACCAAAACATAATTTCATGAAAAAGCTTCTAATTGTGAAGCTTCTGTAATGCAGTAACATTTTCATTATTTTATGAAATTAAATAATGTGAATGTTGCGTAATTTGATTTGATCGATCCTGATGCTTCTCGTTCCCCTGTAATGTGTTACTTACAAGGAAGACAATATTCAATCATTCTAACAATATGAAATTGATAATTAATTTAATACTATAATTATTAATTCCATTTATATTTTACAGTATAATATACATTATATAAATGCAAATTAAAATTTAAAGTTCATTTAATTTGTTTCGGAACCATACTTGAATCTTACACTTATAATAGCTGAATTAAAATGAAACATCAGTTTATTAACTTTGAGCAGCGGAATTATCATTAGGGCTTTTCTCACTACGCTGAATGTTCATGAGCATGATCCGAAAATAACGGTGATTTAAATTAAGATAAATTCACAATTCACAGGCACAGTGATAAATAAGACTCCTCACACAATAGGGTCAGTATTGCTATTTTGTCACACTTAAAAATACTAGTACTGAGGTCGCTTCTTCTCCCGAAATACCTCATGCGAGTGTGTGCACGTCATATATCGGAGTTGATAAATTTCCCATGTTAAAGGCGTATCCGTTTGTACATATTTTTTCCCCGATTGTCGCACGAATTTGTTGTGCAATAATCAGGTTGTGGAGAGTTAAACATAAAGTTATGGACATTTGCAATAAAGCAGACGATAGTAACTGGGATAAAGAAAGGGTAAGTTTTTAAAAGAATGAAAAGGACTGAAACATCATAATGATTAATTTGTTTACATATTTAGCTATAAAAAAAGAAGTCACGTAAACCTGTAAGAGCATATATTACAAGCAATGAAAAATATTACGCATGGCATGCATGAATCAAGTTGTGGAGAATTTTCTGACATTCATCATGACTTAATCATAAATTCGTGAAGCGGTTAACCTTGTATTTTGAAAAAAAAAAAAAAAAAACCGTGATTACGATGCATATATAAAAATAAACTATATTCCGTATGTGATTAACTTGTATCATATACGGGGCGGGGCTTATGGAAGAAATTCTTAAAATTCAAAAATGTTACAGAATTTATTATTCTTCGAAAAATTTTGCTGAGCAGTTGCATGTTTAAGCATCTTTTTTTTCTTGGAAACTTCATAAAAAGCACCGTTTTTACTTTTATTCAAGTGTGTAGTGCAGCTGATCGAGAAGATTATCCCGAGTCATCATTCGAGTATCTGCTGTAATTAGTTTATTTTAACTTGTGTACCAAGGCCGTGATGCATATTTTGCTTCTTCGACGTACACCTTTTAACCCTTTGAGGCGTAACCCTTTCCCAATGCTGAAAAAAGGGCAGCCGTTGCTCGCGCACAGCCAGCTGTCCTCAAAATAGGGTCTCCAGATCTGTGGCACGCGATGAACGTTTCGATCGTCCGCCATCTGGCTGGTAGTTAAGTCGAGCGATGGCAACGGCTGCCCTTTTTTCAGCATTCGACAATCTATCCAACTGTTCTCGCATTCTTCCATTTTTCAGCAGATGTCAGTGCTGTTAAAAATATTCGTGACCATTTTTTACGGGAAATGACGTGCTAAAAAGTAAAGGATTCTCGTGGAGCTATGACACCCGCAACTATTTTTATAGAAATCAAATCTGTTCTTCGTGACTGGCAACAGTCAAAACGTCAGAGTTTGGTGTCCTCACGGCGAGGACACCACGCGTTAAAGGGTTAACTGGTGAGCGGCAGCTGAAAATTTGAGATATCCAATCTCAGTAAAACCCTTAATGTATTCTGCCGATTAAAACCATAGAACATTGATAACAGGTGACTTTTGCAAACCATATAATTCCAAATGTGTAGGGAAAAATAAGGAATTGAAAAAATAAGATAATCTTTAGTCAAATATAGGGAGTCCCAGTAAAAAATGCCCTATTTTAAAAATAAATAAAACTGAATGAAAGACGATAGAAAAGTTGTGCCCTCTGTTAACCGTGGAGCAGAGCAAGATCCTCCATATAGGAAGGCGAAGGGCGAGGCTTAGATTTACTGAGTGGGAGGAAGTGTGAATTTGCTGGGGGTCTCCTAATTCTGAACCAGTTCCAGGTGAGAGACCCTAGCACTTGAAATTAGCATCCCTAGAACATGAAGGGCATTATAGTCACGAGCATAGTTCTCGTGCATGAGCTCCCCTTAGCGTACACGGTCCCATAGCAGGCCAGCCGAGAGAGGTGTTCACCCTCCCAAGCACTTTCCAAGCCGGTGCTGCTTCACTTTCCGTGTTCTAATGGGAACGGAGTTTTAGCGACTAGGATACTGCGGCAGAGTATACGTAGGAGATCGCAGATCTTAAACCCCGAATTTTGAAAATTAGTTTCACAGGCCTGACAAGAAAGCGCTGTTCAAAGGAAAAAAGAAGAATATGGTGAAAATTCTGTAATGGCAAAATAAGAAACGATAATTCTGGAAAAAAAATATGCAGAAACAAAATGCTACTTTCTGCCCATCACTAATATCTATTTCAATGAGTTTGCCTTTACTGTTCCATGCAGTGCGTCATCATAGAAGGTGTGCCATGAACTAACTTCAATATTCATCATATTTGAGGTTTTGTAACTTTTCTTTAGAAGCACTTTCCGAAAGGCCGGGTTCAGACAAAAGAAAGACAAAATGCACAGGCAGTTGGGTTGTCGAAAGTGTGTTATAATTATATAAATTTGAGATTGAATTTGAATTGTATATGCGTTACTTTAAATCAAGACAGTCTATCCAATACAGAATAAAAAAATTCTCCAATTTAATATTTTCCCTCTAATCTGAAACTTTCATACACACACAAATTACTATTTTTAGAAGTGCATTGAAAAACTATCACATTGAAACATGAAACTTAACCTCCCCACCCCCTGGCGTAGCAACAGCGTATGAACTCTGACGTCTCTTTCAAAGCCATGTAGCTTCTGTTCATTCAGTGAACCGCCGAAACTGCGAATGAACGTTCTAAGACAATTGAAATTAATATACCTCCTTTGGCCCTCTAACAGTAAACTACAAAAACAGTGTTATATAACAGAAAATCAAGGTTAAAAATATATATATATATTAAACATTTCTGAACCCTTTGGAACTTTTTAAGCTCCTGCAATTCCGTCAATTCGTCTCCTCCATTACTACAAAGAGATTAAAAAGTTAAGTACAAAAAAATCAATAGCACCTGCACCGTTTGTACGATGCTCTTGATTTTTTTCATAATTATGTAGAAAAGTATAGAAAACAATCCGCACTACTTTAAAAATCTGAAAATCCACCAGTTCCGTCATTTTAAATCGACTTTTTGCTATTTTCAGCTCCATTTTATTTCCGAGAGTGACAAAAGTGAATAATTTGCGTGACAGAATTAGCTATTTTATGTGAGAATGACGCCATGTTTGAAGTCTCGCTCACCAAGCTTTAAAGGGAAGTCAGTTCGTTTAAAAGTTTTTTTTTAAGATAACATAGTTTTTTTTCATTAAAATAATCGTCTGCTTGAAGCATTGATATAACACGGGCTGCACGAAACGAAATCGTTCGAATGCAAAAAATTTCTTCGCGTTTCCAGAACATGAAATTCGATTTGGGTCTATAATAAAAATTGAATACGGAATTATTTATTTTAGGTAGGCGAAGATT
The DNA here is from genome assembly GCA_038373885.1 of Cheiracanthium punctorium. Taxonomy (NCBI): domain Eukaryota; kingdom Metazoa; phylum Arthropoda; class Arachnida; order Araneae; family Cheiracanthiidae; genus Cheiracanthium; species Cheiracanthium punctorium. The sequence continues at coordinate 259,848 of JAWZYV010000957.1, read as the reverse complement.
AAATATATGAGAGGCCAATTTTACCCCCAATGAAAGGACGGACAAATTATGCCCAAGCCGAGATTCAAACCCGGACTCAAGGCGTGATAGAAGGGCCACTGCATCACCTGGGCAGCTGTACAACAAAATAGCTCCAGCTTCTTTCCTGCTTCGTGAATTTTCTTCACTAGAGGATATTTGAAATATATGCACGAATACGTCAACTTCTAGAAGGTTCATTCCTAGATTTGCCTTGATAGAGGATGTTTCAAGTAAAAAAAGGGCTACAGATAAAGCTGTAATATAACTCAGTGAAAAAAAACGCCATTGAGGGTAATTAAGTCTTAAGAGTAAAAGTGTCAGAATACGTTAAGTATAAAAAGTAGAATGATTTTGTTGTTAAGGAAGAGAAATTAAAATAAATGAAAAGTTCCGTGTTGCTCGTCTCATCAAAAATAAACTCAATACAAAGAATAATTGAATTAAGAATGGGAAGCAATTTAGAAATGTCACAATAGGGCAATAAACACACATTAATGAATATAACTGAACCTCCTTGATGCGGCATGAGATATTAATGACCTCAGAGGAGTTCCCTTCCGGTCTCCCTCCCTAAAATAAAAACACGATAGTATGCCACAAAAGATGAAAAATTCAATAATCCACAATAGCCCCCATTACTCTCGTTTTTCTTCATTTTCACAATGTTTCTTTTGAATTTAAACGAGTACACGCAGACATACCTTTAAATTTAGCTCTACAAATGCTAGTGACAATTCGACACTGCAAAATACCTTCTCCCGTTTTTTTTAAGTTTTCTACAAAATACAACGCCATTTTCCCTCACAACAAGCATTAACCAATCCCCTGTCATTCATGCCACGATGATGCTGTGACCCCATTACACTCCCTGTTTCGGAGCATGCACTCAGAATCGTAAGAATCCGCACGATTGCTCTAAATGTGCTCTTTGCTTTAATTAAAAAATTTGGAGTGACTCCACTCGACTTTCCGAACACTTACGATTAAGATCATTACCAAGCACTTAAATAAATTTTAATCGATGAATCATTCAAGCATATATACCAAATTGAAACTCAATCGAATGCACCATTTATCACCATCACTTAATTGCTACTCATCAAATCACATAGACTTCCGATGATTTAAAAGCTCTATTTATTGGAAAAACAGTTTCAAATAAACACAAATATTATGCATTCTTTTGGTGGTCCAGCGTAATAAAAAATACCTGTTTACTTCACAATCGAAATCTATTGGAGGAACTTAAAAAAGGAACGCCAACACAGGCCTTCACATTGGCGAGAACATACACTTGGCAGAGATAACCAACGCCAATTACAAAATTACAATAAATCTAGACCAATAAGATTAAAGTAATCAAGCCGCAATTAGGTAATTTTGAAAGCTGGTGCAAGGCATCAAAATAAAGTGCGCCAAAATAAGCGCCAACTGAGGGGAATGAGAAATACGCTACAAGTTGCAAATTGGCGTAATATAACTATTTTTAGCCCAGGAGGAGACAGGCAGTCCGAGAAAAGCACACAGTAAAAGACTTCTACATGCAGTGAATTTTTGAAGGCGAGCAAACAAAAAAATGAGAACAAAATAAAGGTTAAAATGCTTGATTTTAAATTCATTAAATTTAAGAAACAGAAAACAAACTACAATTAATATTAAATGCATTTTCTACATCACACACACTGTTTATTATGTCGCTGTATTATGCAAACCTGTGAACAACGCCTATATACGTGCACCCTAAGAAATGAGACTGTATATATATTTCGGATTGTACGAGTGGGCAATCCTTCTTCAGCATGAAAAGAGGTAGGCAATTTTGCTGTTAATGATGGGTGGGCCCTACGAAACCTCTGTATAGTCTTACATCTATCTCTAAATGAGCGCTTATAAAAAAGTATATATTTCTGTTTTACCTTTAATTTTGAATTTTCTTATTTAAAATTAATTATTATTTTCAACGGGGAGGGGGGGTGTTGAAAGCTACATACTTTCACCACGAGATATGATGCATCATATTTGCACCATATGGATAAATATGATGCAAATTTTGTATATTCCAAAATAAAACACGGCTATCACTGTATGTCTACAACATTGATTACTGATATGATACTGATATGGTTACTGATATGAGCCTGATAAACTAAATATGGAACTTCTGAAAATATTTGTAGTGATAAATAAAACCATGTTATCAATAGTAAATAGCTTAGTGAACAATTTAAAGAATCTTTTGTTTTACTTTGTAGGAATATTCTGTACGCTACATTTGAAGTTCGGAACTTAATAGGTAAACACATGATTAATACCCTGTTAGCGGGATCAAATATTATATTCCAGTTCACTCCATTCTTATTAAAAACAGTAATAATGATAATATACATAAAACTTTTGCATTTTTAAATAATTTTTCATTTTTAAATGATTTTTAATTTACTATTTCTATTTATTATTTATAGTATATTGCCAAATATTGAAGATTAGAAAAATGATAGGTGTAATTAAAATATTAGTTTAGCAATCTTAAAAAACGTTATGTGGAAAAAGTAAACCCCGATTAAATCTCATAACGCCGGATAAAACCCAATAAAAAACTGATAAAACAAGAGAGAAAAAAGTTAAGCTTAAGAAATAAAGACTCAATTCCACCTACCTCGGCTGCGATTTTTTTTTACTTCAGAGGTGCTAACTCAATATTTTAAATATATTAAAAATTGTATGATTGTAAATATTTGTAGAACGTTTTAATCTATGCGCTTTTTTAAACGATTAAATCAATTGATAATAATACAAAAGGAATTCAAAACAAACTTCAATAATGAGCAAGCAATTTCAGTTTAACCATTGCAAACTACAAAGAAAAACAATGTAGTAACATTAAAGTCTTTGTTATTGTTTTCTCCGATTTAATAGGCGGCTTTTAGCAAGATTAGCGATTTCTACAGAAAGCAGAAAATTTTATTTTACTAAGAGTGAACAAATATTGCTTGAAACAAATTGGCGATTGCAGTAATTAAATTACTACAGAATCTTTTGAATTCTGTTATTAAATCATAATCGGAATTTGCTTGTTGAAAGATTAGCAAATCTTTTTCTATATAAATTACTATTTTGGTATCTCGGGTATCGAAAGAATTTAAGATGTTTCCCCAACAGAAGATTTTTGAAGAAATTTTTAAAAGAAAATTTAATAATTTTAAAAGAGTCAAGCGGTCTTTCTTCTACTAAAAATATTGCACAAAACAGATTGTGTAACAAATACCTTGAACTTTACGACCAAAAATAATTAGGACGAATGCACGCATAAAATGAAGGAGAATGTTTTTTCTATTTGTTAAAATTTATTACCATATTATCAGTGAAACAATTTATGTATCTACTAATTCCCATTTACAAAATCGAATGAAATACTTTTTACGTGTTTTTTAAAGACAAATGTTTTCTTATTCTTGGTGAGACGTAATTACCAGTCAAGGACAGCAAATGGCATAAAGGAAAAATTCATCGTATACACCCTCTCAAAAAAGTAATCGAATATTAGTTTTGCGGATAATTAATGAGTTTTTGAAAAACGCACAACTCTAGAGGAATGTGAAAACTTGTAATTACATAAAATCTAATTCACATTTTATGAGAAATAATTTTTAAATGCGAAGCTAACGTACATAGACTTAGTTAGACTTAACGTACAAAGTTAAACTACTCGAATACTTTTTTGAGAGGGTGTGCGTTTGTATTGACTAATTATCGTTACATATAAAATACAAATTTTAACTTAAAGTTGAAACATATTTTTATATGTAAAAGTATAAATTTCAACTCAAGTTTTGAAGGTACTGAAGGGTTAATAGTTTTCTTTTTTTTTTCATTCAACCATGAAAACACTTGGGCAGTTTAAAGGTACCTTAATTGAGTTTTTGCATCGTGCTTTTCTTCTACTTAAATTAAAAAAAAAAGAAAAAAATCATACTTGTTTGTGTAAGAATTTTTCTTCACGCTTCAACAATTTTGAAACTCTAGTAGTACTTTCATCGTGACCGTCGAAGCATTGCTTGAAGTCGAATAAAATGCCAAATATGAATTCAAACGGAAACGTTATCGGCAAGAGATAAAGCACTGTTTTAATAGGTTGTTTTTAGCCATTGCTTACACAGACGGCATTTAAAAATGATAAGCATACGCTTACCTGCTGTGAAAGAGAAGCAAATGACTTTATGTTCCATTCTTATCGCCGTGTTTTAATACAACTTGCGTACAGACAAGGAATTTTGAAAGAGAAGAAGCTGTCAATTTTTGATTTAACCCTTTCACGCGCGGTGTCCTCGCCGTGAGGACACCAAACTCTGACATTTTGACTGTTGCCAGTCACGAAGAATAGAGTTGATGCCTATAAAAATAGTTGCGGGTGACAAAGCTCCATGAGAATCCTTTACTTTTTAGCGCGTCATTTCCGTAAAAATTTGTCACGATTATTTTTAACAGCACTGACATCTGCTGAAAAATGGAAGAACGCGAGAACAGCCGGAGAGATTGCCCAATGCTGAAAAAAGGGCAGCCGTTGCCATCGACTTAACTACCAGCAAGATGGCGGACGATCGAAATGTTCATCGCGTGCCACAGATCTACCTTTTTCTGACTACCTTTTTTGACGACAGCTGGCTGTCGTCAAAAAAGGGTCTCTAGATCTGTGGCACGCGATGAACGTTTCGATCGTCTGCCATCTTGCTGGCAGTTAAGTCGAGCGATGGTAACGGCTGCCCTTTTTTCAGCATTAGTGAAAGGGTTGCGCCTCAAAGGGTTAATCTATCTTAATTGTTGCACTATCCGACATGTTCGCACGCATTTTCATTTTAGATCATTCTAAATTGTTGTGAGAAAATCTCACGAAACAAGAGACACGCAGTCAAATCATTACTACCTACCTGATATCCCCAGGCTACGAGCCTGATACAATGTTAAATTATATATATTACAGAGATTATAAAGATGGAATTGAGTACTGGAACTTTAGTAAAATATTAGAGTATCATAAGGGAAAGTAGTAGCAAGAGAAAGAACACTACCCTATCCCAGAAAGGCATCAGACCAAAGCTTAGGTTACAACACTAAAGCATTTGTTAAGGGAAAAGATGCTAGAGATAATTCTTTGAAAAGGGGTTTTAAAGAGAAATATAAAGTGCCTACTACTAATTTTTTAATGAAGGAAAAGCTATTTTAAGGAATGATGGTAGATGCTGGAATAGATTTTTACATTTTTAGTTTGGTGTACTTTCAAGGTTAATGTTTTAACAGTTGATTAGTCAATAGATAATTTAAATTTATTTATTTTATCTTGTTAAATCTGTACAAATAAATACATATGTAAATGTACAAAATAACATTCAATTAAAAGAAATATCTGCTGAAACTTTTATGAGTGTTATTAAAGCTCTAATTAGTGTTATTTTAATGACTATGTCATTTTATCTCTCACCCCCCTTTATTGAAAATTGTGTCCCAAAAATGCGACATAATTTTGCATATATTTAAATACTATTAGTTCACAACAGCTTTAATCTATTGTGACAATATATCGTAAGCTGTAGAATATGCATCACATGTATTTTTTACATATATTTAAATACTATTAGTGCACAACAACTTTAATCTAGTGTTACAATATTTCGTAAGTTGTAGAATATGGATCACCTGTATTAATGACTATGTCATTTTATCTCTCACCCCCTTTATTGAAAATTTTCCCAAAAATGTGTCTCAAAAATGCGACATAAAAAGGCTACATAAAAGTATGCGACATAATTTTTCATATATTAAAATACTATTAGTTCACAACAGCTTTAATCTATTGTTACAATATTTCGTAACCTGTAGAATATGCATCACATGTATTTTTTACACGTATTTAAATACTATTAGTTCATAACAGCTTTAATCTTGTGTTACAATATTTCGTAAACTGTAGAATATGCATCACATGTATTTTTTGCACATATTTAAATACTATCAGTTCATAACAGCTTTAATCTAGTGTTAAAATATTTTGTAAACTGTAGAATATGCATCACATGTATTTTTTGCACATATTTAAATACTATCAGTTCATAACAGCTTTAATCTATTGTTACAATATTTCGTAACCTATAGAATATGCATCACATGTATTTTTTACACATATTTAAATACTATTAGTTCATAACAGCTTTAATCTTGTGTTACAATATTTCGTAAACTGTAGAATATGCATCACATGTATTTTTTGCACATATTTAAATACTATTAGTTCATAACAGCTTTAATCTAGTGTTACAATGTTTCGTAACCTGTAGAATATGCATCACATGTATTTTTTTACACATATTTAAATACTATTAGTTCATAACAGCTTTAATCTTCTGTTACAATATTTCGTAAACTGTAGAACATGCATCACATGTATTTTTTGCACATATTTAAATACTATTAGTTCATAACAGCTTTAATCTAGTGTTACAATATTTCGTAAACTGTAGAATTTGCATCACATGGTATTTTTCTATAAATAGGTTACAATCAGAAAAATTTCAACATAGGGTTACCAGGCGAAATACACGAAAGATGAGAGATAAATACTCAATTAATATCGTTTTAATATGGCAATAATGAAACTAAAAAATGAGGGGGGTTCAGGGGGTGTCTCTCCCTGATGAGGCTCGAATAGCAGAGGTTTTTTTTTTTTCTATAAATATGTTACAATCATAAACATTTCAACATTGGGTTACCAGGAGAAATATGCGAAAGATAAGAGATAAAATGGCATAGTCAATTAATATCGTTTTAATCTGGCAATAATGAAACTAAAAAAAAGGGGGTCTCCCCCTGACTAGGCTCGAACAGCCGAGTTATTTATTATTATGCCTATACAGTCACATTCGCAAACCAAAAATCCTTGGAATCTAAAAAAACAAATACATTGCATACTTTACTTTTACGACCTACAAACATAATGGATTACAGAATGACCCATAAGCGCAGTAAACAAGTAGTTATCAAAAACACGAGATAAAATTTTAGAAGTAAGTTCATAGTTCAGTAAGGAAAAAAGGTATCAACAAAAAAGAAAAGTCTGTAATCTCCGATCTTTTACAAGATCCTGGATATATTCTCCTTGATCAAGGACGAGTACAATTTCAATAAGGATTGCAGAAAAACAATATCATTTCGTGAACACAAAAAACACGTTAATACTTATTTATGATTATGAATCATTCATTGATGCTTTTAGGTTAACTGACATTTTAAAAAATATCTGATGTAGACACCAAATGACTTCCTTGTACGTCTATTAAATCATAAATATATTCGGTGCACTTTATCTAAACTTATTTTATTTGAGAGAGATGAAATGCTGCGGTAATACCAAGGTTTAGCAATTGCTAGCCAAATATTTGAGATATCGCCAAGCTGGATTCAGTTTCAAAGTTTTTGGCTCTTAATTTGGGAATATTTCGCAAAAAGCCGACAAGTTTGATATAGTTTGAGAGATTTTGGGGATAGCCAAATCAGTCATTGACCACACTGGACATTGACTTTCAATGAATTAAATGTATTCACACACATTAATGTATTTAAAGTTTTTTGTTTGAACCTGCAAATAAATTACCCAGTCGACGGTATCAAAAATGTGTTACACAATTGTATGCTTTTTGGTGACCAATTTTGCGCTATTTTGGGAAATCTTGCCAAGGTTTATGATAGTTGGCGAGATTGCGGTCATGGCTTAAACAATGACTAATTACACGCATAATACATTGAAGATGCCCATAGACATTGGTGTATTGAAATTCTTTTGGGTGTTCCTGTAAATAAACTCTCCAGTAGATTTGGAACCAAACATTGAGGTGCACAATTAGATGCTAAACAGACTAATAAATATATGAAAATTAAGCAATAAAAATGGAACATTTTACTATGGTTTTTCCCTGATTACTGTAGGTCCAAAAAAAAAACTTTTACTACATATACCTTATGCCTGCGAAGAAGTACAGACTATATGATATGATTTAGTTTATAGAATATATTAACCTCGTAAGCAATACTTGCGCAGGGTACAGCATACTCGCTAGGGTTTTGTTTTCGATGTGTCTTCCTAACTTTTTAATAAAAATGGATTAAATCTAGTGTGACTGACTCTAAGGTCATAATCTTCAAGGGGAAAAATTTGTTTTGAAATTCTTCAAATAGGTTTTTTCGGATATCGGAACGTCGGGTGTGTCATACCTTGCACAAGTACTTATGCTATTGTTCTTAGCTACCCTTCTGTTGTCGATGAAGCTTTCTTTCTAATATTTATTAATATTATTATTTTAAAACTGATGAGGCCTGGTGCAGCTGACTTTAGAGTTATAATCTTCAAGGGGGAAAAACTTGTGGTGAAATTGTTCAACTAGGTTTTTAAATACTGCAACACCGGGTATGTCTCACTCTGCGCGAGTACTTATGCTTTTATTCTGAGAGACGCTCGAGTTCTGAATATATAAACAGTTTTTAGATTGTTTTTCTAGTAGTAGTTATGAATGTATGGATAAATTATATTTATTTATTTACTTTTCCTTTTTTTGTATCCATTTTACGCTAAAAACACTAAAAATTCACCCTTGGGTATAAGATACCCTGCGCGAGTAATTCCATTGTTTTCTTTCACGCGGGCAATCCCGTGTTAAATCATATCACACAATTTTACCTATTTTCCAATAAGAATAAAAAAGGATGAGTAAGTTCATGCTTACCAATACTATTTTTAGCTTGATAAATGAAAATTTAAGGAAGGTTTTTACGATTACTTAAAATTTTGAAACTGCATCGCTGGCTATGTATTTAAAATACGCAATCTTAGTAAAAATGAGGTAAAAAGCGCTACACTTTCAAGGATTTTTGTTATATTTATGCATCATAAATACTAAAAGTACTCAGAGCATAAAAACATTAATTAAAAAGTTTTCACTGGGTGCGTATTCATAACGGATATAAGGGGTACTTCGGAAGAAAATGTATTAAACTATCAAAATTGAGGCAGTGGGGAAATAAAAATATTGCGGTATCAGGATTCAGGTATAGAGGAAGTAAAAATATTTTAGTATCAACAATTTATTTGTGTATGTAGTATCATCTATTGAGATAAGTGTAGGTATTATACGAGTAAAAATGTGACAATATCAGAAATAATAAAACTTGAATTATCGACGACGAATATTAGAGTGACCTGAATTTCCCGGTATGTTATCAAAGATAAAATTTGGATGTGGCATCTACATTATTATGTTCCCTGTAAGATTACAAATACGTTTGCTTATAATTTACGGTAATTACGTATTATTCCGGAGGTCATTCCCGCCAAACTATTTTTTCGTCAAATGTGCCTACAAACTGCTGCCAATCGTATTCCAAACCATCAATAATTTTATGTGTCCGGCATTAATCTTGGCGAAAAATCGCTCGTCTTGGCGGACCGTCGGGATAATATGTAAGTACCTAAATTACATTACCAACAACTTAAACTTATATTAGCCAAAATGAACTAAATATATATAAAAATTTATAAGATATGATACCCGAAATACGTTTGCTTATAAATTGTGTTACCAAGAATTTATTACTGGGTTTATCTATAATACACAGTACGATTAAAAACGCTTAAAGATGAGCATTTATTAAAAAATACTGCTCTTCAAAAAAGAAAAGAAAAGAAGTTTCACATTTTCTTTAACATAAACTCTTTGAAATTTTATAATCAATCACAAGAACAGTTTAACACCGCACACTGTGGAATATAATCCATGCATTAATTGAATTTTCTCCGTTGAATCTTCCCTGACACCAAAAAGATCAGAGAGCAGAAAAGAAACAAAACAAGGAAAGTTATCGCCAAAGGCTAAATGCGGTTAATTGATTGCAACAACCTTAAACAAGGGGGATTTCTCAACCGTGATTGAGCAATCCCCTGCTGACAAACGTACCGGTTCCACCAACTTTCCCTTTCTAGATTTGCACGTGTCAGCCAAGAAAGAAAATTTTAAGGTAATGAACTGTGGGCACCTTTTTTCAATGTCATGAGTAAATTAGCAGCCCCGTCACGAGACATTTGCAAGACGATAGAGTTTTTTCTGCGTGAGGTACGCTGCGAATGGTGTGTTCTTAAGTACTTTGTTTTTGAAAAACATTTTAAACGGAACTGAAAGAACTTTTTTTTTTACACAGACTTGAAAAGAAGCTGTATTAGTGAGCTCACTAAGATGTCTTTTTATATTTTTAAGTTACTGAAGGGCAAGCATTTTCACATCAATATAGAAGACCAGCCGGATAGACTGGCCAACGCTGAAAGAGTGCAGCAGTTGCCATCGATCCATTTAACCCTTTGAGGCGCAACCCTTTCCAAATGCTGAAAAAAGGGCAGCCGTTGCACACGCTCGACTTAACTACCAGCAAGATGGCGGACGATCGAAACTTTCATCGCGTGCCACAGATCTAGAGACCCTTTTCTGACGCAGTTGGCTCTGAATCACCCTTTATATGTGCAACGTTAAACGAGATCTTTTTATGAATTTCTATAGACTTGTAAACAGCATAAGAGACAAATCCCCTTGTTTTGCGTTGGTTTTTAATTTTTGATATATTTTAACATGATCTGTGTATCGATATACAGTGAAAATAATCCTCTACTTTTACCCGCACTTCATACTGTATGTACGACAGCTTATTCCGCAACATGCAGGTAAAAAGGGAAAAACAGAGATCTTTCCATTAAAATGTAAGCGTATAAAAAAACTATCATAAATAATCATTATTGCTTCTGAAAAGCATCGATTGCTTTACATATAATCTATTTATATGTATTCATTTCTCTAAAGCAACAAATTCTACTTTTTGACCCAACTGTAGTGAAAAACTCAGTCAACGCGAAAGTCAATGACTCCTAGAAGTGTGAAAATAACTTTTTTGTCAGCTGAAATTGGTATTATTTTTATACGTTTGACAAGTGAGGAAAGTTTGAAGAGGTTTTTAGGACACCAAATAAACAAAGTAGCTAATGCAAAGATAAAGTGATGTATAATAATATCTGTCTTCTGACAATGCAGAAAAAAAAATTACTGGTACTAGAAGATGCTGTGGTCAAACTTTAGTTTAAAAAATCTGTAGTATTTTAGTGCATTTAGCACAAATTCTTTTACTTGCTATTCTTTGAATTTTAATGTTATGGATTGTATTTTTTAAGGATTTACACTATATTGCTATAATAATAATAATAATAATCATAATAATAATAATGTACATCTATTCATTTTGAAATACTACGATCAATTAAAATGAAATAAAATGTTAAAAGTTCTTGTTTTGTATTTCCTTTCTTTTCCAAGTCTGGTCATGAAGGTCAGACACTTTCACTATTTCACCAAGAGAATACAAGTTAGTGTTTTTATTAAAATCTTTTTATACAATGTTGATAATTAAAAAATGTCTTTTTAAAATATGGAATAGTTTTCGAATAATTTTGGATCTATAATTACATGTTTAGTAAATTTTTAAAATTCTCTATCATGTTATCCTCTTCGTTACAGAGGGACACATATGTGTACCTTTTGCTTTCCTATGCTAAAACGATTCTTTAATTTTTTTTGTAGTTCTGAATGGACATACATATGCGTTAATGCTTTAATTTTGAATTAATAATTTAACGCATTTGAATGCGCAAGTCTTGCACATTGATGCACATACTTTATTTTTGTTTACCGTAACTTTATCTTTGTTTGCCGTTGTACAAAAAAATATTTGAAAGATATTGGAATTTCCGAAGCTAAATTTGTTAATATTTTTTGTTTTTTTCTTTCGAAATACATACAGCTGAAAATAACTTGTAGAACATCATTTACATTTGAAAGCGTTTTGACGGTTTTTGCTTATGGGTGATAACAATATTTTAGTAGTAAAACGAAGTTGTAGGAAATTAGAGAAAACGCAAGACTGATTCACTAGGCTTAAATGAGACTCTTTTTAAATGTAATGTTGCATTTTTGTGTGTTTGATATTGGTATATTTTTATTCTCCGAATGTTAAGAATTTTAAAATTTACTTCAATTTTTGTTTGATTGTAGCATTTGACAAATTGAGTATATACAATAATGGATACTGTTGCTATGGTTACTAAATGGCACCGTTAAAACGTTGAAATTAATTATTCATTGCTTTTTACTCTATACCTTTAAAAGTGCATTAGTGCATTAGTAAATTAAAGCTAACAAACATTCAAGAAAAAATTACATCACGATTGAGATAACATCCCAAACATGAAATATGGGGCCATATGAGAAAATATAAATAAATTGGGAGACGAAAGTTTGCTGGGATAAGGATATATATATATATACAATTCATATAAATTTCACCCGTGTGGAGAACGGGTACATCATCTAGTCAACTATAAAAGAGGGGACTGACTTAAACGTCGTAAATCAACAAGGTCGACATTCAGTTCACAATACTCAATAAACAGTATATATCGGGTGTTTCAAAGATGTTACAGCGATTATTACAGCATTTAAACCGTGAGTGATAGAAACTCAATCAGTAGAGTTAATCAAATAAAAAGTAGATTTCTGATATGACGATGTCTTTTTTTTTTTTTTTACTGGGGGCTGTATATACATATATATATTAAAATACTAACTTTAATTTTTATATGATCCCTCCTTTCCTATCATTCCATTTTGAAAAATTTTGCCCTTTGTCTAAGAAAATGAGGGGACTAAGTATACTTTAGGGGACCAACTATGAGTTCGTAAAAGATAAATAAAGATCCCATTGATTGGAAAAGCGATTAAACGCACTCAAAAGTGTGAAATTAACAGGTACAGTTACCTAAGATGATCGATTTTGCTTTATGAAATAAGCGATAAGTTAGTATTTTAGTGGGTCATTCACTCATTACATCACGCTTCTAGAGTTTTAAAGTGTAAAAGAGAATGTCAAAATAATGTTGTAAATTACTATGGTGTGGTAACTGAAAAATCACTCAAAAAACTGGTGTTAAACGATAAAGTAATTATAAAACTTTGTAAAAAACACACATAAGAAGTAATAGATAAGAGAATACACACGTTTCGTTCAAAAATTGTTTTGAACTTCATCAGTCCAAGCCCTTCGTCTAATTACTTTATGGTGTGGTAACTTTCGTTAGAAACTGCCAAAAATACTTTACAGCGAAATTCTAGCTAAATAAGGATTTGAGGAGTCACCTGCATCTATCGAGTGACTTTAACATAAATTAACGTCAGTAGAAAAGTAATTACATTTTTCTCACTTTAGAGACATCTCCTTCGTGCTTGACGGCAACTGCCAAAATTTTCATATTCCACTCTTCTTTTTAAACTGCCAAAATTTTCAATGCTTACTATTTCCCTTAGAGACACGAGATTTTTTAAATTGATCTTCTTAGACAAAGAGCAACAGTTTTCTAAATATAAGTGATAGGAAAAGAGGGACCGCATTTTAAAATGTGCACAGCCCCTAGTAAAAAAATTCCCACACCTGAAAGCTACTCTTAATTTGACTAACTTTTCTAATTGGAAGTATGTTTCTATCACTTGCGGTTCAAAAGATAATCGCTGCAGCATCTATTTTGAAACACTCGGGTTATTGATGTATACACTTTTTATTATTCATTACCTTGCGAGGAAACGGTTTCTAGCCAGTGCTATAAATAAATAAATAAATAAAAAAACAGCCGATGATATCGATAACATGTAATTTTACGCATTTTATTTTCCAATCGAAGCTTCATGATGAATGCGTACAATAGCCTGTTGGAAAAGGGCCGTGGACCGGAAAGAACACTTGGGCATTCTCATCGTAAGAAAGTGTGACGGAGATTCTTTTCGCTTGTCCTTGGGTCGTTGAATTTCGGAAGGGACAGTTCCGGTTTTGGGGTCAATAATTGCATTTATATACAGCGTATTGTTGGCTTGTCTAACGAAACTTCCGGTTAAATACATGCAGGGTTTGACTGGAAAGGATAGCTCACTTACGTGAAACTGAAATTTGTTTAATTAAAGATTTCTTTTTTAACCCCTTAACGCGTGCAGTGTTCCCGCTCTGGAAACACGAAACTCTGACGTTTCGACTGTTGCCAGTCACGAAGAATAGATTTGATTTCTATAAAAATAGTTGCGGATGAGCTAGCTCCACGGGAATCCTTTACTTTTTAAGCACGTCATTTCCCGTAAAAAAAGGGTCACGATTATTTTTAACAGCACTGACATCTGCTGAAAAATGGAAGAATGCGAGAACAGCTGGATAGCTTGCCCAAAGCTGAAAAAAGGGCAGCCGTTGCGATCGGTAGACTTAAGTACCAACTAGATGGCGGACGATCGAAACGTTCATCGCGTGCCATAGATCTAGAGAGCCTTTTTTTGACGACAGCTGGCTGTGCGTCGTCTAAAAAAGGGTCTCTAGATATGTGGCTCGCGATGAACGTTTCGATCGTCCGCCATCTTGCTGGCAGTGAAGTCGAGTAATGGCAACGGCTGCCCTTTTTTCAGCATTGGGAAAGGGTTGCGCCTCAAAGGGTTAAACGAAACACATGCTTTCAGAGAAACATTCATTAAATCAGTATAATTACAAGCTAGCCTTGAGAGACCATATTATAGATTCTACTATTACAACACATTGTCATACTCTGATGCCTAGTTACGAAAAATTTGATAAAATGTTCATGTTAAATGTTATTTTTGATCGAAGAGCAATCGAATTTCATATCTAGGGTAATTAACATTTAAGAAAACGATTGAACAAAAAATAAATGTATAAAAAAATAAAATGAATATACCATAATTTTCAACATTGTTACAAAAATACCTCGTATGCTTGGAAATTTAAAATTCATCTAAAAAGATAGGAAATATTAATCCATGAACAGAGGTCTTTCAGCTTAATTCTGCCACAATTATAACTCAAAATATGGATCAAGCTCGGAATTCTTTCATTTATTTACATATTTTTATGTACTGCTCTATAAAAATAAATTAATGCTAGGGACGTTGTTAAAATTTAATTAATGAAAACGAAATAAAAATACCGCTTTAATTTGTGTTTATAATGTCTAATATTATGATGTTTTATAGATTTAGCCTTATAAACTATTATAATCTACTATACCTTATATCTATTACTTACTACTACGCCTACTATAATCTACTATAACTACTTATAAAATAAGAAAATACAACTTTCAAAAGATGGTATGAATTTTTATTGCAGAAATCAGCCTAGGTGATAGTTTTAAATTCATTAAATGTACTTTGTGATTTTTTAAAAATCAGCATGCCAAAAACTCCAGTCACATTTACTTTTTACCATTGAATAATGTATGCTTAAAGAACAATGAGTGCAATTTAGGTTGAAGGAAAAAAATTGGGTCTCTCAGGCCAAGGTTTCTTATGCAAACGGTTGATTTTTTTAAGACATGAATTAAGACATGAATTTTATAATATTTTCTTCGTATTTTTACATAACTTACTAAATCTTATTTCAGAGATTCAAAAATAAAATGTGTATAAATATTATCCTCGTTGGAATTATTACATTTTTACACTAGTCTCGAAACAATATTGGAATTTCGTAATGTTTGGGCATCCATTACCTAAACAAAAAATAAATAGGTGGGTATCAATTTTTTTCATTTTCTACAAAAAAAAGAGTTTAAAAATATTTGATTATAGTAATCTTTGATTTATGTCTTGCTAAATTTCATTTTGATAGACTTCGTGATATTAATTTCAGTGCTGCCACATATTTTTTGTCATACCCGCCAGTTTCACACGGAAGAGTTAATTTTAATGCTTTTTAATTCGCTTCAAATACCCTTCTCTGGCCTGATTGTCTAAATAATATCGTGTAAAATAATATCACTTTTCATAAACTTAAGAAAAAAGAAAACAAAGATGGTAGCAGTTAAGAAACAGACTTCAATCAAGACTGAATGATTGGTGGCAATAAAATTATACCAAATGCTATTTTAACATTTATTCATTTTTTTTAAAGAGGCCTCTTCACTTAAGGGCACATAAAACATGCCTTATTACTTACAGAAGGCTCTGTCAGCTAACATATACTTCAATAAATAACTTGGCATTAAACAAACAAACGAACAAAAATGCTGATTGCAATGTAAGCCTCATTAAAATTGACGTGTTTATTCTGTAGTAAACATGCAGTAAGAAATATTTCGACATTTATTCTTTTTTTAAGAAACCTCTTTATTTGAAATAAATTACTTTGTACGTTATAAATGGTATTTACTAAAATAAAGTAAAGTAGAATTATTTAGAAAAAATTGTACTTCAAGCAAAAGTGCAAGCTCAAAAAGAGTATATTTAAAAATTGCTTACTTTTAATATGTGAAACAACAGTTAGAACCTGTAAAAAAGTGAAGATAGATATTTTAATAAATTATTTATAAAAACAGTAGCAAAAGGACACAAATTACGTTCTTGCATTTCAAATAGTTTTAGAATGTTTATTAAAACAGTTCTAGAATGTTTATTAAAATTATTTGAAATCTAAATATTTGTTTAAAATATTTGAAATACAAGTATTTGTTTATAAATAAAGTATTTGATTTTGTTTTGTGTGACTAAGGTAACGCTACACTAGGGTGATCTGCCAATGATGGGGGTGCCTTGTTAAGAGGACTTTCTAAGGGGCTCTAACGCATATTCCCGGAATTAAGTATTGCTACACTACCAACAAAATGTGAAAAACATTATCTACAAAGTGTTGTTATATATTATATATAAAGTAAGAACTTTGTAGATTATATACTTTTATTTTAAGAAAAAGGTCCCCCCCTTCTTCGATTTTCAAGTCTAGCTGTATGTATGTTTGTATGTTTGTAACCAACGCCTTTGAACTCAAATTTGGCACACTTTAAACGGTCAGATTTAATTTAAACTTTGTACATTTATGAAGAACCGGTGACAATACAATAATTTTATAAATTTATCTCATTATCCTGATCAGGATCGCCAGGATTAAATAATTTCCTGATTTCTTATCTTGATAGAAAGTAGAACAAAGATTACAATCTTAAGAAAACCTTTTTCAGTTTGGCCGTGATTGTATAGTGGTTAGTACATTGCGTTGTGGCCACAATGACCCAGGTTCGAATTCTGGGCACTGCAATATTTTTATTTTTACAAAATATCGTGATCCATCACATTATGGAAAAGTTGAGTACAAGAACATGTAAAGGCCATTCTTTTTAACACGCTTTTATTTGTTGATTAGAGACCTATATCTCCTTTTTAGTGAGGAAGGTAGCATTTAACTGCAGGTTGATTAACACTTTGGTGCACAGCAGGGGCGTAGCAAGACGAGGGCTCAGGGGGCTGCTCCTCTCCGTAATGGGACCCTTTACTTAGCTTACAATTTGATATTTAGGTTACAATTGAACTTTAGCTTTAAATTGGATACCCAGCCCACCCCGAAATAAAATCCTGGCTACGCCACTGGTGCACAGTGAAAATAAATTATCTCACAGTTTGTACTTTCCAACTTAGTGTTCCTTAGTGTCTTATGAGAGATATCGAAAATTAAAAATAAATTTTAAATACATACAGTTTAAAAAAAAACTAAAAAATACGCTTTTATAGGAAATCGAACTAAAAAATGAAAAATAAAAATATAGTTTAATAAACAAAAAAAAAACACGCTTTAGTGATAAATTGAACTAACTAAAATGCGAAAAATAATTCTTAATATAGAAATAAATTAATGTACGAAAAATAGTATTATTGTGAAAAAAGCGTTGGGTGCTCCATATATCAGTTCTTGAGAATATTCGATCGGTACGATTAGTACAAAAATGATACAGAAATATAGCACAAAGCGCCCTACGCTTTTTTCACAATAATACTATTTTTCTTTCATTAATTTATTTCTATATTAAGAATTATTTTTCGCTTTTTAGTTAGTTCAATTTATCACTAAAGCGTGTTTTTTTGTTTTTTAAACTATATTTTTATTTATACATGACCATTTAAAACCTTGCAAAGATGCAAACAGATAGTGAGTAATGTAACTATTTGTTGAAATTATTATATGAATTTTTTAAATTTATTTTCCAATAGTGGGAGCAGAGCACAGTACAGTTATCCGACAGAGGAAAGAATGCCTTGGGCAGAAGCCTTTTGAAAGAGGTCTAATGCGTGATCCCGTTGCATCTCGAAAAACAAGCTCAAAACTCCAGACCGTTAGATCAACATCCATGCAATAGAGCATAATCCTAAACATTCGCACTTGAGCAATCTACCCAGGTTCGTTGTCTTATCCACTCGGCTACTTTTATGTTAAAATTGTCATTCAATATTCAGGAGAAAAATTAATTTGTTTCCTTTTAAATCTTTTTTTTTCAAATTTAGATTTCAAGCTTTTAAATTATGATAAAATAGTACTTAAAGCATTCATGTATAAAACAAGTAAGATTGGTTTAATTTCCTAATTAAATAGCTTATTTTAAGGAAACGTTTCACAAAATATGTATAGGCGAAGTCGGTTTAACATAAGTAATTACGGTTACCAAGAACCATATAGCTTAACTTCAGACCTGACATTTAACTAAAAGTTATTATTCGAAAAAGAAAATAAAAAGGGAACTGGAGATTATCAGTAAATTGCAGGAGAAGTATTCAGCTCCCTGAAACATGTTATTGTAAGCACATCATCTTCAGAATGACTTTTATCTAATGTCTTTAACTATAGGTCAAAACTTCCACTTACTATTACATCGTCTGCATTCACATTTGTAAGATCCGAATGGAGGATGTAAGAGCTTTTACTAACTAATACAGAGGTTTTCATCATTAAATAAGTTCACTGCTTTCCTTTCAATTAACGATAAGCCTCTAGGACCACTTCTGAGTCTGGAATAGTTAAAATTTCTCTTCACTTATAGAGAAATTTGCTGATTAAATGTACTAAATACTCAGGGTGCAGAGATCTTCATACACACTAATTTGGATAATTAAAATGAGATAATTAATGTGTTTCTCAACAGAATAATGACTGAGCACCATTGAAAAAGAGTGACTACAGCCCTCCTTAATAAGAAATTATAAAGCTTTCGTCACATTCTTGAAAATTTTTAAAGTAACTGGAATACGTCAATTACAATGTAAAATATCTTGTATTTGGTATAAAATTACATAATTAGTAAAAATATCATGTAAACGTATGAAGTTTTAATAAGAAAATCAATATATTTGCCACCAAACAGCATATTAAATTTGATTTCCCAATAGCTAGCTTATGCTGTGAACCAACTCCTCAAATATCGCTAAACATCTATTGATGTACTGGAACTGCTGTTGGAGAAGAATTTGTTGATATGGTAAAAATGAAGCATGTCCTTGGTTTCACGATCAGAATAATGAACGATTGGATCACAATCACGCGATCACCTTGATCATGATCATAATAATGAACGATCGGATCACAATCACGTGATCACCTTGATCATGATCATAATAATGAACGATTAGATCAAAATCACGTGATCATGTTGATCATGAGCATAATAATGAACGATGGCTCACTTCAAGAGGACTTTATCCCTATCCTATTGATTTGAGAATACCTTTTTTTTTTCTTTGAGAGTAATTGAAGAGCAAATTTTGTGAAGATAATTACTAAACAACATTCCGACACATGCCCGAAAGAGCATGTGTCGTTGAACTGAAACTGACCACTGAAACTGAACTAACCAAGAAACTGAACATTGACGCATGGCTGAAGTGTGAAGATCCAGGACTCTTGCCCACCCTATGGCTGTGGATGTTACGGCCTAAGATTTTGCGTGAAAGCGCTGTGTCGTGGGATTAAGGCCAATTGTCTGCATGAGGGATCTAGGCCTATGGATGGGGTGCCCACCGTGGGGGTCTTTTTAAGGGGTCCTAACCCGTATTTACGCTAACTTTCGGAGAAAACCACGGGAAACTCCGAACGGTTAGGTAGGGACGGACGTGCGACGGGACCCGAACCCGGGACCTTCACTCTTTCCTCGTCTACCATTTCCAGTGACATAACCACTGTGCCATGGTAAGCCAGATAAAATATGAATACCCAAGACTTTAAAAGTCACCCGTCCAAGGCATTCCTCCCAGTATAACCGTTTTAAAATTATTTATTTCATGATAAAATAATGAATATTCGATAACAAAACTTTTAGAACGATTTGTACTACTCCTGCGCATTTAATTTGTTATGTTTTATCTTATACGGTAATAATTTTATTATTACCGTATAAGATAATATTTATTATAAGGTTATAGGTAATATTTATACTTCGGGTTTTTAAAATAGTTTTTTTTTTACGTGTAAGGCATTCATTCATAAATATTGAAAACATTTTAGATTATATAGTTCTCCTGAGCATTAGTTTGCACCCTGAAAATAATTGAACCCATAAATATTTCGTTTACCAGAATACATATCTGACATATGAAGCTGGATTTTATTTTTACTTTTACAGAGAATTAGAGCATAAGAAAGTAAACCTATAAATTAACAACATTTTTCCACTTGGACGGTTTGATCAGAGAAAAAAAAATCCTAGGTCATCCACCTTCCGTTCTTTTCGTGCAATAAGTCTTGGGAAATTATTTTTTCAGTACTCTGAAAATCAAGACTACTCTGTGTTCAGACACCGTAGAGAGAATAATGTTAAAGCCGGCAAAATAATTTACTCTAATGATGCTCATCTTAAAAATCACTTCCCGTGGTCTATTTTTTTAAGTTTAGTGTACGTATTATACATTCTGTGCATCCAAATGGCTTTCAGTCATGGCCTTTAATGATTGATTTTTAAAGAAAAATCTATTTTTATTGGGAATTGAAATGAAGAGAAAGGTTAATGAGAGTAACTTATTCCGTGTACGTAATTTTATCTTTGTACTGCAACTACAGTGTTCGATTTCAATGCATTTCATATAATTTGCTGCAGGTCGTAACGAAGGAGGGACTCTGTAATGAAAGTCATACTTTAATTTTCCCTTAAAAAGAAACATAAATGGTATTTTTCAATTCTTTTTTTGCGTTAGTTAATAATTAATCGCTTGTAAAAATTATAATAATTATTATCCTTTTTTTAAAGACAATGCGTTTTTGAAACAGCTTGCATCTGTCGCCTCCAATCGCGACTGATGCATGCGCATCATGGATAATCATTTCCCTTTATGGTTGCCATTGAAACAGTTTCCCATGTATTTTTACACATAATTCTTGAAATATCGGACTACTTAGCACCGCCAAATATTTCATCTCGCCAAGGTGGCCAAGATTCAAGCTGTACCTTAAAATATATAACACAAATATAAATTTTCAAATATTATTTTTTCGCTATAAAACAGTTAGTATAAAGGAAATATAGCATTTAGCCCTACAGTAAAATAGTAAAGCCAGTATCCCACTCTGGGCGGACACAGAATATCACTCTCTACCGTTGACTATGGTAATTAAATGACCAAATAGGTGAGAAAAAAGAAGATAGCACAGCTGTCTCTTTTAACTCTATGCTCTTAAACCATAATATAATACAAAACATATTATATGCGCACTGCAAAAGGTTTATGTAAGTTGCTTAAACCGTTTTTGAATGAGAGCATACTCTCATAAACCTCAATAATTTCCTATTTTTGTAACTGATTAACCCCTTTGAAGTTCATTTAAAACTGTGACTTTTAATAAACCAGAAGTTAGTTAAGTTGTTTTCTGTTTGTTTGTGGGATTATTACCGATTAGCTACACGTGGGCTCTAGGTCGAAGGGTGGGGCTTTCTCCGTCGGGGTCTCTCTAAGGGGTACTAGTCCGTATTTATGCTAAGTCTCGGAGGAAACCACGGAAAACTCCGAACGGTTATGTTGGCGGACGCGACCTGGTTTCGAACCAGGCACCTTTCGTCTCACAGTTCAGAGTGCTATGCGCTATGCCACTGGTGGGGCTAAGTTGTTTTCTGGACCACTGTAATAGAACTGTGACATTTGCACTACATGCATTTGTTTGTAATATTAACAATAATAATTGATGTATGCATTTTTACAACATTTGGATCATGGTTACTTTCCTTAAATAGGTCCATCCTTCAGCTCGCATGTTCGAAAACCTTTGCAACTTTTGGGGGAATCTTATTGAACTCATAACTAAATGCCTCTGCTCTTTTCTGGTGAGTCACTAACTAGTTTATAATCCGATAGCCCGAAATCAACTTTATAGAAACTGATGATGCCTTGGAGGGGTCCATGTTCGATAATGGAGGGGGTCTATGTTCGAGGCATGGGTACAGTTGAATTGTCCGATCCTTCATATGAAGTAACATTGGTCGCTTGTTAAATGTTCCCTTAGTAAAATAGCCAACACATCTGACCTTAGTAGTGGTCAATGACTGGATGGCATGTGATAACCACTGGAAGTGGAATAAAAAGAAGAAATATCTAGGGGAGTTTAATTATCCCGCTTTGAGTTTAAATTTGATTGATTCAGCCAGGCATCAATCCGAATTCAAATACTTTTAACAAATAGTTTTCACTTATAAAATAACAGTGAACAAGTAATTAATGTCAAAAATATAGAAAGGCAATGTAATCTGTATCCTCCCAGTATATTAATTCCCAGAGTGTATTGTGAGCCACATATATTGAACACATTAGTCATCCACTCAGTTTGGCTGTCTGCAATGATTTTATATCTTAAAAGGCAATCTCGCAATGCTAATATAACATTCATAAGTACGAATATCCATGCTAAGGTATGATTGATGAATACTGTTAATTGAACTAATAATGATTGAAGTACTACATATTATGTAACCAACTAACTTAATGCATTGTGAATGTATATTAACATCGTGCTAATGACAAATTTTCCAGTTATTCCAGACACAAAGGCTCCAATTCCTGAAATATTCTGTTCTTGTTAGGGATATAAATAGAATGCTGCCACTTTTTAGAACAAAATTTCATGTTGCCGTTATTATTTTGTAAGTATCATTCTTCTTTGTTTGATCATTACAAATTTACTTTCTGAAATTCACTAACTTTAAATTTAAAACAGCGGTTTGAACGTTGTTGGGAGCTAATTATTCCTTTCTATCATCATTTTTTCTTAAAAACTTTTAAATGACGTCAGATTTTCCAAAAGCATGTTCATCTTTATATTTGCTTTGCACGGATGTACACTCGAAATAAAATGTCAAAACCAAAGCGATATTCTTATTTCTACATGCCAATATAAAAATATAATGTCTTCATATATGTATATCGATCTAAAAATTTGGGGGTAGCTAACTCTGAAATTTGCAGCCCAAATCATTATTTTAAGCCATATGTAAGATAATGGAAATTACCATTCGGTGTACATAATGCTAAATATTCAATAAAATTCAAAATGTGACCATCTTGCATAGAACACATATTTTAAGCGAAATTACAGCTTTATAGGAAGCAGGTTCTCCTGCAAATTCATGATGTTATTTTGTAATGCCACGTCTTGTCCAACTATTTTTATTAAGGGGGAAAATCTATCATCAATTTGTTACTTTGCGACGGTAGTTTGATGGTCCTTTTCAAATCACCCAAGAGACAGTTTGAACAGACAGGAGACCTTGACATCACAGGCTTTCATTCAAAGATAGATCTGTCATTCGCTGAAAAGTAACTGTTTCAGATGATGGCTCAGAACTCATAGCAGTACCAGAGTAAGATATCACTTTTATTTACCAAGAGAAATGCAGTCGGGTATACTGCCATCTGTTTATTTTTGACTGTGGTATATTAATAATGTGCGAATAAAAGATAAAATTATGCATGTCGAAATGTGTGTTTTGTTTATGCGGTAGTCTGACTTCCTTATATCTTTCAGAAGATAATTTTTAACATTTTTCCATTTATAGTACACTATTATTATTCTAAAAACGCCATTTTATTGTTAAAAGGTGGGATTACTACAAAATGAGTTCATGAAACTCACTTGTAGAATGATTTCAAATATTTGTAAGAAGCAGTTTGTTGTTCGGAATGGATATACGTTAATTAAAATCATGAAAAGCTCTTCACAAATGATAGCATATTAATAACTAAAATTTCGAATGGATATGCCTTTGTCAAAAGTAGTTTTGTAAATGAATGCTTCTTCTTATAAATATTGGTACATGAATATATTTTTTTCTACATCTTTTTATAGTTTTGTCTAAGTTTACCAATGACTTTATTACTGCATAAGGAGCTTTGCGAGTGGTACCTACAATTAATATTAACAATAACTGAAAAAATATATTTAGGTTAATTTAAATCAGTACCCCCCCCCAGAATGAGCGGGCACTTGCTCATTAGTCATTTTGCCACCACCAAGGCCCGAACTACTGATCATTTTATTACAGGAGCACCCAGTGGGCGGCCAGATTTACCCCCTATGAAGGGACGTACAAGTAAACATAAAAGCCCAAGCCGGGAATCAAACCAAGATCCAGCGTATGGCTCTTCAGCCACTACACTACCTGGGCCACACTTTTATTTAAGTTGAGAAATAACTTCATTTATGCATAAGGCCATTAGGATTCGTGCATACAATTAACTTTAACAATATTTGAGAAAAGATACTTTTTGTTAAATGAAAATCGAAGTTGGACGATGATGTATTTAAACAATAATAATCGATGATAGATTGAAACATTAATCGATGATATATTTAAACAGTAAGTATTTTTGTTCCAGAAAAACCTCAAAAAACTGTATATAATTAATCTAAACCTCTTCGAAACAAAATTAAATAACATCAAATATCATTTCGCACCAAAATACAAAAGTACCCACAGGAGAAAACTAACATGTACCCTAAACTCATAATTATTACTTCATATTTTCCTCTCGAAGTGCCTTTATTTCTGTGCGAATGCCATTTTGATAAATGGTCAGGTGATTCTCAATAAATCGTGGAATGTTTTTCCAGCAGTCTCTCTTAAAACGCCACTTAAAGCTGATCTGTCACGAGCGGACATCGAGTATTGACTCGATTCCTGTTTAATTCAATATGTTCTTCATCGAGTTGAGGAGTTTTCATCCTACTCTCGCTCTTAATGATTCCAATTATAGAAAATCCATGGAAGTGGGCTTATTGCAAAAGGTATATAATGAGTGGGGATAAAGCCGTAAGTGGTGCTCATGACGAAAACCGTTTATTTATGTTGAACGATATTGCTTTCCCGTCTCCATTATTTGCTTTACGTGAGGTTTGTAAGTGCAGATTAATTTAATATGTGTCAAGATATAAGGCTTGATAATCGATATCAGGAGATATATATTATTTTTACGGGAAATTTTTAGTTGACTAAGTGTGTGCTAAATATTAGACAAACAAGCGATTGTACGTTTACAGAGAAGTTCTCTAATTTGGAATTCCGAATGTAGTTTTGCACTGGGCCAATTTTTTCCACTACTTTAATTTCATATTCCTACATTTATTTAATTAACCGATTCAGGATAATGTACGGTAGTACGGTAAGGTTTATGAAGTTTTTTATATATGAAATATTATGTTTAACACGGAGCTCGTAGTTCAGAATATGTCTCTCATTTGTCCGATAAAACCAAACTCCGAAATATTTGATTGAAGATACATTTTGAACAATTGTTCGTATTCGTGCAACGTGTAAATTGCTTTTTCTGATGAAATAAGAAGTGCAGTAAGCACATCTTAGAGGTGCTTCTTAGACGTACGCTTCTTAGTGCTTTCTAGATAGGCTCTTAGAAGTGCTGGAAGCATTTGTAACTAGGAAACCTGACCAAACTGCTGATATTTAGCTACTACCAATAAACATTCTGACTAATGTTCCTTTTAGGGTGCAAAATATGTTGAGTATTTTGAGAATGAACAGTAATGAAAATTTGTTTTCATTTTTCAGTGAATGGAGGAAGTGGGTTTATCAAATATGTTGCAATTATGCTTCACCACACATTACACCGGTCAACACGATTTTTGGGTCTGACTTCTACATGTTAAATTTTAGTTTCTCCTACGCCAAAACTAAGGAAAATAATTTTTTTTTTTAATGAAATTTGCTTTTGTAAAAATTAAAGGAATTTTTCAATTTTTTGGCCAAAATCACTAAATTTTTATATATTTTTCATAATTCCACTCTAAATTATTATCAGAAAAGTTTTTGTTGGATATAAAAGTCTTTTTTATTCAACAATAACATATAAACGTAAAATAATAAGAAATTAATGTCTAAAAGTGAATATTTTTCGTATTTCTTTTAAGTTCGTATGAGCAAATAATAATACAAACAAATAATACTACAAATAATACTACAGAGTTACAAATAATAATACAGTTTACTTTCGGGTTTATCAAAGTGCTGCCATCTTTCGTTTATGAAATAAATTAAAGTATACTTATCGACTTAAATCAGACAAAAGCAAACTTTAAGAACAAAAATGAAAATTTAAGCGTTTTTCAATGTCTAGAATCAGAATCTAAGCATGCGAACAGACACCCCCCCCCCCAAAAAAAAAAAATAATTTTTTTTTGTTGACCGGTGTTATTAATCCAAGTTTAAAACTATTGCGATAAGTTCTTGCACAGGCTCAGTGTCAAATATGTAAAATCTACATGCCGTCCAAAATCTACATGCATGCCCAAATCTACATGCAGAATTGTACTCACATGTCACTCTCTGAGTGCGCGGAGTTTCTCCGACACTGCTGATGATAGACTAAATGTTGCGGAGCATGTCTGTTAATAACTGCAGTTGCTCCACTCCAAAAGGCCAATTACTTACTCCGTCACATCTCAAAATGACTGAAGCTGCACATACAAAATCTCTCATTTCATTGATGTCATATTTTCTATGGCAAAATGTTTCCATGAAATTTTTATAGATTGCCCGAAAGGACTTTGCACTCAAACCAAAGTTTATTTGATTCTGTGCATTTTTTTTTTTATAAATATGGAAAATCAAAAGTAGCGTTTATTGAATACTTTACTATTTTACTAATGAAAAAGTATGCTGTTCAATGAAGAAATATATATACTGTGTGGAGAAGGTGTAGTAATCGAAGTCCAGTGCTAAAATTGATTTTCAAAACTTCGTTTAGTTGAAAATCTACCATGATCATTGCGTCCACTTGATGAAGACAAACTAATGGCGTTGATGGATTGATAGAAACCGTTGAATAGTAACTCCTGAGATCGCTGAGAGATTAAATTTATTGTATTCCAACGTTCATGATCACGTTTAAGAAAATAATTTCATTTTCAGAAATTAAAAAAAAATTAAAAAAATAAATAAATAGAGGAAAAGAGGAAAAGATGAAATATATGATTTTTTGAACAAACTAATAGAAAGGATTCATGTCTGAACATAATAAGTGAAATGCCGAATAAATTTAATATATTTATTCTCATACAACTAACATAAATTCTTCAACGATCATTGTACAAGTAACAAAGGATCATCAATATACCAAGGATGTATGCTTATGTGTATGAAAAGAATCGAGGGAAAATACAATCACTGAATATGCGTAATGTATTTGCATAAAACTATTGTTACCCACTATCTTCTCGCTTAAAAGTCATGATTTGCATATGTTTATTAATTGTGAAATGCTGTTATTGTTATGGAAAGTTAGGAACATATAAAGCCACAATTAGTTTTTCGGGATGTAACATGAATATTTATGAACACGTGTAAAACATCCGTAGTAAGACGTGACTTTAAGATAGATAATTTATTCGATAGGGCTGTTTATGAAATGAAAATCATGAACGTCACAGTCGTACGATTAAAAAAAAATATGTTTAGCGTACATTGTTATTGTCGTATATTTTAGAAAGAAATATGTGAAGTGATATGACGTTTTAAATAAAAAAATAAATCGTGAAATTTTAGTTGTTTTGCAAGACGTTTTACCTGTACAAAATATTTGCTCTAGCAAGTTCCAGCCATATATTTCAGGCTTCATAAATTTTTTTCTGAACATATTTAAAAATAATCGTAAATGAATGTGTGTTGAATTTAATACCAAAAGAAATAAAACAAATCGTCACCATAAAAAAAAAACAACTTTAATCAACTTTTTCGACGTATTGTACCTGTTGTACGTTGAAGTTTAACACTTTTAAAAATATTGTTTTCATAAAATTAACTTCGAAAAGGTTTGACGAAATTTTAATAAATCTAATCTTCACATTCAGTGAGTACAATGTGCTTAATAAAGCTTTCTGCAATGAGAAGTAATGCATGAAAAGTAATTTACGAAGAGGTAACTTTGCATGCACCGCTAAAAGAAGTAATGAACGAAAAGAAATGTACACCGCTTTTGAGGCATAGTGTAGTCCTATTAGGGAATTTAAGCATAAAATTATCAGGATAGGTTTCATTCCTCTATAAATCAAAATTAATTGAAAATTATGTCTATAGAGATTTTTACGTAACCTTTTAAATCCAATCTTAAACCAGGTAACTGGAATTAAACTTCCACAACTTAAGGAACATTCAGACAGTCGTAAGTGTCATAATGACATGAAAATTGGGTTACATATGACACGTTCATGTAAATAATTAATGCTAGGTAAGAACAAGTCTTCATAGATAAGTGGCACTTAGGAATGACAAGACATCCAAGGGATATTCTCATGATAACTCATCTGAAAATAGATCCAACTTATTCATAAATTGTACCACGTTTAAGCGGTATCTACTGCGTTTTTCAGCAAGGCGTTGCAGCTCAACTGTTTGTTCGAACTTCAGCATCTGCTTTGGACAGCTGATGAAGACAATGAGGTAATTTCATGCCAGATCGACAAACGTCTGTGCCGACCAATATTTGATTTTCACGAAATTTGGTAGGTAGCATGTATCATGCTTCTGAACTACAAAACACTTTTTTACATGTTTAAAAATATTGCTCGTGAGTTATAGACTTTTGTGAAGAAGAGAGAACTAAAAACGTCATTTTAGACATGCATTCAGAAAGCTGTAGAAATTTTTTGGTCAAATAGAGCGATCACGCACAGTTAGTTTTAAAAGGGAAATGATGCAGTTTTATATGTTTACATTGAAACAAATTTCTGTTGACATTAAATACAGGTTTATGGAACACAAACATTCATTTTTAAACTGCCATTTTTTTTGCATTTAAATTACAAGTGAAAGACTATAGTAACATGTTCGTTTTTCATCTTCATGAACATCTATATAATTACTTTATGTGCACAAAAAGTTTATTTGTGTCTGATAGTTCTTCTGTAAGAAAAAGTGGATCAATGTTCAATAATTTTCACAATTCAGCTTCCCCATGCTGAAAAAACGTAGTGTGGGGGAGGTGAGATAAAATATAAAAACGCTACCATAATAAACCTTTGTGCTTTGAGATTCTAAAGGAATAATGTTCTGTATTTTTGTTCTCTATGTGAAATAAGAATTTAAATCACCCACGTAAAACAGCTATTCGCTCATTTAACAGTATGGCACATACCAACTACGAAATTTTATGAATATCAAAAATGGATCGTACGGAAATTTGTTGATTTGGCATGGGATTACCGCGCTGGATTTCGTAAGAAAATGGAACCAAAATTCGTCGTATTTCACATCGAATACGGAAAAACAGTAGAAGAAAGGTCAGATGGTATACTAATCATGATGTGCAGTGATTGGCTCGTACCTTCCAAGAACTCCTTAGAAACATTTTCCACATCTGCGCTATTTGTAGAGCCTTGCGCAAATGGCGGTAGATATCGTTTGTCTCTGAAACATTTTATGAATGAACCAGACTCTTTATTTGCGTGAATAGTCGAGAGAATATCTGTAGGAAATTTTGTAACTTAAAAAACTACCTATTGCCACATGAGCTGAAGAGTTCATTGCACAAAACTTCATGTATTTATGGTCTAAACAAAGCTTGACAGGCTCTCCCGACGTTTGGAAGCTTTTTAAGAACCCTGATCATATGAAATTGTGAAAGTCTCCTAAGTTTGCTTTCTTGGAGAGTGCCTCTCGCATCAACCAATCTCTTTTTATATTTACCTTAGCCATTTCAGAATTGATTCTTTTGGAATGATCATCTTCATATAAAAGAGGGAGATAATTTCTGACTATTAGAAAATTTTAAAATCTGTTAACGAGTTTTGAAACAACGATTTCGGTCTTCATAAACGACAAGTAGTTGTCTTTGAGATTTCAGGGATGGAACTATAACCTCTTCGATCCCTATTGCAACATTTTAATCTCTCTACAGAACAATCACATATTTAAATAACATTTTTCCGCATACACCACGGAAGAACTGGTTCTTATTTTATTCAAATTATTCAATATTCTTATTTTATTTAAAATATTTCAATATTATATTGTTTTACAACCAATTACATCATTTGTATACATTCTTAGCATTTACTTTCCCTATATTTATGAAATAACAAAGTAAAGCTATATGGATTTTTTTAATATAAAGCTAGCTACAGTAAATTTAACGGGCAAATCTATGCCTCTTTTATTCATGATTATCTTTAAGATGAAGGAAATATAAAGATTTGGAAATGTATATAACTTTAAATTAATTTTCTAACTAAAAAAGTAATATCTATATCTTATTTGAATGTATTAGTAAATATGGATTGTAAGTTTAAGCATCACACCAAACGAAACTCATAAAATAATACTGTAAATGCATTTAAACAAAACATTATATCTTACAGGTACTTCTATTCTGCTGATGCATTACTGAACAATACACTACAAGTTTAAAAACATGCGCTTAATATAATCTAATAACAGTTTTATAGAGGGATTAAAACTGCATAAAACAATTTATGTGCGTGTTGTTTCTACCCATGAAAATGCAAAAAATCGAATAAATGTTGTTATTCTACAAGGTTTTATTGATTTTTATCGCTAAAGGCACAAGTTGAAACTTTCAAAAATATATTTAACCTTGTTGGTAAACTAAATTAAAAGAAGTACGCGCATTTTTAATGTGGTTTTGAACATGAATATTTTTATTTTTAACCTATTTTACTTTTTAATTTGTATTCTTTAAGTTTAAAAAAAAATGTTATCATTTTAAGATATAAATATCTTAAAATGTTGCAGTTTTAATGAGTTTATTTTTTGGCACTATAGTTCCTGGGTAACAGGGTCCCGAACCCGCCACTTAATAATTTATTTTTTCAATACAAATATCAGATACTTTTCAGTCAGTCCTCTTGTACACATCAATACCAGTCGTGGACAGGTTAGTACATAATTCAGGTATGTTTGAGCGTCTTTGTCTGCAGCATCTGTCTTAAATCTTTTGAAGTGGCTCTCAAGTGGTTAGCAGCGGAGGGCCAGCTCTGCATTCTCGCTTCCCCGGTCAGAACGGTACGAGACCGTGCACGAGATGCCTTGAGAGGCAATTTGTGTGCTGTGGCGTTACGAGATATATACACGCTGCAGCAAAAATTGTCAAATCAATCCAGAGTAAAATAAAGAGTATTTCAATATACAGTCCACTTTACTTATACAAAGTTTAGAGTTTCACCTGAGCTGATGTGTGTACAATTCGGTCCGTCTTCCCCTTAGACGGTTCCAGTGTCTTATGCATATAAATAAAGTTCCCTTGTTTGTGTAACAAGTGGCGAAGTAGGTGCAGAGCTTTTCTGGTCATTTACTCAACTGAGATAATTTGTGTTATTATTCTTTGAAGTTAAGAGTTGTGTTTAGCATTTAATTGAGTTTATCTGTATTATCATTGTCAGAGCCGCGGTACCCAGAAAAAAATTCGGGGGGGGGGGGACCAAACGTTGAAAAAGGCTAAATTTTTCACAAAAAGGCTTCATCATTATTGTTTTGTTAACACAATTTTAAATTTCGGGGGGGGGACCGGACCCCCTGGTCCCCCCCCACTGGGTACGGCCTTGATCATTGTTTTGAGATAGGAATTAGTTATTGAGTTTATTAGAAAAATGTTCAAAAACGCGAGAAAAGCTGATTTGCACCTCGCTGCGATAGAGTTAGGAGAGGAAATAGCAGAGAAAATGACGACGACTAAGCTTATTAATATTATAAAGGATACTGATAAATTCAAAAACGAACCTTAATTTGTATCAGGTCTCTTGGAAATAATTGAGGACCAGAAAGCAGAATCACAGTTAGAATTACAATTAGAACAAATTAAATTAGAGAGAGAGAAGGCTGAGTTAGAACTGTCACGCTTGCAAACAGTTCCAAAAACAGTTCTAAAAACGAGCGAGACCGAATCAGAAAATAAAGCTGAGAGATATGATTCATTAGATCCGCTAAAAAAATTATAAGAAATTTAACGATTAGAATCCCGTGTCGACCAAAAGGGTGGGATACGTTTTTTACTTCTTTAGAAAGACCTTTTGTTACAAAGAGCGCACCCGATGCACTTAAGGCGGAGATTCTTTTGAATTTGCTAGGTGATAAAGCTTCAAACATAATTTCTTACATAAAAGATAATGAGTTACATGATTACGATAAAGTGTATAAAATCGTATGAAGAGATTTCGAACCAACCGTCCAGCCTGCTCGGAGCAATTCAGAAAAACTATCGGCAGGCAAAGAAACCTATGTAAAATTTGCATCTCGTTTGACAACTAGCTTTGATTATTACTTAAAATTAAAAGTGTTTGATTTTGAGAAATTAAAGCAATTAATTGTATCAGACAAGTTGTTTGAAACATTAGACATAGAAAGAGCGTCCCATATCAGACAGGCAGATACGTAGTTTGATCCCATAACAGGAAAAGAAGCAGATGTATTTTTTGTGTCACGGGGAAAACCTTTAACGGAAGGTTTTAATCAAAAACCCTCTAATTCGAGGATAGTGTCTAAGAGTATCCTTAACTGAGAGTAAGAGTTCAAAGTGTTATCTCTGTTATGAAAATCACCCCTTATATGAATGCAAAAATTATATGGCC
This sequence comes from Cheiracanthium punctorium, assembly GCA_038373885.1. Classification (NCBI taxonomy): domain Eukaryota; kingdom Metazoa; phylum Arthropoda; class Arachnida; order Araneae; family Cheiracanthiidae; genus Cheiracanthium; species Cheiracanthium punctorium. The sequence goes on along the minus strand of JAWZYV010000957.1, from coordinate 226,821 downwards.
TTGCCCGATTCTGAAAGAGTAGAAATAGTTAAGAAAAATAATTATTGCTTTTGCTGTCTTGGAAAACATTTAATTAATAACTGTAAATTAAAATTTTCTTGTTCTTTGTGCAGACGAGATGGAAAAAATAAAAGACATCACTACTCATTACATTTCCCGAAAGGCGGTGAATTTTTGCGTCAAGAGAGCGCGGCCAATAACCCTGAGTTTTTTCCCCCCCATTACAAGAGGTACAAGAGAGAGTACTATGAGAGCGAAGGCACCCACATTCTAGCCAGCTGGTATGGCTAGCGTCGAATCTACTCCTAACACATCGGTGCTCTCTTCGCGAGTAATAAATACGTCATAAAAACTATGCTCCTTAGCACAGCAACTTGTTTAGTGAGAGATAACTTTGGTAATGATTTTAGAGTGCTTGCGATTTCGGATCAAAAGGCAATGAATAATTATGTGTCTTCAGATTGTGCTCACAGCCTTAATTTAAAAAAGATAAAAAACTAATTTAACAGTTTGTGGAATTGGCGATACCTGCACAACAATTAAATCGACGTTAAAGCGACGATTTCCAACACTGAGAGAAATTACGAGAAAGAATTAGATTTTTTGATAGTATCCAAGATTACTGATTTCATGCCGTCAAAAACGTTTGAGATAAATATACCCGAGTTAAAATATGTAAACCTGGCAGATGAACACTTTAACAAACCAAGTCGCATACATTTACTTTTGAGCGCAGAAATCTTCTACGAATTGTTGCGACCTGGTCAAATTTGTCCGACTAACAGTCATTTAATCTTTCAAAATACTGTTTTTGGTTTTGTGGCAAGTGGAAGCGTTCCCACTGAAACGCCGGGTAGGGTTCATTGTGGTTTTATTCAAGATAATACTGCCCTAACCAAAACCATAGAGAAATTTTGGGAAATAGAGAACGTGCAGATTGAGATACCTAAAAACAAAGAAACAATAATTTGCGAAAATCATTTGGAGAAAAACGTTAAACGAGATAGTACAGGTAGATACGTAGTAAAAATGCTGCTAAAAGAGGATCCAAATTGTTTAGGTAAATCTAAAAATGTGGCCCTCAAAAAATTAAACTCGTTGTGGAGTCGCCTTGTAAAAGAGCCTGATTATTTATCATTATACAAAGAATTTTTGCCAGAATATGAAAAATTAGGGCACATGAAAGATATTTCGGAATGTGAGGAAGAAGTAGGAACATATTATATACCGCATCTAGGAGTCTATCGCCCAGATAAAAGTACCACAAAACTTCGTGTAGTATTTAATGCTTCCACGCAGACAACATCAGGGAATTCTTTAACTCTTTACAGTATAATGGTGGGGTTGTTCAGGATGACCTCTTTAAGATAATGATTAGATTTCGTAAGTATATTTATGCATTTGTGGCTGATATAAAGCAGATGTATAGGATGATTTTAATTGACCCGAGTCAAACTAAACTTCAGAGAATACTTTGGAGGGAGGGAGTGAATGAACCAGTTAAGACTTACGAGCTCAACACTGTTACCTACGGTACAGTGAGTGCACCTTACCTCGCTACAAGAGTTCTTCTACAATTAGCCAGAGATGATCAACAAAACTTTCCCTTAGCCTCTCCAGTCATAGAGAGAGACTTCTACATTTATTATATCCTCAGTGGCGCAGACACCCTGAGTGACACTTAAGCATTACAATCAGAGTTAATAAAAGTTCTCAATAGTGGAGGTTTCACATTACACAAGTGGTGTAGTAGCTCTCCAGAGCTAAAAACAGACTGTGACAGTAGTTACAATTTTCAAGATGAAACAAAGGCCTTAGGAGTTTCATGGAAGTCCATCACCGACCAGTTTATTTTACAAATCCAGATAAAGAACTCGCTTCCGCCAACAAAGAGATCTGTGCTTTCAACAATTGCCAGAATTTTCGATCCCCTAGGACTATTGGGTCCTGTAATAACAGCAGCCAAAATATTTTTACAGAGGCTGTGGTGTTTGAAATTGGACTGGAGCGATCCGCTTCCTGAAACGGAGGCAAAACAGTGGGAAAACTTCATTCAGTCATTGCCAGAACTAAATAGTGTAAGTGTTAATCGATGCATTATAATGCAAAAATCAGTGCATATTCAACTTCACGGTTTCGCGGATGCGTCCGAGAATGCGTACGGATGTGTTATTTACTGCAGATCCACGTCAGATGGAGGAGATTCCGAGGTGAATTTGGTCTGCAGCAAATCACGAGTATCACCTCTTAAGCGAATGACAGTGCCGAGATTCGAACTTTCCGCTGCCTTCCTTCTCGCAAAACTGATGACTAAAGTGACGATTGCCTTACAACTTAAGACAGTAGATATCTTTCTCTAGACTGACTCAATGATTGTCCTTTCCTGGATACAGAAAGAGCCATATCTTCTAAAAACATTTGTCGCAAATCGTATTGCGGTAATACAGGATTTTAACAAGCGTTCAACAATGGCGTCATGTATCCTCCGGAAACAATCCCGCAGATCTCATTTCAAGAGGGATGAATCCAGAGACACTAGTGAAAAAATGATCTGTGGTTCGAGGGACCAACGTTTCTGAGTCAAGGAGAATATCCCAATCCTGAAATTCCAATCTCAGTATGTGGTGACTCTGTTGAACTGAAAAAAACGGGCAATTGTGAAAGCTACAATCCTAATATTACCCTTACAAATTTTAATCATAATTATATTATTAATGATATCCTTGCATTGAGTAATAATTATTTAACCATTATTCGTATTTTATGTTATATATTTAGATTTATACATAATGCTAAAGGTAAAGATAAGATCTCAGGTCACCTTACTCCCAAGGAGGTGAAAAGAGCGGAAATGTATCTAATTACAGAAGCACAAAAAGGCGAGTTTTCAGAAGAAATCAGAAACCTGAAGAGAGGTGCTGCTATTCCTAATAATAGCAAGGTAAAATCGTTAAATTGTTTCTTAGATGAAAATGAAATATTATGTGTTGGAGGTCGATTAAAGCATTCCGACCTCAGTTCATCTGAAAAACATCCAATGATCCTTTCGGACTAACTTCCTCTTACAACAGTTATTGTAAGATATTACCATTTGAAATATTTTCATGTAGGTCCTAATGCCTTATTATATCATGTTAGACGTAAGTTTTGGGTCATAAATGGTAGAAATGTTTGTAGAAAAATTGTATTTCAGTGCATCGCATGTTTCAAAAATAAACCTGTGTTAGAGAATCAAATTATGGGGGATTTGCCCAGAGAAAGAGTTGTTGAGTCTTTCCCATTTTGCAATGTCGGTACCGATTATTGCGGGCCGTTCTATATTAAATTCAAAAATCAGAGAAAGGGGAAACTGAACAAAGTGTATGTATGCATTTTTGTTTGTTTATGCACCAAAGCAATTCATCTTGATTTTGTAACAGATCTTACTTCTGATGCATTTATTTCATGCTTTAAGCGCTTTTTCAGTCGAAGAGGAAAGTGCTCAAAATTATTTAGTGACAATGCTACTAATTTTGTAGGTGCGTTTGTATTAAAAAAAATACATAATATGGTGAGGCATCCAGACGAAACTTTAGCAAATTTTATTTCTAGTGAAAGCATAGGCTGGCAGTTCATACCTCCAAAATCACCAAACTTTGGCGGTCTTTGGGAGGCCGGAGTTAAGAGTTTTAAATTCCTCTTAAAACGAGTTATAGGTAATGCACATTTTACTTTAGAGGAATTTTTCACGATCATTTTAGAAATTGAAAGTGTTTTAAATTCCAGGCCTCTTACCCCTTTATCGTCAGATTTTGATAATTTTGAAACATTATCACCAGGCCATTTTCTCATTGGGAGGCCATTAAAATCAATTATTGAGCCACAATTTGTTGATTTGTCGGATAACAGACTTTCTAAATGGCAGAAAATTACAAAATACAGCCAACAAATTTGGAGGTTATGGAAAAGAGATTATTTAAATAACCTACAGCAACACCACAAGTGGCGATTTGCAAAAATATAATGTAAAAACGGGTTCGTTAGTGTTGATTAAAGATGAGAATATGCCCAACACAAAATGGTTAACAGAAGAATTGCAGAAATATTTTTTGGAAAGGATAAACGCGTTCGAGTAGTAAATGTTAAGTTACCCAATGGTAAACTATTTAAAAGGAACGTCAAAGGCATATGCATTCTTCCTATGGAAAATAATTAAATTTTTCGATTGTAGAATTGGGTGTATAAATTTGCTTTGTATACTTTTTTTTGTTCTTGCTGTTATGTAATACATATATACATTTTTTTTTTGAATTTGTGAATGCAGATTACATGTTTTTAAATATTGTTGAAATGTGCATAATTTCAACGGGGGGGGGATGTTTGAGCGCCTCTGCCTGCAGCATCTGTCTTAAATCTTTTGAAGTGGCTCTCAAGTGGTTAGCAGCGGAGGGCCAGCTCTGCATTCTCGCTTCCCCGGTCAGAACGATACGAGACCGTGCACGAGATGCCTTGAGAGGCAAATGTGTGCTGTGGCGTTACGCGATATATACACGCTGCAGCAAAAATTGTTAAATCCAGATTAAAATAAAGAGTATTTTTAATATGCAGTCCACTTTATTCATTCAAAGTTTTCAGAGTTGTGCCTGAGCTGATGTGTGTACAAGGTATTTTCACTCTATAGCTTAAGTAATCATCTATGATGATGCTAAAATTTCTTTTATTCGCTTCAGTGGTCAAATTACGAATTTAATTTATTTTTTTTTCAAAAAATTCAACCGCTATAGTTCAAGTTGAGTGTTTATTTATTTTATTCAATTTTGTTATTGTCAAGCCATTCCTCCTCAAAAGGAGCTTGGTGTAGTTTCTTCATTATTTTGTACTTTGAGAATGACGGGGTATCTCTACTAGCAATTTTGCTCGGGATAGCATCGGCCGGCTACGTGGCCGGCGGTAATCCGAGCAAAATTTCTAGTAGGGATGTATGTGAGTTTCTTGATAGGAATTAATTTTACTGAAGGATATTTATTTCATTAAAAAAACTTTATACATACATTGGTAATTTTTAAGAATCAATTTGTGGTGATCATGGATTTTTCTGCATATCTATGATCACAGTTATTTTGATAAAAACTTTTAATACTCATTATTAAACTTGCATGGACTCTCACTCTCATATATATTCTTGCCTTTTCTACTTTTATCTTAGATGTTTCATGTACTGCAATTAAAATACAACTTACTAAGGCTTAGTTAGCTTAAAAAAATCTTGCAAAACAGCAAAGTTTCCTTATAGTATTTTTAAACTCCAACAAACGTGATTAAATTCTCTAGAAAATTAATTAAGCAATTTCATTTAAAAACGCATTGATTCTTAAAAGTATATTTCTTCAATATTAAAAAAATGACCTATTTAAACATGGTCGTTTGCCCTTTTCTTTGTAGTTATGAAAAATTGTAATAATTTATTATAAAACAAAGTATTATTTAACGAAAAGTTTAAATCTGGAGCAAATGTTAAGTAATAAATATTAAGTAATTATTAAGAAGTGAAGCAGTAACCTTGATAAGCTTTAATCAATACTCAAGCGATAACCTTCAGAATTTCTTCTAGAGAAAATTCGATGACGTAAATAACTGAGTAATAATATATAATCATATCAGGTAAAGTATCATTTATTTGGTAATTATTGCTTGAGAAAGATCCGAAAAACATTTTATATTCATTAGAATATTGTGATTGTTAATTATACGTTTTATGGGTTTAACGTTCAAACCGGTTTAGTTTGGTAGAACATAGTATTGACATTAAATATCTATTTCACTGTTCCATCTATTCAAAGTTCAAAATTTTTAAAAAGTCTAGGTAAAATTTTTAACATAGATCTATGTAAAGTACAAACGAGGAATTAATCGTTTTGGGATTGGCTATGAAATTTTAAAACAATAAACTCTTGCTTAGTTCTCTACACTGGCCTCATAGAGTTTTATTTTATCTAAACAAAATATAATCCAGAGATGGGGTCTCCCCCCCCAAAAAAAAATGAGGTTTGGTTTTATTCCGGTCAGTATATATCTATTATCATATACAGGCTGTCCCAAAAAGGTGGCAACATGTTTTAATTCTTTATTTGTTAGAGATGAGTGGGCAATGTAAGTTGAAAAATGTTCAAAATAATGTACTTTTTTTTCCTACCTTAAGAAAAATTCCTCTCGATAATTTTCAAGAAGTTACACTTATAAAATTTCTATACAGACCCGCTTTAAAAAAATACAAAAAAAAAATTAGTAAAATGTGCCCCCATACGCTAATTAGATGATGCAAAATAATTCACCCTTTCTTCATATAATATCTCAACGATATCTTTAAAAAATGGCTATATGGAGCTATATGCGAATTTGAATGTGAACATTTAATTCTATATTGCAATAAATTATCTTCTTTCTCAATTTCTGTGCGACGGCTGAAACTCAATCTTCCGACTTGATTTTTAACCTTCTAAAGCTATTGAAAAGTGATTTAAATCAGCATATATTTATCTTAGTATATCTCTGAAACGTTTGATCATGAAAGGCTGAAATTTTGTACACCACATCATTAGTATAATGGATAGGTTTTACTAAAAGGCAATTTCTTTTGGAAGGGAGTCATATACAAATTTAAAAAGTGAAAAAATATGAGAGATATGTACTTTTGAAAAAATATATACTTTTTGAAAAGTTTTGAGAGAATTTTTTTCTTAATGCAGTATTATTTTCTACCTTATTTTGAACATTGTTTAAATTTACATTGCCAACCTCTCTCTAATAGATAAATAATTAAAGATTGTTATTACCTTTTTTGCACCCCAGCATATTTCTTTGTCTAAAGGAGTATTTTAAATACTGAAACAAAGCTCAAGTTTTGAAAGATCAATATGGCAACATTTTTCCAGATCGTATTAAAAACCAGATTGCCCAAAATTAAATTCATAAATGAAAATACGATAAAATGAATTCACATTAATTTTCACTTAATAACATATCAGTTACGAAGCATCAGAAAACCATATCTTACTCATGTTTAAGAAAAAAATCTGAAAACAATGCCATAGCACCAAAAGTATTGATTGTATTTCAAGACATACATTTTGCTTAAAAGTTTAATTTATAAAAAAAGGAAGAGAATTATACCTTTCTTTAGATAAAATATTCTTATAAAACCATATTTCAAAATAATAATCAACAAGGTATACAAATTCTGTATTCATTAAACAAAGTATATACGAAAAAAATTTTTGGTCCATTGGGAATAAATGTTTTGGAGAAAAATCACAGTTAAAAGCAAACTTTAAATTAACATTTAACCATTTAAGTTTGCTTTTAACCATTTAAGTTTGCTTTTAACACAGTTAAAAGCAAACTTAAATGGACCCATGTTCCATTTTGCCATTCTGCACATTCGTATTTTAGTTTCCTAACAGTGAAAATTAAAAATGATACTTTCCCCACTTGAAACCCGAATATTATTAGTAGAGTGCAGGAATTTTATAAATGGGCTGATAGATGCTTAATACCTCCACTGAGTAATCCAAAAAGAAGGTTTAAATTGGAAATCCCTAAGTTGGGTTAAAAAAGATAATACACAGATAGCTCCTAAAAATGTCTAATCTTCAAACACAACCAGGTGTGTTTCGAAGCATTCGCAATAGAGAACGTTATATTTATCTTACAATTATTTTTTTGTAAATTTAGGAAATTGCCTGAAATTCATCTGGTGTGTATTTTAATTCTTTTGGATAAAAATAAATCTTTAATTGTTTGTACGAAATGTATTAAGTGCGTGAATATGCAGTTTGACCGCTGAAGTCCATTGTCATTCGATTAACTTCAATACCAAAAGACTTATAAAAGTGAGGTTTGCTTGGTATAGTACGGTAGCTTTGCATTACCTTTATAGCGCCACCAACCGTCTAACTGCGGAGTAAGCGTTTGCGTTCACTGTCCTAGAAACGTAAGAGATTCTGAATTAAAGGCAGTTAAAATATTGCTCAACTTCATTGATTCAAAAGAAAAGACACCTTGCACACAGTAATACGCACATTAATGCTCACAACAATGCAACAAATCAAAGGCATAACACGCAGATTTGCTCGGTCGTGTTTTCTAAAACTACGCTTGCCTGAGATTCAGCTCATTTATAGGAGGGTTATTGTTTCCTCTAACGACTGCTGGCAGAAATGTATGTGAAATACAAAAAATATAATGCGAGATTAAAAGTAACCCATAGCTTTAGTTTTCGCCATAATTACACCGGTCAATAACAAAAAAAAAAATAAATAAATAAATAAATAAATAAATAAAAAAAAAAAATTGGGGGAGGTGGGTTCTGTTCTCATGCTTAAATTCTGATTCTAGACATTGAAAAACACTTAAATTTTCATTTGTAGTTCTTAAAGTTTGCTTTTGTCTGATTTAAGTCGATAAGTATATTTTCATTTATTTCATAAACGGAAGATGGCAGCACTTTGATTTACCCGAAACTAAACTGTATTATTATTTGAAACTCTATAGTATTGCTTGTAGTATTATTTGTATATTATTTGCTCATACGAACATAAATGAAATACGAAAAATATTCACTTTTAGACAATTTCTTATTATTTTACATTTATATGTTATTTTTTATCACAAATCTTGAATAAAAAAGACTTTTATATCCAGCAATTTTTTGAAAATCCAGGAATTTTCTGATCATAATTTAGAGTGGAATTATAAATATATAAATATATATATATAAATCAGTGATTTTTGCCCAAAAATTGAAAAATTGCTTTAATTTCTTCAAAAGCAAACTTTCATAAAAAGAAGTTATTTTCTTTAGTTTTGGCGTAGGAGAAACTAAAATTTAACATGTAGAAGTCAGACCCCAAAATCGTGTTGACCGGTGTTATCAAGCACGTTCAGACATTCGCCATACCGCTTCACAAGCTTAAAAAAATCTTTCCAAGTAAATCTCACGGTTCCGAATACGGAAGAAGCGTTGAACGGTTTGTGTAACTTCAGCATTTCTTAAAAATCACCTGCCGCCTGGATTTTTCTTCAAAGCAAAAATAGTCAAGTCAGTGGATTGGATGTCAGGAGGCGGATGGTCAAGGCGCTCCTAACCAATAATTTAACCACCTCTGCACCATTTGTTTCGACATCACATATCTGGCTCATGGACATTTTTGATGCGGATATGTTATTTCTGCTCCCGATACTCCATGTGTCCTTTGGGCATGTGCCCTTTCATAGCAGACAACCGATCTCACCTCCTCGTTCGACAACTGACTCAAACCGCAACTTTTCTCCACATCTATCAAGACCAGTGAGGTCTCGTTTCCGCTTTGTGCGGACACTGCCTCAGCACCTTCTGTTCGATCGTGGTCCACCGATGTATGGATGTATTCCACGTTAAACCACTGTCCTGTTTTTCCTACTGCTGTTCGATGTCCCGGAGAAAACTCGCACTCAAAATCATACTTCATACTCAAATAGTTCTCCAATATAAACATCCGGAATCAGATTTACAATTCCTGTCGTGCATCATGCAACATATGCACGACACGCTGATTCAAGCATCAATAATACATTTTTAAGCCTTCTTATTTTAAATTAATGTAAAGCAAGGCGACTGTTTTCACTAATTCGATGATTCTGAACAGCTTTGCAATTGATCTTCTTCTCGTATCTCGTACCGTTTCTGAGATAAGGACGCTACCTCCAAATTTAACCATCAGAGGTCGCTAAAAGTGGTTTCATTGTGCAGCGCATAGCTACTTTGATATACCTGCGCCCTACTTTTATGACTACAGCTTTCGCCGATCTGAAAATAATTGGGTGATAAAAGACTAGTGGGCACGTTGCTAGGACTAGGGTTTTAGGACTTTAGGAGAGCATTAGGACTTTTATGACTACAGCTCTCGCCGATCTGAAAATAATTGAGTGATAAAGGACTAGCGGTCACGTTGTTAGGACTAGAGTTTTAGGACTCTTTGGACTAGATTTTTAGGACTTTAGGAGAGTGTTAGGACTTTTATGACTACAGCTCTCGCCGATTTGAAAATAATTGGGTGATAAAGGACTAGCGGGCACGTTGCATGTAATTTCATGCTTAAAAGAATGTGCACGCGTAATTATTCTTCCTGAACATAAAGTTCTCATATATGGTTTATGAGACAACGGAAAGAAAAATATTGTCGATGAAAACCTTTCGCATATAAATGAAAGGCCTATTTTAAGACCGAAGTAAACAAGAAATAATCTATCAAATATGCGTTTTAGAAAACCATTTGCTTCGATTTAAGATAAATGGACCAAAAGAAATCTACCAAATCTCCCTGACAACGTCGTTTTGTATACAAAATCCACACTTCATTTCTGTTGTTAAGCACTTTAGATAGAACGCGTTGCTCAAAATACAATATCCCCACAAATAGAGAAAAGTGGTTAAAATTATCTCAAGGATAAAATCTTTAAGTTTTTTATTATAGTTTTATGGATTGGTGTACTTAATGTATTTTCTTTGTAAAAAGAAACTTCTTTTGCATATTCTGTTCAGCACAAAATAAATGATTTCTGTCATGCAACAGTTTATGGAAAATTTAAGTTTATTATGGATTTTTGCGGTGCTTAAAAAGCGGTACGGACAAAAGTTGTTGTTTATGAATAACAAACTACATTTTCCTGTTTTTTTAAAGGATTGAGGCATGCATGTAAGTTCACAAAGCAGTGTATTTTCAGAATTTAAAATTATATTATGATTGCCGATGTAAACACATTCATATACAAATCAGAGAATTTTACTGCAAGTAATTTTGCATACACTGGTCGGAGCACCATCTATAATATAGTATGTAATAAAAAAGTGTAGTGAAACGTTTAAGACAAATTAACAAACATATAATAATTTAATATGTCTCTAATTAAGCTAAGAAATTATTTTATAATCCACATTTTATAATTGTGATGAAGTAAGTTGTTTATTCAGGGTTAGGGACTGAATTCAAAGTCAAAGAGTTACACTAAACTAAAATTTACATTTCATATATGAAGACCAAAAAGTTTTTTTAAATACTAATTATAATTATCCTCTGGTGAAGTATTTTCAATCTAGAATCATAGCTAGAAAATATTTACACACAAATGACTTTCGCGGGCACACTGTACATAACATGTTATTCCATGCTTAAAAATATATAGGCTTTCTTCTTTCTGAACAAAAAGTTGTTTATGGTTTATGCGACAACTAATGTATTAAGTTAAATTAGAAAACAAAGAAGTTAAGTATACTTTCATTGCTATAATTTTTAGACTGATATTATACTTACAAATATAACTTCAAAATTGAAATTAGGATTAAGAATTTGGATATGTGACTTAAAATTTCATAAGTGTGCTGCGATGGTAAGACATTCTTAAATGTATGTCAGTTTCAAAGATATATTAGAGTATATTGGATAATTGATTTTTTAGTTTTTATTTCTGTAAAACGGCAATGATTTGACATAAATAGTTTCCATTAAGTTTGTGGAAAGCAAGCAAAGTAAAGCCTTGCAGGTGATAGTAATGAATGAATAGAAAATGAATATGTTATAAAAAGCTCTCAAATACACCATTATTATTTACATAAAGTAATTTCGCTACATAAAATTATTTCATTACGTATTATAATCTGTACTAGCTTATAAATAATAATGTAGGAATACAGCAAGATCTGTGCATGACAGCTCTGTCTATAACTGTAAAACTATTTATGCAACGTATTTTAAACCTGTCTACAGCAGTATTCTCTTTTTAACCGCACCAGTCGATAAAATTAATTGTAGCTGTTACAAATATTTTGTAGTACAATTAACGCGTTTGCTTTTTTTTTCCTTTTGGTAGAATTACAATATTTCAGACTGCCAGACAGTTGTAGTATGGGATGGTAAAATGTAGTTTACCATTTCAATCCTATAGTGATTCTTCCCTTGAAGTTTGTTTTTGATGTGCGAAAGCTTTGAATCTATGATAACAAGGGGTAAAACATTGGCAAATATGGAAAATGCATCAGCAGATAGAAGTCACAATAATTATAAATACTACAAACGATTTACTTTTCGGTATATATTCAACTTTTGAGAAAGATTTTTTTGTACACTTTTTCCGCTTTATCTGTGAATCACTTCGATTTTTTCTTGATTTTTTTTTTCAAATTTAAACAATTTACAACATATCTTACGTATAAAAAGTTTAACCTGTGCAAACGTTATAAATTCTTTCAAGACCTTTACAGTTTTGACATTGCATATACTAAAAAAAAAATGGTTTCTTTCCTCAAGTAACCATATGCTTTTTCGTCAAAATTCCCATATATCAAAGGAGCAGGTTTTCCAGAGGGCATGTATTCCAGTGCGTTTCTTGTTGGAAAATGTGCTCCAAGCTAAATCAGCTAGTCCTGATGCGTCAAAAAATTATTTACTGAGTAATAACATCGGCTAAATAACCATATATAAAAACGATTAATTCTGAAATGTCTTCTTACATACTTATAATGGGGGTTCACCCTACGAGAGAGCTGACTGCAAAACGGTTCATAGCAAAACCCTCAGAAATTTAAAAAGGAAAACAGGCGGAGACTCGCACACTCTTAAAATTATAAATCCTGCTCTAACAGTAGTCAGGAAGGGGTGCAGTGTCAGAGAAAAAACCAAGGAATTCAGTCTTTTCCATAGGTTATAGTGCAATTACTGATAGAAATAACGTTCTTTAAACAATCGCCCACAATCAAATCCTTCAACACCAAGCTCTTAGTTTGAGTTCCACACAATGCCTATTGCTTATCAAGAAGGCGTTCCATCCACGTTCAAACAAACTTGTCGTACGCCACAAGAAGATTTTGAGAAGCTGGCACCTAGAAAGCAAACGTGGAGTGAAAAGAAAATAAAAGGAAGCCTGCTATACTGACTGCTACTCCCGTTTAAAATTCAGCTGAAAACGGTTAATAATTTATCTAAAAAAGTAAACTGCAAAAGAAATTACGTAAAAGGGGAATCATTAAGAGGCATTGTTTTCTATATATCCAATTGCTCTTTCTATTACTTTCTCTATCACTCTTATTATCATTTCTATTACTTTCTCTATCACTCTTATTATCATTTCTGTTACTTTCTCTATCACTCTTTATTATCATTTCTATTACTTTCTCTATCACTCTTATTATCATACTTACTATCCTTATGTTCTTTTTCAATTTACAATTAAAAGGTGCATATTAAATAAAAAGCAAGATTTATTACCCGTTTTTACCATGTAAAAATATAGTTGGAAAATTTGCCTCTGTAAAGTAGGGTAGAAAACTTGCACTGGATAAAGGGGCATTTCCCAAGTTCATATAATCAGGCTTAAACATTTTCTGTCAAAAACTCTATTTACTGTTTTGAAAAAAAAAATGCGCATGTTTGTAGTTGAAAGTATTGGAAATGCAATGTCATCCCACTTACCTCGTAAGGATATAAATACAAAAACTAAATTGTAAAACGTCCGAATACTTGTTCTGCTTTCCCCCTAACGAATTTTAATTTCAAACATTGTCAAAATTATAAAAGTAACTACGCCCGTGGTTTATCAGAAAAAAAACATGCTTTCAGAACTATAATTGAACTTTTATATGAGATAAGTTCAGTATTTTCTAAGTGAAAAATTTGCTGTGCCACAAATAGATCCCCGATTAAATTTGGCCAAAATATATTCAGCATTTCTAAATAAATTTCTTTGACATTTTCATACGTTGAACAACTCTTATTAGTAATGTAATTAAGTATTTAAAATTACTTTCATCTGGTATTTCAAAGCAAAGCACATGAATATTTAACAAATACGTAATTCCTCACACTTTTGTGATAACCGTTAAATCTGATGGTAATGAAAGTTAGGCGAATATTTTTTAATAGTCCTAAAATGAAACACACAAGAAAGTGCATGATTTGCTTACATTTTGCGTATTTTTATCACTTGCGGCAAAAACCATTATATCGAACAACATGTTTCTCCTATTCAATTCATATTCATAACTTTTAATATACGTAGAGCATAATAAGCGTTAGTACAAATATTCTTATCTGGTAACGCGCAAAAATGTATAGATTTCCATAAAAACAGAGAACAGCACCAGATCGTGTACGGTTATCAAGGTATTCCGTATATTGAATATAGATTTCGCTTTCATTGTTTGAATCTGGAGATAAAGCTTTCAGAAACCAATATCAGCAAATAAGTAAAGCATGAACAACACTAAATCCCCCCGTTTACCCCTCCCTTTCCTTTTTTCTAAACTAGCGAGTATAGGATGTTACTTTACGGTTGAATAATTTGCGATATTCGGTAACTTTCGATGTGTTACATACGTATTTTTTTCACCCTTTTTTATCACAGGTCTACAATAGCTAACCCTGCAGATTATGTTATGCCTCCAGATTTGAAGGGAATGAAGGCGGAAAGGAAAAAAAAAATTCTCTTTATTATTTGTTCTGAGAAACATTTGCGATTTGAATCAGAGAATGTCTGCTCGGCAGCGTTTTATGCTATACCTGATTGTTTATTGAAATTCTGCTTTTTGTGTAGTATGCATTATTTTCTGTAGACAAGAGTGTAGTGGTTTAGAAACATTTTGATATGTGCATGAATTAATTAATCAGTATAAAAATTATCTTAAGAAAAATAAATTTAATTTACTCATTAGAACATATATCCAAATTCAATCTTGCCGCACAGGTGTGTAGTGACTAACGAACCATTCGATTATACCTTGCTTCGGGGTTTGATTCCTGACTTGGGTATTAGCTTGTATTACTTCGTAAGGGGTAATGTGTACTGCCTACTATGCGCTCCAATACTAAAATGGCCAAATTTTCGGGTCGTTGCAGTGGCAAATATACCAGTTCTTAAAAATTTATCTAAAAGTTAGCATTCTCTTATTTCACAAACTTCACTATTTCATAAACTTCAAAATGTCACTTTATAACACTTACAGTTGAAAAGTATTTTCAGCATGTCTTTAAAATTATTTGGAAAAGTAGTTTTAAAGAACTGCAGACTACAGTCTGCAGAATTTTAGACAAACAAAAATTTTAATTGTTTAATGTACGAAACGTGAAGTGCAAAAAAGTATTGGTATGACACGGTATAAAACTTTTCAATTAATATAAAACTTCCTGAATACCTAAAATATCGAGACTTATTGATTTAATATAGTTTTTATGAGCCCAAAATCACTCAAGTTTAAATTTTTAGTTTCATAAGAAAACAACGTATTTTATTTGTTTAAAAATTTCCAGTTTCTTATACAAAACTTTAAGAAAACAAGCTTTTACCTAATATTCCATAAAAAAGTTATACATCGTTATACGTTGTTTGTTAGACTAACAAATCATACAACTTTTACGCATAATTCTAAAATTTGTTACAACTTTGTTTAAGTAAATACTATACATTTAATATCATTTATTAAAGTATGTTCATGAATGTAGCAGATGCTTCCATTTTCTTCCACAAATTCATTTAATGTACTCTTCAGCACATATTGATTTTTATGGAAGTATATAAATATACCGGCATCGCCTCTGACGACGTGCATGTACTGCCTCTTGATTAAATTTTCTTACATTCTCCAAAACTCTTTATTTATGTAAGTGTCTGAACATTATTTCTCGAGTTTCAATATTTCAAAATACACCTGGGTCCTAACTGAATATTGTGTTCAACCGCTTTTAATTATACATTTTATCAATAATCTCTTTACGTACTTTAAAAAAACATTCACTAGAGGTTTCCTTTTATAAAAGAAATACAAGAAACATTTTAAAGTATTTAAGCGAAAGAAATGCTTAAAAGTAATAGTGGGAATTGGGACTTTTCCTTTTGTGTTTAGATAAGTACAATTTTTGTTTTAGACAAAAATTGTGCGAGTTCAAAAATTCCTCGATATTCCTTGATTATAATGAGTAAGGAATCGTAATTTACTTCAATCGCCATGTTATATATAAAAATAAGTAAACTTTTTTACCTTCCGAATATTCTGAAGAGTATTTCACAATACTATATTGTACATTGAATATACAGGATATTGCATTGAATTATACTACAGTGTATATAGAATAATCCAATATAATATTATAGTACATTTAATATTTGGCGCAAAATTAGTAGATAAAATATTTTATTTAGTAAAAAAAATCCTGTATTAGCCTCAACTAAAAGGTTTTTTTATGATTATAATCACAAATTGAACAAGGTTTGTTGCGTCTTTGTAAATAAACTTATATTTGCAAAAAATTTTTTAGTTATTTTATTTGTTAAACAATTAACGAGTAAATTCAAAAGTGATAACGAGTAATTCGATAAAATCTTGCGGTTGTAAAGTAATGCAATTTAGTGCATTTTTTAATAAAAAAAAAGTTATTCGGTTTAAACAAAACAATATTGTTTATAAAATGATATTATTCCAAAATGTATAAGAGTTGAGAGTTGTATCCACATCATAGGCGTAGTCAGGGAGTAACTGAAGGGGCTGCAGCAACCCCTGAAAGTAATAAGCATAAGATGTAGATGAAATTACATATTTGTGGATTAAATTGAAAATACATCCTTCGTATTTCTATGATTTTGTCTGTTCCCTTTCGAAAATTTAAGTTTACGCTACAGGTCTAAACCAAACTTTGTTTCTTTCTAATATACGCTCTTCAACTGCAAATACTTTTTCCTAACTTTCTAATCTTCAATTCAGCAAAAACTTCGCATAATAATGTATCTTATCTAACAATACATGAATTAATCATGAAAAGCTTTAAATTAATGTTAAATTTTATGATTTTCTTTTTGCTTTTGTGTTATTTATTTATTTGTTAAATTATTTTTCATAAACGAACACTATTATGCAATATATATTCCTCAATCAGCCTAAAGTAAAAGTATATTTATTTTTGTGTTATTTTGCATTACAGTTTTCGAATTTTCACTCACCACCGAAAAAATAAATACTGGGTACCTAGCGTTTTTACCCAAGAAACTGTAGATCGCATGTTCGATTCCAGAGGGCTCTGAAATCCTCTGATAGAGATTCGGTGCTGCCATCTACCGCGAGAGTATGGCAATTTTTTCTCCCTGAGTGTCGCATTGTGACTACACTGTGGGGCCGCAATGTCTTCGTGGTCACATAGAGACAGCACCGTTGCCGCTTAGTATTTTCTTAACGACTGTTTGTAACTCTACTGTCACTGCATTGCGAGGTAACATTTCAATCTTACTGGGGACAGTCGTCCTATTGGGGTGAGAGTCTGGCTAAATAATGTAATCTATTTTTTACGAACTTTCCAATTTCCAATTTAGATTTTGCATACTAATGTATCTTTGCTAACAGTACATGCACCAGTCAGAAAAAGCTTTAATTTGAGGTTTTAACATGATTCATACTTATCATTTGATTTTCTATAAATGCAACATAGTTACGAGTTCCTGCCCCATGTGGTCTTTAGAACATAAGCTATGATAGTTATTTCTGGTAAAATAGTAAAGGAGCTTACAATGTTATGATTAAGAACAATATGTAAACTGAAAGAACTTTTCACACTGAGAAAATTATCAGGTTTTGAGAAAATTCATGCTAGCTTATGTAAATCATGAATTACAGACAGATATTCAAACTTCATCGTTTTCTTCAGATGTAACGTGAATACGCTAGAACTACTCAAAAAGTCCTAAGGCAACATTCGCACCAAGTTAGATAACCCTCACGTAGCTTTCCCTTAACACACATAATTAAAACAATTAAACTCAAGCTTCATCATAGCGGAATTAAATTAAAATTCATTGGATAAAACTTAATAAAGCATATTTTTGAAACATTTGAAAGACAGTTGCTTTTATCACATTTTACGGGTTTTCAAGGTGCCTAAAACTGAATAAACAGATGAAAATAAATTTTCGACGTTAATTTCATAAACAGTTTACAAATTTTCTAAAAATACACATTATATAAGTGATGGCGCTTTCTTATAAAAACTGTAAATAAAAGTTTGAAACAAAAAAGAAAGGCTTAATCCGTCAAACCTTTCAAAGGAAGAATTAAGTAAGCTTAGACAATCTGTTGAATATAAAATTTATATAGAATTTGTGTCTTAAATTTTTAGAATCCTAAAAAAATATTTTTCGTGTCCTTTCTTTTATTTATTTAACATTAAAACATCTATAGTCAAAAGTATCATTGTGATTTTAAGCTTATTCAATTTTAATTTCGGTGGTTTCAATGTTAAAAAGTTTTTCATTGAATGCTTTTCTTGGAAGTTAAGGCCTCAAAACGCTGAATATACTTAAAGACACCTTCGAGATTTACATTAAAAATCTTTTCAACAATTAATGAATTTTGTGTGAATCAACATTTAAAAAATGTATATAATCATTATTAACATCTTTCATTATTTAGAAGATGCACAAAACTAATGAATTTAAAGCGTGCTGATGTAAGTATTATTTAGATCACCAACGCTTCATATTATAAATAACAGCAATTATGGAAAGTCTAATGGATGATCTTGAAAGAAAATTGATGCCAAGAAACAAATTTATGAAACACTGCAGATATATTATTAAGTATAATTGAAGTCTTAGACCATACAGTATAATTAATAAAATCAAGAAATATTTACGAGAAAATAGAGGCTTACTGTAAATGATGGTATTTATAACTGCACTTAAAAACTTTGTGCATTAAAAGACCCATAAAGAAAGGGAAAAAAGCAATAAAAATGAAATACAGCTTAATAGGTGCGTGATACTGAGCTTCTTTTTTTTAGCAAATTGTCTTTAATGTGTTTATTTTTAGTGAGTGTAACTACAATGCGTTTATAAAGATCTTACAAATTGTAATCCTTGTATCCTTGTAGAAAAATAAACTTGTAATAATTGTACTTCAGAAAATCTGGAATCATTCACAGAAAAATGTTTCTTCGTAGATACCCAAAAAATTGTCTGAAGTTCAAAGTATCAAGCATTTTTTTTATAAAATTTATTCAGCTGTGCTGTTCGTTCTGAGTCACATTCTTTCAAATCTTGTAATCGATTATTTATCTACTTCTAATTGAGCTTCTAATTGAGCTTTAAATTTCGCATACTTTTAGGTTTCTCGAGACTATTCAATACTGTGAAAATACAATATTGTGTATACTGAACAATCCTTATAAAATGAGACTAAAAATTTATCCCATTATAATACATACGATATAAATAATAAACTCATTCGGCATATGTATCATGATTTTCAAGTGATTTAATCCCTGTTCTCTTAGAGAGTGTGGGTTAAAATCCTACTACTGACAGTGCCACTGTAACCTTTTACTTTAAAGATTATTATCATTATTTTCTTTACGAAAAGCTTTCACCAGAAACATTTTTGACACTCGAGCCATTTAAAGCCCACGAGCTTGAATATTGAGTCATGTTCCCAGCATGTTTTCGTTAAGCTTGTGAATCGCGTATATGTGTAAATAAATAATAATAGCAATCATATATTATCTAGGATTTTTTTTGTAATAATTTGTCGTAATTTTTAAAAATTAAACTAGTCAGTTTCCTGAGATTTCACCACATAAAGTTGATTTGTGTTGGTTCCGTAACAATTCAGTTTCAATAGGTCTTTTTCACAACTTCTTATAATAATAATTGCTATGTCCTACTGACAATACTTACTATGTCCATATAATGGCTATAAAGTAAGAAAATGACAAACAAAACATATTGGTTCGTAAAAATTCTAACAAAAATATGTTTTGTCAAAATGAAAAAGAAACTGATATATAGTTACAATAATCATTGACTTATTGACTCCAGATTGTTTTCCGGTTTGTACCACTCCCAAACAGAACATTTACTGCCAAAACTCAAAAATATGAAAAAAGATCTTGAAGAGCGAAAGAAAATTCTCACCGTCCATGATATCGTCTTGAATTTTTCCATTCAAGCCGATATCATGGACGATATCCAAAATTATTTAAAGAAACATAGAAAACAATCTGCACTATTTTAAAAATCTTAAAACTTATCATTTCCTTTCTTTTTATATGGTTTTTTTAAACATTCAGTTTAATTTCCAAGAATGAAGAAGATAACGTTAAGATTGACGTCATTTGGTGCCACGGCTATCAAGCTTTGAAAGGAAAATTGCGATTTCCATTTGTTTCAAAGATCTTTACGAGATTGCCGAGTTTGAATACATATAATTATTTCTCTTTCTTTTTTCTCCCACAAATAAAATGATTTCATCTGCATGAAACGTTGATATAAGAATAGCTGTTACCAGAAATACGAAATCTTTCGAATGTGAAAAATCTCCGAAGAGACATTCCGCACTCTTTCGGTTAGGCGTACCATTCCGATTTCGGTATTCCGACATTCCAATATCGGTAACAATTAAAATTAATATAGATTATGAAGTTATATATTTTGAGTAGAGAAAGATTAAATATATTGCGTCTAGACCTATCTTGTGATTTTTTTTCCCTAGCGCCCGTTGTAATTGCCTCCACAACCGCCTTCACCTTCTACTACTAATGTTGCAGAAAATGCTACAGAAATTGCATTTACATGTTTAAAAGAAAATTGAAACTCTGATATTAAAAGTGAGGCATTTTGGCACGAAATCGCATTCAATAAATTAAAGCATGCAGAACTAAACAAATTTCTTAAATAATCCGTTCTAATGCTAGCAACCAGAGAACCAGAGATAAGACACAGGGATGCAATGAAGTGTCAAAAAGATGAATTCAAGGCCTGTGTTAACTTCCAATCACTTCCTACGAATTTCAGCTACAGATATAAACAGCTTCAGAGGACTTTTTTGTTTCTTTAGAACTTCATTTAGGAACGGGAAATTAAAAGACTTTTCATAGTCACTCATTACTTTTGCGTAATTACTTTTATGCTGTAAAAATTATTTTGCAGCAGAAGATGTTCATTGTGAGATACACAAAATGACATTCATTGTTAAAGGAGAATAAATGTGTTTGGTTATTTGGAATTTGAAATTTTTATTATTATTTACAACTATCATGTTCTTTCAAGTGTACTTATGAGTAATTAGAGACACAAAATAGCATTTCATTAGCAAGGCTTTAAGATCTTGCCATATGAAATTCCAATTTTTTGACTGTTCTAGCAGTTAAGATCTTTCTGGAAAAATTATTTTAGTAATAATGTAGCCTTAATTATTTTTTAAATTGCAATTCTATTTTGATAAACTAAAAAAAAAAAAAATAAGCTATTGAGTTTCTCCGTAATTTTTCTGAACCTGTGCTTAATGTAATCGATAGATTCTCAATCACAGTTTCCACTAACAATACTTTTCCTTCAAATAAAAAATTTGAGGTAGAAATGGTCCGTGGAAAGATAATATTTTATGACTAAAAATTTGTTTCCATTGGATAAACACCTCACAGTTACGGAAATAAAACATGTAATATTTAAGATCTATAACATATGATCTAAATTACAATAAAACAGTAATCATAAACAGCATTCGTTTTGCGTTGCATTCCAATAAAAGATATATAAAAAAAAAACACTTATTAAAGTACCCACAAAAATGCTAAAGTGGTGCTTTCAACATACTATAAAAATTCAGTTAATGATAAATTAATTTTATTTATTTGAAAGTAATAAACCTAATTTGAAAGCTATTTAATTTATACTTTTATCAAAATAATCTCTTTCATATTTAATCAGTTTTAACTGCACAATTTGAATTTTGAGAAAAGGGTAATTTTAACAACAAAAACAATACATTTCTTATCATTTCGAGGTATTAGTTTGTTAAAACTCTTTTACAAATTACAACAATTTATATAATATTCAGAAGGTTTCCATGATGTTTTGCAGTTCATAAAAAAAAATCCATCTTTTTATGATACAATTAGGATTAAATGTGTAGAAAAAATAACTATTATATAGGTTACACAAAATATAGCAGGAAAAAAATATTAAAATTCTTTATTGAAATAGAAAAAAATATATACATGAAATGATAATTTTTAATTCTTATTATTCATATAATTTTAATTATAAATTTGTAAATCTTTTGCTCAAAAAAAAAAAAAAAACGGAATCTTAAAATTATTTTTTCAGTACATCAAACCGGCATTTTTCAAATCCAAGATTAGCAAGAATTAATTAAAATCTTCTAAAGATGTCCTGCCAATTAGGTCTTAAAGTAATGAAATTTTTTCGTTAAAATACTTTTTTATTTTCAGAAATTACGCCCACAAAATTTTCTAATATCCAATGAGATCCAAATTTTCTTATATCCAAGAAGTGTTCATGAGATTCTCTCTTCAGGCAAATATCATTAAGTTTTGGATATTTAAACATTAGAATTAAACGCTTCAGTTTTAATTACTCCTCACAAAAATAGATTTTAATAAAATGAAACTGTGCTTAACTACACCTTTCAAAATTGAAGAAATTTTGCATATTGGTTAGGATAGAGCTGTTCTCCACAAGATATAACACTAGTCAGAGAAAAGAACAGCATGTTTATTATAATGCTTTTGATGCAATTGAATTTTATCAAAATAAAAAATTAAATGAAACATTGATTTTGTAAAATAATGAGTGACGTCTTAAAAACAAAGGAAGTTTTTAACTTAAGAAGGGCGTATAAAAAATAAAGCTAGTTTTTAACTTGAGAAGTTTTAAAAACACAATATTCTTCTTAAATGCTCTTCGCAGTGACACGGAGAACGAAGAATTTACACTTTTAAGGTTTAACAGACTAAAATTAATGTTTTACGCGCTAAAAAGCCTGCGCAAAAGTTTGAATTTCATCGCATGTAAATGAGTTAATTAGGAGCGAGGTACAAATTTTCAAAATTTCCAATGAAATCACCATACCCATATGTTAACACATTCAGGTTTAATAACGACAAGCTGGGATCATTTTAGAAACATTTTTTTGTTCAATATCTGTCGATGTATTGCTCGAAATCGTCTTGCTTGACAAATATTGGTGAAATTTTGAAAAAGGCATTAGACCACCGTTAGATTATTAGTTAATTTTATAATAAGATTGTATGGTGCTTGAAATTGATAAATGCCTTAACGGCTATTGACCGTCATTTAATAGAATTTTTTGAAATCTCCTGCAGAAGTATAAATGATATAAATACTGCATCATTTTTGTCTGGTAAACCTTATCCTTAGTAACTTTGTCGATATTGTTTACTTCCAATCAATCAATTCTGCTTCCTTTGAAATAGCCGAGTATCGCTAAAATACGATTTAAACAACGACTGTCCTCAGAGTGTTGTGCATTGGAATTTGCTTCTGAATTCGAATTTGGGCGCTTCTGTAGAAGAGCTGTAAGTGATATACACACACTGTTTTCGATTAAGAGCTTTATCTTTTAAACCCTACTAATCTAAACCAATTTCGTTTCGTTTGGAAAACTCAAATATCTTAAAAATCAATTACTTAATTATCTTAAAAAGATACTTACTTTACTTTTCTGACAACTTTTTAAAGTTATTCAGAAAGAATGAACTCCCTTAAAATGTACTGGAATTCTTTTGGGCGTTCATGTAAAGAAGAAAAACTATAATGCTGCATACACCATTTTCAATTGGGTACATATTATTGTACATAGAAATATCACAAACACACGCACACATATATATATATATATATATTATATATATATATATATACTAGCTGACCCGGCAAACGTTGTTTTGCCATATAAATTATTCCTAGGATTATTTTAGTAGAAAGAAATGACTAACTTTTTTTAAGTGTGTGAGGATGTGGTATATGAGTGGAAGAGACACGGAGCGTTGTGAACGATGCTGGAATATAAAAATAACACAATGCCAAACATTTATACTTTTAATTCATTGTAATTTATTCTTTATATTTATATATATCGCTAATTACAATAATTTTACTAAAAAATAATATCAATCCCTTAACGGAATAGAGAGAAGAATATTTTTTGTTATCCCATCTTCAGCTAACACAAACAAACTGCATTGTTTGACCACTCGAGAGCTGCCACGTATAATTGTCCGTGTGAAAAACATAGTGTGCTCAAATCTAAGCCACAAACAAACATTGTTTGGCCTTGATATGGCCTTGACTTATTGATAGTCATTCCATAAAAAATTTTGTCCCCCCCAAAAAAATAATAATAAAAAGATGAAAATCTGAAACATTTTCAGATTTTAAATACGCACTATAGTGCTACATATTAAAATCGTATCATAATTTATGCGTCGTCCCTATTTTTCTTCCCTATTCGATTAAGTGGGAAAGTGTATCATTATTCATGACTGTGCTGTATTTTTCTTTCTTGTTTCGCAAAATCCATCTTTTGAATCGAAATCTATTTTAAAATCGCCTACTAAAACTATTTTACAATATTCGCCAAGTATATTATAACTACACTTCATCGTTCTATATATTGTTTCGAATGCGCATCATAATCCATGCGTGTACCATGTTTGTCTTTCTTGGGTTGATTCCTACTTTAACACCTCGACTCTCGCCAAGGTGGCGATCATTAAATATTTGCAGTTACAATGACAATTTTTTGCATTTATGTGGCAATCGTAATTTAGAATTAAAATGGCGATTTGGAACAACATGTAAGTACAGCATGTTTTACATTTTTATTTATTTTGGATTGCCAATTAATGAAGTTGTAATAATTAAGTGTCTTCAAATTCCTTAACTGGTGCGTTTATCGCTAATTTGTTTACTTTAGTTTTCATGTAGTTCTTTTGGGAGCGCTGAAACTGTACTTACGTATTATCCCGGCGGTCACTTCCGCTAAACTACTTTTTCGTAGATTTTAAATTTAAATACGTTGCCAATCGTATTCCTAACCATCAACAATTTCATGTGCCCAGCATTTATCTTGGTGAAACATCGCTTGTCTTGGCGGACCGCCGAAATAATACGTAAGTACCGTTGAAACTTGTGCATAACTCCCAGAGACCCATGACTGCAAAGCTCGCCTAAGTACGGGGATTTTTTAGGTTGGCGAGAGTGGGGGCTTTAAAATAGGAATCAACTCTTTCTTGTACCATAAAAAACATCTTTGGAATCAAAATCTATCTTAAAATCGCCTATTGAAACTATTTTACAATCTTCGCCAGTCATATTCCAACTATATCGCAAAGACATTTTAAATGCTGTTTGGAATGGGCATCTTAATCTATGAGTGTACCGTGTTTTCCTTTCTTGTTCCACAGAGCACTTCTTCGGAATAGAAATCTATATTAAAATTGCCTAATAAAACTCTTTTACAATATACGTCAGGCGTTTTCTAACTATACGCGAAATATATTTATAATAAATTGTTGCGTTTTGGCACCACATTTAGCGATCCATTATCAAAAATTGCAAACCTTGTGCGACTTTCAACATTTTATTAACGCCCCCCCCCCCTCCACATTATCTGGCAAACACATTTGAAAAGTGATTCGACACGCTAATGTCTACACAGAAATCCTGATTGAAATGAATAGCACTCGGGGGCTAAACATTTTGGGGTGGACCGCCCTTATAACTTAGGGGTATGAGACATAGTTAAAAACCTATTCTCAGACCTAACGAACATACATAGAAATTTTCATTAAAATTGGTCGAGTGGTTTCGGAGGAGTTAGGTGACTAACACTGTGACAGGAGAATTTTATATATCTCTAATATAAAAGCGTTCACATGCCTCTTCCACTCATATACCACATTCTCACAAACTTACAATAAGTTAGTCATTTCTTTCTACTAAAATAATCCTAGGAATAATTTATATGGCAAAACAACGTTTGCCGGGTCAGCTAGTTAGAATATATATTTCGCAGTACTCGATGCATATGTATGGCGGTTAGAGAACGGATAGACGGGCGGATAGGAAGACAAACTGAAATCATGAAAAACTTTTCAAACTTGTTGCAAAGTGTTAATATGATGTTAAATGATTTGATGCATGCACCAAATAGATATACGTCATAAACGGGCACGTGTCAATGGAATTTGACGCATGTGACTTATTGATATAATAAGACATTTTATATAATAAGAATATCAGATAATATATTTTTTTTAAATCTTACACTACAAATAATATAAAGTTTAAAATAAACATATGAACTCACAAACGTTTAGAAATAAAGTCAGCACAGTGCTCATTTTTAGATATTAAACATTTTAAACCCACAATAATATATTTCATAATTATGTATGTCTCGTGTATCTCAAGTGGAACATTTTCTTTTCAGTTGTTTTCGTATATGTTAAAATGAATTTTCGTTTGTTCTTCTCTTTTACAAGAAAAAAAAAAAGACGAAAAATACAAAACTTATAAAAATTGGGAAGAAAGCGCATTAAGAGTGTAAGCTAAAATTTGCAACATAAATATTTCTTAGAGTTACTCTGTAAGTGTTGCGTTGTGCTGTGTTAAGGCAAATCTATGGAAGGGCTATCTCCCTTGGGAGTGGTGCCTTGGCCAAAGCAATTTTTAAGGGTCTAAAACGCGTATTCACGTCATATGTGAAGGAAACCACCCAAAACTCCAGTCTTATTATACGAGAAAGTTATACTTATTCATTAAATGAACATTGTATAAATTTTTCACGTTTTTAAACTGAATTAGGGAAGATTTACATCGGAAATATATATAAATTAAGAGTTTATGACTAGTGTACGTGCTCAGTAATTTATAAGGGTACTGAGCATTGATGCAGAAATTCAATTATTTTAAGACGTGAGATTTACAACAGATGCTTCATTCTAGAAGTGCTTAAAATGATTAAACGCATTTAACTCATTCATGAATAAGAGAGCATGTAAATGATACAATTTATTTCAGATAAAAACAAGTATCATGTATGGGAGTAAATAGACAATTACCTTCAATAATAACGCTCTAGACATTTAAACCTTGTGAGCGTCTTGGAAACGGGCAAATAGTGTAAATTTATTTTCACGGTAAAATTTTCAGCAGCTTTAAAATTATAAAAAAGTGATGTCGGTGGGAAGATTTGTAACTATTAAAAAACAAGCTCTTAAATTGCTGACAAGCTTTAATATCAGAAAATGCATTATAGGATACCTCTATAAATAATGTTAGTTTTAGATGCTTTTCCGTGAACATCCGTGGAATGAAGGGGACGAATATTTACGTCACAACCGCTAGGAGGGTTAAAATTTATATATTTGTAAGCCTATATTCGTAAAAAGAGACTTGGATATATATTTAAACAAAATTCATGAAATGCTATACAATACCAAAATAATAGCAAGTACTATTTTGTATTTATGTAATCATTATTTTATTTCGTAATTTATGTACAGCCCCTAAACGCGATCATCCGTTTTGATTTATGTCGTTCAAAAGCCCTCGAAAAGAAGTTTAATTCATAACATTTTTTTTCATATCTCCGACACTTTTTAAGATAAAATGGTTACATTTTGCACATCTCCTAATTAATGTATGGCGCACATTTTATTAATTCGAAATTTCTTGAATAATAAAAAAAAGTATAGGGAAAAATGAAGCATATTTATTGATTTATTCATGTGATTATTCACAGCATAAAGCTGTTGCCTTTTAATAGACGTTGTAAAACAAAGTAAGTTGTTTTAATTTCAGTTTGTGTTGCATGGCTGGATAATTTTTAGGCCGAATATTGTCCGGATAACAGAAATTTTGACTCCTAAATTGAAAGTTCTACAATTTACAATTTTTATGCCTTTCTCTTTGGAAAGAATCTCCTATGAATTACATTAGCTGGCATTTTTTAACAGTATTTAGTAGGAATACCTAACTGCATCGCATTGCATTGTGCGTATTAAGGCAAACGTTCATTAAGGTAACTGCCTAGGAGGGAGAGAGTGTGTTGGTCGAAGTACTTTCTAAGGGGTTCTAACGCGTATTCACGTTGCATCTGGAGAAAACCGACCAAAACTCCAGACCGTTAGATAGACAACCATGCGACGGGGCCCGAACCAGAGACCTTCACATTCCACCATTTGGAGTGCCATCTACACTCGTCCATTGTGGGGCAGGAATATCTAACTACTAATAGTAATAACGTAAGTTTTAATTACGGTTTTTGGGTGTGCTGTTTTACTTGTGGAAAATCCTTCCTTTTTAAAATTCTGCTTAAAGATTTTACGTGACTTCATTGTATTGTCCATGGTTAAAAAAAGGGTTGTGCCAGTAAAATGCACGAAATACTGAAGCGGAAAAACGTGACTTTATTTATAAATCAAAATTTACGCCACTTACTTAACGAGCTCATTTCTTGGATCACGCACTTTAACTAACTGAAAATTTGAAAAATGACACATAAATTATTAATATTTTTTCGTATGGCTTATGCGATATCTGCAAATTTCACGCCATAACTGAAAATTAAAGTTACAAGTGGTGTTTCGTTTCACGTTCATTCCGATGACATCACGTACGAACTTTTCACCAGTTCACAATTGACAATATTTACGAAACGTTTTGCAGTCCTAAACTTTACTTTTTTTTGACTAATTTATTATTACTAAAAAGCAATCCAAATTATCGAACCTCTTTTGATAGGAATATTAAATCTGTCGGTGACTGACTTTGCTACCGATGTGCTACATCAGAGAGTAAAAAATGCATTTATAAAATGATAATAAATAATCAAATTTGAGTCGTTTGTTACGAGAAAATCTCTCATCGCTTCGAAGTGAATTTAACCCATTCGTGCCTGGATATTTTTGCGACTTTCTTCGATTTTTGCTCACACCAGAAGTAATTGATAAATTTCTGATGTCAACTTTTTGAACAAGGAATGATTTCATTTAAAATCGTTATGTATAAAAATTGAAATGTCAACATCCTACTTGCCATATTAAAATATTTTGTGGAATTGAGGTTCAATACTCGCGAATAAAGGCTAGGAAAAATAAATAACGTTTTCGAATGATAGCGATAATGCCGTCCCAAAAAAGGGACGCTAGGCATAAATGGGTTAAAATAACTCAAATTCGTATAATCCATTTTTGTTTCTCCTTCAAGTTTTATCGAAAACTTCGATGCACCTACTAAAAGGAGCATGTCTTCAAAAATCAATAAAAACAGCTTTTAATCCAAGTCTAACGTACATGAATGGCTGTTGATCAAACATTAAAAAAAATTTAATTAAAAATTATGCCGCCTAAAACAGTTTAATTTTGCCTAAAACACATACAAACTCCCCTAAAAGTGTTTTAGGTAAAAAAAAAGAAGATAACAACAGCATGAAATGCTATCCTAAAGCAATTTCTGATTTCCCATTCTTTCATTCATTTGACTGAATTCCGTGGAGATAGGGCGAAATTTGAACTTCTCAAGCTTATGCATCAATTCTAGCCTTACGAGCTTTCAATTCTAGTCTCTGTAATAAGTTTAGATGCAGTACATTTAAGTAATGCAAAATGTTTATCGATTCCTGAAAATTTTCTATTTCATGTCTTGAATGATTTCGTAGCATAGTTAATTAAGAAAGCATCAATCTTAATTTACTGGTTGAAAATCTTGAATCTTGATTACGCATACATTCTTAGTTTTCAATCATAAATCCTGATCAATTTTTTTTCTCACCACTGTTCTAATAATAGCTAATTCAATGTAAAAATACCTGGAATGAAATAAATAGTGCGACCCATATTGTGTAAAAATAGCAGATGTTAGAAAAGCATCTGAGAATGTAGCTCATGGCTATCCCACATGAATCCAGTGCTGTCAATGATGCATTACAAATCAAAGAAATCACGACTTCCCTTTCAAGTTCTATTTACACGCTTTAAAAATAAAATCCTAATTTTCGATGCTCGTGGCATTTAACTGTTGACAAACTGGACATCGGTTTTATTTTTATATGTTTTTACAACAATATACACACTAGTCGAATGTTTAAAGGGTGTTACATTTTACTAATAAAATAATGCTAAATACGTTTATATATATTTAGAACTCTTGGAAAAAATGTACATCGATAAAAATTTTATTTAATGCTAGTTAATTTCATTGTCATTATGAAATCATCAGCAGATATGTTATATTCCGCATGATGTTTTTACATAAACTTTCATCAAAATTAACACATTCCCAAAATTATGTTGTCTTTATTTATTATTTGGAGGTGTTTTTAATTAAATAAATTTAAATTTGCCTTTGCATTTTTCATTAATTCTGTTTTCAAAGAAAAATGTCTCATGCTTATATAGCTGAACATTCTAATGTATCATCTCAAATAGTCATACAATTTAATAATTTACACATGTAATTTTAATTTTGTTAAAAGATTGCATTAGTAAATATATTAGGTTTAAATACAGCTTTACATTTTGATTAATGACAGAAAAATAATAATCTTAAACTAACATATATTTATATTTTTATCTCGTAAATTTAGATTTTTCAAGTATTTTGTGCGTTTTTCTTTTAAATAATTTCAAAAATATGTCGTCTACTGAATTTAAAGAACACTATGCAATGCATTTTTGATTTTCAGTAAAACGAAACACTTTCATTTACAAATAAACTGTTTGAAGTTATTAAAAACTAAGTTATTATTAACACAGAAAAATAAAATATACTAAAGATGAAATATGATATACTAGTACTTAAAAACGACTTTGCTCTTCCGCCTTTACACAAACATATCTACTCCTTATTAATTTTATCATATTAGTTATATAAAAATCACGTGTCATGCTTTATATTAAAAATCTGGGAATTTTTATAATTTATATTCTATCTTCAGGGAAAATTGTTTTTGACAGAACTTTTCAGATTTTCCCCAGAAGTTCCTAAAGATATATTAGAAGTCGGTCTAAAGTACTTATTTTTCTGCAAGCATTTTACTTTCTTAAAGTCTTTTCTTCTATTTCCAACGATTTTCTTTCTCGTTTCGTTATGCTTTTATTTTACACAGGGCGCAAATAGATCACAGAGAGGGATAGTGAGAAATATATTATTTCATGAAAATGTAATAGGAATTTCAGAAATGAAATGGATTCAATTTGAAATTTCTGTCGCATCTGGTTACCCAATATTCTGCTATTACATATATATGATCTTAAAAAGAAAAAAAAATGCATTTATTTTTCAAAATTTAATACATGCACGTGTTCTAATATTTCAAGTTTTCAGTTATTTCGCTATATACAGCTGTTTTTATCACTAACGAAATGGTAAAAATGGTTTTGTATTTTAATAAAATAATTTTTTACCATAAGGATTCAGTATCAGATAGCAATGTGAAGTCGAAATGGTAACGAAATGGTTTTGTATTTTAATAAAATAATTTTTTACCATAAGGATTCAGTATCAGATAGCAATGTGAAGTCGAAATGGTAACGAAATGGTTTTGTATTTTAATAAAATAATTTTTTTACCATAAGGATTCAGTATCAGATAGCAATGTGAAGTCGGAATGCAGAGTCTTCATGTAGCTTGTAATAATCACTTTGAAAGCAGCGCTGAAATGATAGTTAACTTTCCGACCATTGTTCGTCAAAAACTAATGTATCGTTCACAGAATACACTTGACTAAAATTAATAGTTTCCAAATTTTATTTCATTCTATTTATGAAAATTTTGGAGACAAGCTCATTCTCCATGAAACTTGGTTAAGAAATTATACAAACACTACAGCTCTTTTCAGAAAGTGATCATTAGCAGGTAAGAGAAAACGACGTTTCCGACCCCATATGGAAATGTGATTCCCATTCCCACAAGTTTGTCCCAATCATTATGGAACACCCTGTATGTGACATGTCCGACTGGTGGGAGAGCATTAACCATCCAGAGTTCATTCTGTAGTATATTTATTTTCGTTAACAAAATATACACAATATATACAAAAGATACTTTACTTCGGGATTATATGGGAATGAAAGCAAGTGCAAAAGGGGGAGGGGAAAGAGCTTTACCCACCAAATTAAGCATGCTTTTCAATGATTAGTTTCGCGAGAATCCACTAGCGTATTGTACCACCCTAGGGAACTGTCCTTCCCTAGGTCCCATATTAGGATTTACATACTAATGTATGTATAATTTAGCAGTGGTTCAACACTAAAATATAATATATTTCTGGTGAAGCACCCTTGACATGCCCCCTCCACTTCTACAAACAACAAACAATCGTATGGGCTCACATGCTCTGAAACCATTCGTCTAAATTTCCTTCCTTAAGATTTTCGACACCTAGTGATTATTAGGGAATACTGGTCTATTTTCTCGGGAAGACTATATCATGATTATAATATTCATATTTATGTAAGATATTGTATTAATTATCAAATAAGACAAAGTATTAAAGTTAATAGGTTTATAATCTTACTTTTTTCTTCTTTTCTCTTTTTTCTTTTTTTTTCCTTATTAAAAATAATTTTTATTTAAATGAAATGTTAATCCCGTGCGATTAACAAATCTCAATCCAGAATTCCCGTGGAACGAAAAATAGTGCGGGATTGCATTCCTTAGGTACTGGAAGACATACATCTACTGCGTATAATTCTATACATGGAAAATATTTTATTTGGGGGAAGATAGTAGTGGGTGCAACAATAGATGCAATTCCCCGAAACGAAAAAAGTAATTATCTTCCCGATTCAAAAATTCTGTTACGCTTCTTTAGTGTCTGAAAATCACTTAACAATAAACCGGACAAGATTCTTATTCACTTCAACATCGATTTTACATGCATAGTATGCTTGACAAGTTTGACTTATTTTTGTTTAGTTTTTTTTTTTGTTTTTCTTAAAGTCTGGAATGATCGTCGATAATCCCGATAATGAATATTCTGTGCACGGATAATCCTCACTATACATTAATTTAGATTTCCTACGCAGCCACAGACACGCAGACATTTTTAAGTAGTATACTGACTGAATTTTTCACGCAAAAACAAAAAGTTGGAAAAACAAGACAATGACTTATTTATTACCCCATCAGCGAGAAAACATTTTCTAGATGAATCGTATTTAACAAGTAATGGAAAACTAAATAACCAAATACGCCGGATTATTTGTAAAATCTGAATGCGTAACGCATATTTTAAGCGTAAACAATTCTCAAAATGCACTTCCTATTTGCAAGGTGATCTACCTGAACACTCACGCGTGTCGCGCTTTCTTCGTGTGTTGTTCATCCGTTCTTCACGACCTCATAAATAACAACTCGAGATAATGATTTTGTTTTGAGTTTACTAAAGCACTGTAAATAGTATACTTATACTTCCCTTACATAGCAAATTAAATAAATAAACACAGTCTCAACGCAGTCCATCATATATCTTTTTTTTAATTAGTTCTGATTAATTTTCCGATTTTAAATGTATTCTTTGGCATTTTGTTTAAATTCCCATCTGTCTCCTCGATATGCAATCTTGATTTTTTTCCTGTTTGTTATTTTTGAGAGTTTACTGGTCGGATAAATCCCGGTTTCTCTTTCATGACGTCGATGGTCGTGTCAGGATATGCCGACTCCCAGGAAAACAGCTGCTACCCGCTTCTAGAGCAGGCCATGCACAGTCTGGTGGCGGTGGTATTATGCTTTGGGGGACGATCTCTTGGGCGGCTCTGGGACCCGTAGTTGTGGTAGAACAGGTCATTAATACTGCGGACTTTCTGAACATCTTTGCGTATCAGTTGTACCTTTACAGGGCGTATGTCTTTCCGACAGGAAGTGGAATCTTCCAAAAGAACAACGTGCCTTTCTCAAGACCGGAATTGTGGAGGAGTGATTCGAGAAGCACAGTGATGAATTCCAATTAATGTACTGTCCAATTAACTCGCCGCATCTTAAACCCATAGAACATCTTTGGGATTATATGGAGTGGTAGCTCAGAGCTCAAACACCACCATGTTTCAATTTCTCGAATTTGCGAGGTCGCTGCTGAAATATTTGGTACAACTTGTTTCCAGTTATCTACCAAGAGCTTGTGGCATTCATGTCCAGGCGAGTTGCAACTGTTTCGAATGCCAAAAAAAAGCGTAACGCGTTCTTGAGTAGGTGGTCATAATGTTTTGGCTCTTGAGTAGTTTGACAGCCCATTTTAATTTATTAACTATTCAATGGAAATTGAAAATTGTTTACACGTTAAACTTGGATTTTTCTTGAAATACTGAATTTCATTAATAAACGAAATGCTGTGATATCCATTTAAGTTTCGAAACTTACTTTTTTTAAAACTTCATCTGACTAAAAAAATCTAAAAATATTAATTTATATTTAGCTTAAAACATATAATACTTCCCTTATGCGTTCCGAAACATGGATATTATATTTTATTGAAGCAAAATGTTAAAAAATGTAAATCATTAAATAACTTATAAGGAAGCAGAAACAGTACGTACGAGACTTAATCTGCAGTTAGTCTGTCAGTTTAGGCATTAATTTTCTAACCGATGGAGAATTATAACTTTAAAAAGGGGTTTTAATTTTTAATAATAATAATGATGAAAAAATGAATAAAAAACTTTTTCTCTCATACTTTAAAAAGTAATAACTTTATAAAAATTATATCTTATCAATTTCTTTTCTTTCTGACAAAATTCACAAAATCTAACACTCATCTGAATGGAGATATCATGTCAAAAATACTTCGAAATTAAACGAGATACTGTGATGTACTTCTAATAAAACGGGATGGTAAAAAGGTCTTAGAATCATTCACGAAGAAATAAGAATTTGAAGGAAGAAAACCTGAAAGTCATTCGTCTTCATACGTGACACAATAAAGCCAGAAGTATAAAAATGTCTCAACCGTACTTCTCTTTTTAACTTCTATCAAGAGAGTACTTTAATTTGTTATTTAGATGATAAAAGAGGAGGGAAGAAAGAGATTCTTATACTCTCTGTACTCTCTATATACGGTTACATAAATCAAAGTGCGTAATATAAAATATATAATATGATTTCTTTTTTCTTTTCAAAGCCACTTTCAAGAAAATGACGGCAAAATTACTCCTAATGAAACTTTGAGACAGAGTTCAACATTTTCAGTCTTTCTCTAGAAAAGCAATTTTGGTGTTGGTTTTCCTTTTCATTGAATATCAAAATGTAAAATTATACTAAAAAAAATTAAACCTAAAGTGTTAAAATAACAACGATTTACGAGATATTTCAAAACTGATCTTCTAACATGTATTTTTTCATGGCGATATGGCCATAAACAGTGGCATTTAGCGCACCGTATAATTGAGTGTATTGTCTGTATTATATATCGTCTTGAAGCGGTCAAACAGCCAAAAATATGTCAGACAATACCATGTAGTGTCTTAATCAATAAAATCTGAATTTTTCTGGAACCTCTCATTACAGTGGTTTCAAAAACATAATTGGTAAAAATAAATACATAAATTTAAAATTAATTTATACAGTCTATGAACATTAATTTTTTCAAATAATGAACTATTATGAAATAAGTTAATACTTTTAATTATGATGCGCATTATTCTTTTTAACTTTAAACAAAGTAAAGAATTTTATATGCGTTTTTTTACCTCTTCCCCGAAAACTCTCCGTTATGCATACTTAGTAGATCATAGCATTATTTTAACTATCTTTTTTTTTCAAATTTTCAATCAACTATCTACAAAAGACATACATTTTTAACACAGTAATGAAACTATACCCCATCGACCTCTTTACAATCTAAAAATTAGTTTTTTGTAACACTAAGCATTGCATTAAGTGCATTTTAAAATATCTTAAATATCTGTGAAATTACTTATTGTGTTTTAAAATCTTTACGAGCAAATTAAAATACAATCCATAAAATCGTTGAATACGAGAGGAAATATCGGATTTAATATACAATTATATTCTACTGCATAAAAATATTTTTGTATCAACATTGCATCTGTACTTATCACAGCAAAAAGTTCTATTAATTTTTGATCCGGTAAATACTTCACGTTTCTATCTTCTAAAAAACGAAGTTAAGATTTTTCCTAATTATACTTTAAGAGTTCTTTTTGAGATTTACTTTAATTCTCATTATATGAGTTATTATTTTTAAGGGAAGAACTTTAATACTCATATTATACTTGAATAAGTTTAAAGTAGTTCTCAAATCCTCTTTTCAAGGGAAAAAATATTTATTTCTATTTTGATGTTTCTATAACAAAGTAAATATCTAATTTAACTTGTTTTTTTATGTTTGTACATGACAAGAGAAAAAACATATATATAAGAGATATTATTGTTTTTTAAATACGTGTTACCACCTGCTTAAAAAGTATGATTTTTTAAAAATACTTTTAAAACATTTTAAAGAATATCTGTTTTTTTATATATAGTGTTGTACACATTTTTTTTTGCAAATAGTATTATTAGAAATATGAATTAAAAATATAACTTTTAATTCATTTTTCTCTCTCCCTTAAGCAGCTTTCATTTATTTAACCTAAATGTTTATCTAAAAATTTCGAAAATAAAGATTCATTACTTCTGACGAATGTTTATTTTAGTCTTTTAATTTAAAGTGGCTAAAATTTATAAGGTTATTTATGAATCACAAATTATTAATAGTTATCAACAATGCACATTTAAATATCTCATTAATATAGTCTTCCTCTATCCACTGCAAAATACTATAAAAATATCAAAACTTATTCTTCTGTAAACGCTGCAAGTTTTCAAAGAAGTTAGTGAAATATTCAAGTTGTCTATAGTTACTGAATAGTTACTTTACGAAATTCACACATTAAGCCAGTTCTTCTCAAACTTTCAATCACAATATTCAATCATAATGTGCCCTCCCCATACAATAACAATGTATTGAATGCAATAATAATGCTGTAGCGTATTGAGCCCTGCCATACCTCCCAATTTGCCCCACCCCTCCAGGACTGAACACACTTTTGGGGCAGTTTTGAAACTGAGGAACTAATTTTTAAAATGTGTTTCTGGTATTACACCGGCGCCAGTCTCTCTGGAAACCAAGTGATTGAAAATAAGTGATAAGATCTGCATGTCCAGGTGCCTGTCCAGCTCAGAACTAGCTGTAGAGTTGAGCCTCTCAGGTGTGGCCTGTAACGTTTTCGAAAAGGCAGCATGGCCGTTTGCCTGGACACACCTAAAGATGGAATTGAATATTGCAAATCAGATCGACTGGAGATTTGGACAGAGAAAGTCAGAACTCTTACCCTCTTATTCACCATTAATTTTAACTGAAGGTTCAATCGACAGTTCAGGAACTACCAGTTGAAAAGCTCGAGTGCTCAGTCCAATATTCATATTCACCGTTAACCTGGGAGAAAAGTTACTGAACCTGTGGTGATTCAATCTAGGTTGAAAAGTGGCCAATCAACGGGGTTCAAATGGGGCTCCGTTGAAATCGAAACGCTAACTGGTCAAGTATCCAGAAATCATTGCGAATTTAGCATCACGTGGAAGTTATTAATTTCGCGCCTCTGCAAGTGATCCTACAATCGCTTTGCTTTTTTCTTCTCACATATCTCTTTGTCTGTATAGAACAGAAGAGCCAATTCACGGAAAATATGTATGCTATGAAGCTGATTTTTCGAGGAAAAGTCTTAACTGAGCATGCTCGGTTTTTACCTTTTCAGTTGAACCTAGCTCTTCAGAGAGGTTGAGTTTCTCGACTTCAGCTTAGACATCATGCTAGGTTAGCACCAGCCTGATTATCTTGAATATAATTTGAGCGTTCTACCGACAGTTTGCTGTAAACCAGTGGTCGAGGTACACGGTGAATACAGGCGTTAGATACGCCACTATCCGTGCCGCGGTTAACTGGCGGTGACTGGCACTTACAGTTTGTATTGGAAGGGAAAAGCTGTTTCCCATTTTATGTAAATTATTTTGAAATATTTTTGCTCGTAGAATTACAGCATTAATCAAGACTTGGTGGGTGAATTAATTTCTATAATCATCGAATTTACAGGGGAATAAACTTGGTGAGGACGTCACAATGTACTTTGACTCTAAATCGACTCTACAGTACGATCTTAATTAAAAACCTTGCAAATTGTCAAGATAAGTAATATATTTACTTATATTTGGCAACTCCGATCAGCTGCATAGAAAAACCAGAATCGATGCTTAATAATTTTTGTTAACATTGTCTTTTATTTTCAGCTTTCCGATATGCTCGTGCTTTAAGGCGGCGCGCCCCACAGTTTGAGAATCGCTGCATTAAACTGTACATCTTTCAATGGAAGTAACTGTGAGAAACAGTTCTTGCAAAGAAAAAAATCCCTTTTCTGATAGAAAATAAAATAGTCTGTCACGTACTTGCGTGACATTGAATGTGAAAAGATTGTTCAGAGATCATGCTTTGTCACGCCTAGAAATGAACAAAAGACTGCCTTTTCTTTCGATGAGCTTATACTTTTTCTAATTAATTTTAAACGCAGGTAGCGTTTGATAAATACTACACTAGCAGTCCTGGAAATAAAATCCAGTGCAATAAAACTCCAATTATAGTTTGACATCAGCTTTTTTATGTCATGTATTTTTTGTAAAATCAAGAAACTGCGTAAGATTTATGGTATTACAGAGAAACTATTTCAATTACATTCTCCAGTTCCTGAAAGAGAGCTGAAGAAACAAATAAATTTCCCATCGTAACGACTGAATTAATATTCTTTCAAGTTTTTATTTTGTTTTATTTATTTATTTTTTACCCCTTGAGACTCATAGGAAACTTTGCTAGCCATAATCATTTGAGGAAGAAAACGCTTTTGGAAGAGACTTATTAAAGTTGTGCAATTTTTATTGATAATCATGTTTAGAGGTATACAGGAAAAAAGACTTAGCTGAAATTGTTATAATGCACTTTAGAATTTCCATTTGTCTTTACAAAATCTGTGTGTTTAAGCCACAAGCTCAGGGCCATTACTATTATAGTTTCCAAATTGAGCTAATTTATGCTTTGGTAAATACATTTAAATAGGCCGGGTGAGTAACATTTATAATTTTCTAAAAAATCTATGAAAAATCTATGAAAAGCAAAAGATTCAATGTGTCTGTCACATTGACACTCTTTATCTTATTGTGGTAATAAAGATTATTATTAGTAACTGGAAGCAATAATGCTAAAATTTGAGCGTCTTTGGACGTAACACATGCATAAAAAAGGATGTTTTCGCTATTCCTTCTTTAAATTTCTGCGCTAACACTTTACTGCTCAGGACACAAAATTATATTTTCCAACCATGCAATAATTCTATCGATTCAGCGAACAATAGCTCAAACTATAGGCCTACACCTCAAGAAAGTGTTTGCCCGATACATGGAATTTTACACATCTTCATAAATTTTACCCACTTAGTATCCCCGTCAGATAACTACCCGCCGTTATTTCAGAAAACTTCGTATTGGTTCATTTACTTGGCCATTCGTCTACCCCCTGCAGATGAGTGAAACGCATACCTCAGAACCATTCTGTAAGAGTCCATTGAAAAGTTTTATGGAAAATCCATAATGGTGCATTGTTGAAGACAGAATATAATGGCCAAAGTTAATGTCAATATTGATCAGGAGTGCAAATAGCTGCTCATTGTCTGAAATAAGTCTACCCGCTGACTTAAAAATTTTGTTTTACATCGATAATACGAACCTCGAAGTCATTTTACAAAGGAATAAAGGTAATGGGTTTTCTGATAAGGTTGTCTAGAATCCTTCCTTGATTATATTTTGTAAAGCGGATTATTTATTTTTTCACATGAAATAAGTTTTGCATCGGAAGAAAATAAGTTTTAAATCTAGAGATTGTTTGTCAAATTATAAATGTACAGCATTAACCCGGCAGTACTCACGCAGGAAATAATATAGTTTGTTTTCGACGTTTCTTCTTAACTATTTAAAAAAATTATGTAACCTCGTGTAGCTGACTCTATAATCTAGAAGGCGAAAAATTTGTTTGAAATTCTTCTTATAGGAAGAAATTGAAATTCTTCTTATATTTTCGGATATTTAAATATCGGGTGTGTCAAACCCTGCGCGAGTACTTAGGCTATTGTTCTGAGGTACCCTTCTTTTTCTTGGAAATAGATGAGGCCTGGTGCAGCTGACTTTAAGGTCATTACCTTCAAGTGATAAAACTTGTGGTCGAATTCTTCAAATACGTTTTCGAATAGTGTCACGCCAGGTATGTCACAGCCTGCGTGAGTACTTTTGCTGCTATTTTATATGAGGCTCTAGTTCTGAGTATATGAATATGTTTTTATACTGTTATTCGAGTAGTAGCTATAAATGTATGGCTGCGATTGATTTTTTTTTTCATTTTTTACATCTTATGTATCGAGTTTATGGTAAAAAAGAAAAAAGGAAAAAAAACCGCGCTTGGTTTCAAGATACCCTGCGCGACTAATTGAGATGATTTTTTTTTTTTTATGCGAGCAATCCCGGATTAGCGTGAACAATAAATTTCTAGTTTTCGAAAGTCTATACTTTTCATAAAATAATTACACTAAGAAACTTTATTTTTTACAAATTTCTTTTACTGAATAAAAAATCCGACATGCTACATGCAACTTAAGTCACATAATTTTTTTCTCACTCACATTAGCTCTATAGAAGAAGCAGTGATAGCCAGCAGTGTGATAAGAACGCGTAACCTTGATATTTTGGAAAATGATTTCCCGAATTTTTTATGGCTGAATCTATAGAGCATATTGAGAAAAATTATAATTACAGTGAATTTAGGAAAGTAGACGCATCCCAATACAACAAATGACAGATGTCGTATTTTCCAAAATCTGAATGTTAAATTAAGTCTCGATTGACTATGTAGAAAGTTTGTCAAGTATCCTAACTTCGTACAGTATTCATATAAATGTAAAATAAACTATGCACACATTTCGAAAGAAATAATCAGGGGCGTAGACAAGGGGGGTCAGGGGGTTTATACCCCCCCCCCTTGAGGAATTTTTTGCCTTACAAAATGTATATTCTTCACTACATTATCACACACACGTATACATATGTATGAGTTGTAGTAGTAGTCCTAACCCCCCCCCATGAAAAATTTCTGGCTAAGCCCCTGGAAATAATATATTCGTTCATATATATATCTAAAAGTATTTTTACTTAAATATTTATTACGTCATATTTTTTTCATATTTTATTCATTTCCCATTGGCATTGTATTTTTCCTAGCTTTTAGACCCCACCAGTGGCTCAGCGCATAGTGTTCTGAACTGGAAGACGGAAGGTGCCCGGTTCGTAACTGAACGTTCGGAGTTTTCCCTGATTTCCTCCGAAACTTAGCGTAAATACGGGTTAGGACCCCTCAGAAAGACCCTCCACAGAGGGCACCCCACCTCTCGGCCTAGAGCCCTAGAGAATCCCATAACATTTTTCTAGCTTTTCCTTGATTTTTTTAAAAAAATGAAATAACATAATTTCGTTCCTATTCTATTTCCTGGCTTCCTTATTATTTATAATGTAATTTCTTTTCAAATGGTTTGGTAAATAACTTAAACTATCCAATGATGCTTCTAAAGGGGAGAATATCCTAAGGTTCCTCGAAATGTACACATTTCTTATTTTACTATTACACATGATTTAAAATATGTGTGAATATGTTTTACTTTATTTGACTAATTTAAACAAACTTTCGAAATTGTGTTTTTCAGAGAGCTGGTGGTCCTGAAAATTCAAACGCAAAACTCAGTATCACCACTCACAAAAATAAATAAATAAATAAATAAAAAATAAAAAAGGACGATTCGTCAAATAAATATATATATATATTGCAATTATTCAAATGAGATTTATTGACACGTGACTGTCAATAACAAAATTTTAAGTACCGTTTATATTCTTTGAAATAAAAAAACAACAATATTTACGTGCTGATAATGATATACAATTATCATTTTCTGAGCATTAGAAGTTCTGGAGGGGTAGTCAAAACGCGTGAGCTCCCAGCGATAAAAACAGATAACGCAAGTCAAAATCAGATACACTTGTTGTGTGTGTGTGGGGGGAATATGTTTGCCTATAAGTATAAACAAGCTTTGAAGCAAAACTATATAAGGGTACCATTGTTACGAGATGGACAAAGGACGGTGACCTGCCAAGCATTTTCTTTTTTTTTAACCCCATTTACAAAGTAAAAACCTTTATCACGCATATGTAATTTTTGAGGAGAGTTAGGCACGTGTTAACATGCTTTTTAACCATATTTTAGCGTGACATGTCAGTTATTAGACAATGTATAACCATATTACCTAATAAAACTATGCAGAAAATAAAAGAGGTTGTTGAACTCTGGTTTTGCTAATTACAGCATATTTTTAGAATAGTAATATCTTGATTTGAATATTAAAATATTAAGGAAAAAACTACAATTATAATAAAATAGTATATTAAATATTAATGTACTATGTAATAACTATGTAATTAATTTTCTTTATAGTGGTACATTAAGAAAATATTAACAGGGTTATTCCACGTCAGATCAAACAGTGCAGTTCACCACACCAACTCGGATTTTTCTCAAATTTTATATAGATGATTTATAGGCTAAGACATAAACAAATCTCAATTTTGAAGGTTCTACGATAATTAATTATCGAGAAATTAATTATGCAAATTTTTAAGTTTTCTGCAAGATGCGCCAACTTTTTTCTCAATTCCTTAAATAACTCCTTACCTGTAAAAGTTACTGAAGTGAAAATTTGTTTCTAGGAGTAACTTTTTACGCTGATTCCAAAAATGTTATCGAAATTTGCGTATCTTCTATAGTTTATGCATTAGCAGTACATTTGCTAAAAAACATCATATTTTTTTCGGCATGTCTGATCACAGACACATGTTTTAAATTTTTATATGTTGTTAAGTTGGAATAATCCTACATCCCAAAATAATTTCATCTTGGCTTTCTGCTCAGGAGCAG
The DNA here is from genome assembly GCA_038373885.1 of Cheiracanthium punctorium. Taxonomy (NCBI): domain Eukaryota; kingdom Metazoa; phylum Arthropoda; class Arachnida; order Araneae; family Cheiracanthiidae; genus Cheiracanthium; species Cheiracanthium punctorium. The sequence goes on along the minus strand of JAWZYV010000957.1, from coordinate 183,899 downwards.
AGAAAAAAAAATGTATGTATGTACCTACATATGAGGATTTTCATATGCAATATTTATACTGAAGATGAGAAAATTCAAGCGTTAGTCAATTTTCCTATGTCTTTTAAATTGATATCTGAAGTTTAACTACTACTCCAGGCATTTGCAAAAACTAGAAAATACATAAAAGTGCTTGTATCGGAAAACGTAAAACACACAAACAGCAAAAAATTCATGTCACACACAGTGTTAATATTAAAAAAAATTCTAAAGTTAAAATTTTGAATTACTTTTAATTTAACCCTGTTGTTTTTGGCAATCATCCATCATTCTGCATGATATTGAACTCAAAAGAAATAACAATGTTTAATAAAACATATATATGTATACAGAGGCGTAGCCAAGGGGGGGGTTAGGGGGGTCATAACCCCCCCATGAGAAATTTTTTGCCATACAAAATGTATATACTTCACTACATTATCACACATATGTATAGATATATTTGAGTTGCAGTAGACGTAACCCCCCCCCATGAAAAATTTGTGGCTACGCCCCTGTAATGTATATATATATATTAAGTCTACCGGAAAGTTCTATCCATTTTCCGTATGCAATATTTTGCCTAGCCAAAACTAGTGAAGCTAATAACACGAAATTTAGCACGAGTGGGTTTTTATAGCGTAGGTGCTAGATTAGAGAGTATTTTCAAAAATTCGTAATTTATAGAGGATAAAGGCCCAAAATGTTCTTTTCACACATTCTGCGGGAGCTCAAAGAAGAATAGAGATATCGATAACATTCTTGCTGTAAAATACACAACACTCAAGAATGCCTAAAAATCGATTTCAGAACATTTCGAATATAATCCTCCTAGGAGGGTAGACGTAAAAGTTTGCCGTGAATAACTGGTTACATGACATTTATTCTGCAATATATCACAAAATGTGCAATTTGACAATTTGCCTGACATTGCTATGCTAGTTGTTGTAACAATAAAAATTTAATACAGTATACAGTAAAACCTATTTCAAATTGCTGTATCCACAAAACTAGCCAAAGCACAATTTTGTTCGCATTCTGTTAAAGGTAAATAAGTACTGTAACTTACAGGAATTCAATTCTTTCAATAAACTTTGTTCCTTCTATTGACTTGAATGTCATACAGAATTACAAAGATTTATTGGCTGATGGATGATTGCCAAAAACAACAGGGTTAAATTAAAAGTAATTCAAAATTTTAACTTTAGAATTTTTTTTAATTTAACACTGTGTGTGACATGCATTTTTTGTTGTTTGTTTGTTTTACGTTTTCCGATACAAGCACTTTTATGTATTTTCTAGTTTTCGCAAATGCCTGGAGTAGTAGTTAAACTTCAGATATCAATTTAAAAGACATAGGAAAATTGACTAACGCTTCTGAATATTTTCATCTTCAGTATAACTTTTGCATATGAAAATCCTCATATATAGGTACATACATACATTTTTTTTTCTCTGCTCCTGAGCAGAAAGTCAAGATGAAATTATTTTGGGATGTAGGATTATTCCAAGTTAACAACATATAAAAATTTAAAACATGTGTCTGTGATCAGACATGCCGAAAAAAATTCATGATGTTTTTTAGCAAATGTACTGCTCAAGCACAAACTATAGAAGATACGCAAATTTAGATAACATTTTTGGAATCAGCGTAAAAAGTTACTCCTAGAAACAAATTTTCACTTCAGTAACTTTTACAGGTAAAGAGTTATTTAAGGAATTGAGAAAAAAGTTGGCGCATCTTGCAGAAAACTTAAAAATTTGCATAGTTAATTTCTCGGTAATTAATTATCGTAGAACCTTCAAAATTGAGATTTGTTGATGTCTTAACCTATATATCATCTATATAAAATTTGAGGAAAATCTAAGTTGGTGTGGTGAACTTTATCCAGTTTTGTGTTTGATTTGACGTGGAATGACATAACAGCTAATTTCGAAAATTAATGTACACCCTCTCAAAAAGTAATTGGGTAAAAGTCAAACGTTTGTTTCGTATATAAAAAAAATTATATGACAGCACAGGAATTAAGTTATGTATAATTATAATGTTTTGTATTTCAGTCGAATTGTGCATTTTTCAAAAAATAATAAATTATTCGCAAAGTAAAAAAATAGCTTATACTCGAATACTTTTTCATAGGGTGTATAAATCATAATAAAGATCAAATTTAGAAACAGTGTAAGCCATAAATAATTCGTTGTCTGAACATAAGTTAAGATGAAAGTACTTATCTGTGAATAGCTTTATTTTCCTACAAGTTACTTCAAACTTGCGTGGCTTTCGGCCTTCATTTCACGCAAATCACGACGAGAAGGTCAATCAATGACTTTACTGTGATGTATTATTTAGTTTTTTTTGTCCCTAGGTAATACGCATGCGCAGAAGTAGCTTGCACCTACTGTCCCAAACTGTAACGTACTTGCTACCCTGCGATTAAAGTAAATTCAAAAACTTGTACAAACATTTTGTTTTAGCTTTGGACTCATTAAAATATAGGATAGAAAACATCTAGTAATCCAACAACTTTTATTGACATTGAAAAATTTATTTTATGATAAGCGATATGCATAGCAGGGTTATTAAATAATTACCTTTTGAATCAGTTTTATGATACTTCATTTTGGTAAGAAAAGCAAAGTACCAAAAATTTAGGAATATCTACTTTATAGTAACTACTAGATCTTTTTATATTTATTTTTATGCATTTTTGGTAAAGGAAAGAAATTATCTCATAAAGTTCAATTTATTTAAGCGAATTTATTTTAAATAATGGTATTTACACATATTAAACATAATCAAAAATGGAAAATGAGAATTTCTTTTGGTTCGTAAAGTAAAAAAAAAAAAAAAAAAAAAGGAAAAAAAAATGAATAATTTTGTGGCCTTTTTCTTTTTTAAAATAAGATAGACATAAATTAAAGAGAACATCAAAGGAATTTAGTAGATGCATATTTTTTAATTTTTGTATAGAATATTCAGAACGTTCCAAGACATGCTGTATGGCGTAACACTATTTGCTTCTCAAAAAACATGATTTTCTTCAGCTAATAATCATTGTATCTCTTAGTTCGTCAAATATTTTTTTCATGCGGTTATAAGTATATAAATAGCTATCTACTACACTTAAATTCTAATAATGATGAGATAATGAAAGTTATTTTCATGAAAATGTGCTTTAAAATCACGATTTTCAGTTTTATTATATTCACAAGATTCAAGAAAGGCGTAGTCATTCTAACCAAGATTAATGAGTACTGCTTTGAAAATATGCCAGCTATACAAACTACTACATAGACCTCCTGAAGAGTGAACAAACATGTTAATTTAACCACTTTAATTCAACATAGCAGCCTCATACTCTAATAAAGGACAAAAACGTCCATTATCATTTATCTTCATTTAAGTAACGATACGTTCCGTTACACGCCGTTCGATTTGTGTATTTTGTATTTTCAGCCTCAGAAGCTGCAATGGCTTGAATTACGGTTAGTATTGCTTCGTTCTGAATGCCTTTTTCTTTCTTCCTCAAATGTCGCTTGTAAATTTAAAATCTGGCATTAGCTTTATAATAAGGTAATAGTGAAGAAATTGAACACGGTAACTACTTTTAATGCTTTTGGGAGTGATTTTCAGAGAAGATATTTTTTCAGTATTTTAAGATTTACTTTTTAACCCTAAAAAAAGGTAAAATATGCAACGGTATGTATATGTTATGAATGTTAAAAGCATTTTCCTGAATTATATAAGTTCACTTTTATTCTTTAAGGAGCATAGGTAATATACAAAACTCGGAGAGCCGGGAGATGGTTAATAGAATTCACAGCTCTTGAACATAGAGGGTCTCAGCTCATACTGTTAAATTTAAGGATCCCATTTTTTAGTTCCAGAATAACATTCAACACGTATTGTTTTGAATTCTTTAAGACTGACGCGTTATTACGGCGAGGAAAGAGCGTTTAGATTAATTTGAAAGACAGTGATTTAAAACTGGTGATTGAGAGAGAGAGAGAGAGGTGTACAATGAGATAGTATTAAACCCCCAGAAATTCGTAATAATTTTAACCTAATTTATTTTCCCTTAGCTCATGTTTTACATTTTCACTTCCACAATTTTTAAACAAAATTAACTTATGCAGTTCATTTTGAGTGCTTCGCCCTGTTCATCCAGGACAAATATGGAAAAACAAAGCTGGACACAAGATGAATGTTTTGGCAGCCATGTATTTCAAATTGTAAATGGAAAAAAAAGGGAAGTATGTTTGAAATGTAAAGTTGTCTCTATCTTTTATCGACAAATTTTATGAACTTTATTGAGTTCAGGTTAAAAATATGAGCAAGTCATGTTCATTAAATGGCTTGCACTATTTAAGGGAAAAAAAAGTTCTAATTATTTTTATAAGAATTAACGTTGTTTAACAAATCACGATGTACCTGAATGCTATTTAAAAAAATAATTCCAATGAAATGTAGAGGCTTTTGAACGAAATTTCCCATTAGAGAAACTGAGAGGTTATATAACATTTATTCAAATGGGATTACCTTGTTTGTTATTATATATAAGTGCTGGGATAAATAGATTAAGATTGTCAAGTTATATTGAATTTAAATACGTGTATTGGCTACTCATTAGTTAAAATTTTGCATTTGAAGTAATTTCAGCTAGCATAGTTTTAATATTTTTTTTACTAATTTTGCATTGGTCCAGAATAGTATTTTCGTCTTTACACATTTATTTCATTTAGATTCATACAGATTCATTTAGATTCATAGATATTTTAGATACATTTATTTCATTTGGTATATATGTTCTTATGAGATTGCACTAAATTAAGTTCTTCTGGAACAGGAATAGCAATTTTTACTTTCCGAACATGTACCATGTAAGGAAAGTATTGTAATCATGAAAAAATTCGACTTCGAGATTTTGATGTATTTACACGTTTCGAGGTCTTCTGAATTCACTTATGCTGTTTTTATGAGATGTATGCATGTATGTGTGTGTGTTTGTGTGTGTGTGTGTTTGTGTGTATGTGAGTGAACACGATAGCTCCTAAACGGATCATTCGATTGAGCTCAAATTGGACATATATGTTATAAACCACCGTCGCAAGACCGGTATTGATTTTGGTGTATATAGAACTTATAGTGTTTCTACAGGGATACGACAAAGATTTCTTTTACATTATGGCCTATGGGGGGGGGGAATTCTTGAAAGTGCGCTAGCGTTTAAACGGTACATTCGATTGACCTCAAATTCGGTATATATGTTATAAACCATCATCGTAAGACCGGTATTTATTTTGGTGTATATAGGACTTATAGTTTTTCTACAGGGCTACGATAAAGATTTCTTTTACATTATAGCATATGGGGAGAAAGTCTTGACAGTGCACAAGCGTTTAAATGGTGCATTCGATTGTGTTTCAATTTGGTATATATGTTTGAATTATTCATCTATTAAAATTTATTTAAATGTTTGGTAATGATCTTAATCGTAAGTCTTCGGAAAGTCGAGTGGAGTCACTCCAGATTTTTATATTAGTTATTCAAATTTTTCTTGAAATAGCAACCTTCTGTATTTAAAAAGTTATCTATTCGTGATTTTGAAGTCACTCTATAAAATATAAAAATGCCAAATATAATTTTTATAGGGTTTCATATAGGACGAGCTTGTTTTCAAAAAATTGACAGTAAAAATTAGATTGCATTTCCAAAAAAGTATAATGGGATTGAGAAATTTAAGATTGATTATTTTATTTTAATATTCAACAGTCCAATTTTATTTTCCGTTTGAAGTGTTTTTCACTGGGATACGAATTTAATATCAGTAATGTAACAACGATAAGGATTATGCTATAAAAATAAAGGTTTGACATATCTCCACACAATAGTAAAAAATCTTAAGAAGAAACATTTGATGTGAATTTTTATCTGTTAATTCTTTAAAACTATATACTTCATACTGAAAAACATGGCATAAAATATAATTTTTATCTTTTATGTCATGCAAATCTTATCTTTTATAAAAGTTTAGAATATTGTGATGAAATAAACCTATTTTTACGTTAGCCTGCGAATTCCTTTTTGGAATGCAGATAGTAGAGTTCTTGTACAAAACATACTTTAAACAAATTTAGCATAAATATACATAAATTTCACAATTGTGTTACTATTAGAGGACTATTAAAAAATACGCAGATTGTTTTCGTAAATTAATTATTTTACCATAAAAATGAGTCTTTTTTATCAATGTATTATTTGAATTCATAAGATGAACATCGTACCAAAAAGCGATTTTTATGAGGGAGGAAAAATAAGCTGTATAATTTTTCAAATATGTCATGCTTTTAAAAGTAAATTTTTGTTGCAGGCTTATTTGAATGTTTGTAATCCTTGGTGTATACGTTTTCCCTTCGTATGGAATAAAAAATGCATTCGAAGTACATAGCGCAGCTTAGCTAATGTTCGCGAACAAAGCAATTTTTTTCACACAAAATATTTCGAAATGAATGTAACTTTTAAGCACATTTATTTGAAGGAAAATGTCTGGAACCAATGTCACGATAGTACGCATACGTCTTCCATATAAGTCAAAATTAAACTTAAAATATCATTTAGAAATTTTCAGATAGCATTTGATCAAGTTCAGTGTTTGGGAAGACGAGGAAAGAAATTTTGATTAATATTCATATGCATGTAGTAAAACACTAATGAACATATGTACAATAGCTTTTTTCTACTTATATTTTACCACTTCTGAATGTCTGTGCACAAAACAAAACAAAAAACATATTTATTAATCGACTTAAATTCAGAATACTCAAACTTCAAAAGACATCGGTGTTATAATTTACATTATGTATTACAGATTTAATAATAACATAACTTCGCACAACAATAATGAAGAGATCGTAAAAATTCAAATTACAGTTACCATAAAAAGGTTCAGGATATTATACACTATCTTTTTTTTAAGAACGATGTAATATACTAGTACTTTTTCTTCAAATATAAGATATTTGTTTGCTCTTTAGATAATTCCGTACTAACTTGGGCATGATTAATATAAAAAAGATCGGCAATTTATCATGCTAATTTATCTATTTAATGCTAATATATGAACTCTTGCTGTAAGATAAAACGTGCCGCAGGTTACAATAAACGTCTTGTTATGTTTTTCTTCAAAACTTATTAATTAATAATTGAAACAGGCTAATAAACTTATTTTTACTTATAAATAGGGTGAAATGATGTTTAAATCCTGTAGTGAGAATATATAGGTTATTAAAAGGAACATATTAATGTTAAAGGAATAGAATGTGCACTTCCATTTGAATATAAGTATGTTCTTTAAAGAATTTATAAGGTACATTGCAAATTTTTAATGTAAGATATCAAGAAAGAAACATGAGCAATATTTTCTTTAAAAAAGCACTACAGTGTCAATTCTTAAAATTTCAGCAGTTAGCTTTTAGTAGGAGAATTTATTAAAAAAATAAGTTTATCTATATGTAGTTTTGCAATTAAATCCAATTCAAGTTCCTGCAATTTTTACACTTATACATTTGTAGATACTGCAAATGAGATTGACGTCATTTTGATGTCACGAATTTAACAATGAGATTGAAACCCGAATAGCTAACAGGCTGTGACGTGGAAGTTATGCAACGGGTTAAATAATATTAGAATAGGACATTTATTTTCACGAGTTTAATAAATCGCTTCTTTATCAATATTAATTCATAATCTTTGGCGTAAAAAATATCTCACTAAGAAAATAATTTGTTAGTTTTATGGTTTCAGTTATCTCGGAATATCTCTTTGAAATTGACAAGATTGACATATCCCCTTTTTTTGCGAGACCAACGCGGTAACACGTAGAAACTCGGAATCCAAGAATTTTCGGAATTCTGTTGATATTGCGGATAGGTAAAGAAAAAGAACACTCCAATACAGTGCAAAATAAAATGTTAAATGAATTCCTCCTGCTATGGCATTTGAAATATGTTTATTAGATTCCGATTTGCTGGGAATACGCACGTGCAGAGTTCTTTAAAAATGAAAATAAATAAAAATAAATGGGACATTATCATGAACCGCTTTAAAAGGACTTGGATGGTTATGCAATTATTGCTACTTTGCTGTCATCGAAAACATTTCTTTCAATAACGAGCGTTGGAAAAATGCCTGCTTACAATCGTACGAAAAACAGATACTTTACCTTGTATGTATAAAAATAGCAATATTTCGTACTTGATTACATTTCCGAAATGTGACATACATTATATTTCAATTGAAACCTGCAAACTTTAGCAGGTCATATGATGGCATGGCTCAAAATTTACGGTGGTCTGCTGGTCCGAGACCATTAAAAGATTTAACGGGCTGGTATAATACAGGATTTTCTTCTACGTCGGACCAGTAACATTTTATTTGTATACTTCACCTGCAACATTTCGTCATTTACTTCCACAAAACATATCGTCGAATTTTACCAATACATGTCATACAACTTGATCTACTTAATATTTTTATAATAAGTATGGAAATCAGTATATTGTACAATTTCTTTTGCTTTCCAATTTTTTTAAAATCATGTATATGGACAGTGTAATGAATGTTACGGACCAGGAAAGTCATGAAGACACTAGTCCTTTGGACCACTGACTAAATATTCTAATTTTAAATCCTGTTTAATTGCATGATTTAAATACAAATTAAGTTTTAATCTACATTAATTTAGAGGAGATTAGTGAATTTGTTTTATTTAAACGAATGTTTAAACCGGCAACTTTATTATAAACTATAATTATTTTAAAACTACAATTTCAAAACTACAATTTAGGTTTTTTCGGTTCGACCACCATCTAAACCATCCATGTTTTTGTTTTCTATGTAATTATTTTTTATATCTCAGTTTCCCTCTGTCAGGAACTTTTGTAGTTGTTTTACAGAAACAATCAAAGGATTTTATCTGTTTTAAAAAATCAAAAAACATCTTTTTTATTGTTATTCTTTTAACAAGATGGATTTATCCAAAAAGACATTTTGTCTTAAAGCAATTCATCTTCTAAAGTAAAACCTAAATTGAAAAAAAGAGAGTTTCTTGAATTTACTTGACAGATACCAATGAAATACTGTTTCTGTTTCATCATAAAACCGAAATTCTAAGGCTATAAAAGAATTAAGAAGTTCTGTAATATAAATTGCTATAGAAAGAGAAAAAATGTGCTTAAAATGTCTTACTGTTGTGTGATATTTTACTTTTTTAGGACTTTTTTTATGTTATAAGTTTTTAGAAAAAAGGAATTTGAATTAAACCTAAAAAAATTGCAAACGAAACAGATTTTAAACTTTTTTTTTAAGGATACAAAGACAGCAAATTTTTGCTGGTGATTGTAAGAAGCTATTTTGATTTTTAAAAACTTTGTTTCATTGTTAAAGAATAAAATTTTTAACATTTTTCAGCAAAGTTTCAAAGCGTTTATTGCTTCGTTTTGTCTATCCTTTCTATCCTTTTCTATCTTTTGTCTATCTTTTTGACTATCCTTTCTTACATGCTCAATTAATTAGATAAGTATGATTAAGTACAATTTAAGTACAATTTAATTAGATAAGTATGAATCTTCATATGATTTATGTATGTTTTTGCTGTGCACTCTGTTGTGAACTATAATTTAAACCATCTAGTGTGTAATTCTGGGATTTATGCCGTACATATTTTTAATTTTTGTAAAAAATCCCAGGGTGCACATATAATAAAATAAATCATTGTGGATTATTTAATGTAGAATATAAAAAATAAAAAATAAATCTCGGCTGTTAGAGCCTCGTCAGAGAGAGATTCCCGTGAACCCTTCTAATGTTTTAGTTTCATTATTGCCATATTAAAACGATATTCATTGACTCTGTCATTTTATCGCTCATCTTTCGCGTATTTCGCCTGGTAACCCTATGTTGAAATTTTTATGATTGTAACCTATTTATAGAAAAATACATGTGATGCATATTCTACAGCTTACGAAATATTTTTACAATAGATTAAAGCTGTTGTGAACTAGCAGTATTTAAATATATGTAAAAAATACATGTGAAACATATTCTACAGCTTACGAAATATTGTAACAATAGATTAAAGCTGTTGTGAACTAACAGTATTTAAGTATATGTAAAAGATACATGTGAAGTATATTATACAGCTTAAGAAATATTTTAACAATAGATTATAGCTGTTGTGAACATAAAAAAATGTCGCTTTATTATGTCGCTTTTTTATGTCGCATTTTTGGGACACATTTGTCAATGAAGGGTGTTGAGAGATAAAATGACATAGTCATTAATTAAAAAAATAAAATAACTGCGGTATATACATGTATATATATATAATGCGGATATATATGTATATAACCGGAATAGCAGTGCTGCATCTATCCCATTTTGTACGGTACAGACGTAACACATCGCAGTTGCCTATCTTCGCAACAAAGTGTGGCATAACCATATACACATTATTCTATACAGAGAATACACTTAGTTTTGACTTCGAAATCATGCATGGATTTAGTAATTAGCGTAAAAAAAGCACTTATGTAAAGAGTGTTTAAAAGTTTGGATAGTGAAACCATGCGTTTATCATAAAATGAGGATTGCATAGTTAACAGCTAGAAGTGAAAGGGAATTTTGCGTCGAAAGGGATTTTTGCTATACACTAGATAAGGAAATCTCACTGCCAAATTTACGAAAAAAAAACCTGACAGCTTTTTTTTCCTTTTTTTTTTTTTTTTTTTTACAGACGTCTTTTTTTAAGACTTTTCTTTTGAGTCTTCCGTAAATTTTACATGTTCTCAGTTTATTTTACATAAATCTTCCGTATACGGAAAAAATACGGAAGACTGTAAATCATACGGAAATAAACTGGCGTCCTCGCTGACATTTTTTTTTACTTCCTTGTACGGAGTATAAGGAAGTAATGTGATCCCGAAAAATTTCGGTGCCAAATTTCGACGAAAAAAGCGATTTCGACTACCTCTAAATATAATTTTAGGACTTTTTTCGGTGCATCTCATCGTAAGCTAGCATGCATCATCATATAAATGCGTCTGCAACTCATTTTGACCAATGGCGAGTCTATTTTGACCAGTTTTTCCATGCCGTCTGTACGTACGTACGTACGTATGTATGTAACTCGCATATCTCAAAAACTATTGGTCGTTCCTTGCAGCGTACCTATCTATCTTTAATTACAAGAAATACGGGGGGTGCGGCATCTGTCCCAGATGCGGCGACTCTCCAGGAATTACCCTACATAAGGAGAATATATATCGTTTAAAATAAAGATAATATAATTGAAAGAGATCAATCAAAAACTTTATTGAAGTTAATAATGCTCTCCATTCGAAATTCCTCATATAGCTAACATAGACCTTTAGCAAACAAAATAACTCCAATACATTACCGTGTATAGAAGATGATAGGCATTAGACACTATGAAAGCACTAAAATTAGTACATACACGCTTATGATGGCTTACTCTCCATCGAAGTAAAAGCACATACAAAATCTGTAACTCTTTTACAGGATTTCTGAATATTATGAAAATCCCGCAAAATTATATCAGAATTCAATGGCTTTTAACCACACAGAACCAAAAATTAGTCTCAAGATTCATTTTTCCTGCTTTGTAATACAATGTGATATTCGATTGGTAATAATAAATCCTAATGTACGCCTACCAGTGGTCTAGTGGGTAGGACACTAAGTGTTCCTGCCCAGGGCAGGTCCTGATGTCGATCTAACGGCCTCGAGTTATGGGCTGTTTTCTACAGATATAACTTGAATATACTTTTTAAAACACTTGAAGTATCCTCTGCCCAAGACACCACGGGCCAATAGGAAAATAGCCCTCATGTAGTTTTGGCTTAACCCAAAAACAGAAATAAAACAACCAAATATGGACATAATTAATATATTTAGATGCAAGAAGGTGATTTTTGACTGTTTTCTAGGTGATTATTGACTGTTTTCTAAATGAAATATTTTTTTCTATATTAAATCTCAGAGAAACTCTTTAAACTGCAATAACACATCAAGCAACGCATTATGTTTGCTGATAAGTAAACAAATGAAAAAATATAATTGTTTTTTTAAGATTTATCAACTTATCACAAAAGTGACAAATGTATAAAAAATTGTTCTACAATGGAAACTTTTGCACGATTTTTCATTCTTGTTATACCTTTTAGACATTTTTTTTTTGTTTTTGTTCTAAAGATATATTCTTAACTACTAAAAGTAAATAGGTACAAGTACTAGAACTACATCATATTGAAAGTTTCTACGTTCGACTTTTGAATGGATTAGTTGTAATCCTGTATTTTTAAAAGGGAGAAAGCATATTCTCAAGGTTGATATGGAGATCTATAGGTATATCATTGAAAGCTCAAACATGACGCTAGTAGAATAATTTCACGCGCCTAATTTAAATTATGAAAACTGGATAGTGGTTCTGAATGAAGAATGGTGATATTATAACAGTGCGTTATAATGCAACATAGCATTTAATATTTAATGTCTTTTATTGATATAGCTTAAATGTTGTAAAAACAATACCTCAGCATAAGAGAGTGGAAAAACAAAAAAATCATCAGCTTGGAAAGTGCATGCACGCTTATGTAAGTTATATATTACCGAGAGATACTCAAACTTCATCATAACAGAATTATAATAAATTAAAAATATTTGGACAAATTTAAACAAAGTATATTTATTAGAGTATTTAAAGATAAGTCGTTGTCATCGTATATTTCACAGTTTGTAAAGGTGTCTAAAATTGGATGATCTGATGAAAATATAACTTCTCAAATTATTTTCAAGGAAATAAACATGGGATATTTTCTTTCATAAAAGGTAAAACTGAAATATTTAAGATAAAAAAGGCTTAATATGCAAAAATTTTTAAAAGAAACAAATTAAAATGATTCTCAATCTTTTTAATAGATAATTTATACCTGGTGATTTAAAATAGATGTTAAGGTGATTATTTTTTAAACCGCACGTGATGGAAGCATACTTTCAATTAGAAAAGTTCGTCAAATTATGAGTAGCTTTCAGATAGGGCATTTTTTCTGGGGGTTGTACACATACTAAAATACGAAATTTAATTTTTATACGGTACCACCTTTCCTATCTTTTATAGTTAGAAGAATGTTGCTCTTTGTCTAAAAAAATAAATAAAACAAATCCCGTGTCTCTAAGTGAAATAGTTAGCAAAAAATTATTTTTAAAAAACGATGACTTACACCACTTTACCTGCTATGTTGGCGTCGGTTTTCAAGAGAAAAAATCTTTACTTTGGGGGACCAACTATGCCTTGAAAAAAAAATTAAATGACGTTCCTATTGTTGACAATTAAATGCGTTCAAATTCGTGAAATGAACAGTTTTCGTGAAATGTACAATTCGTGAAATGTACAATTTTACCTAAAATGATCGGTGCTGCTTTATAAAATTAGCGATAATTTAGTCTTTTTGAAGGATCATCCACTCATTACATTACGCTTCTAGAAAAGAAATTTTAAAAAGTGTATAAGATAATGAAAACATAACGATGAAGGTTACTATGGTGTGATAACTTTCACTAGAAACCGCCAAACATGCTTTACAGGAAAATTCTAGATAAATTAGGATTTGAGGAGTCAACTGTGTCTATCGAATGACTATTAACATAAATTAACGTCGGTTGAAAAGTAATTAAATTTTTCTCACTTTTGAGCCATCCCCTTATTGCTTGGCGACAAATGCCAAAATTTTCAAATTGATATATCTCGGAAACTATTCCACGTCGAGACACGGTATTTGTTTTATTAATTTTCTTAGGCAAAGTGCAACATTCTTCTAAATATAAAGAGTAGGAAAGGAGGGACCCTATAAAAATTGAAGTTCGTATTTTAATATGTATACAACCCCTTGTAAAAAAACTGCTGTATCTGAAAGCTACTCTTAATTTGACGAACTTTTTTAATAGTTTCGATCACTCACGGTTTAAAAAATAATCGCCTTAACATCTATCTTGAATCATCCGGTATAGAGTTATTCCCTTACAATTTGAGAATCACAAGCAATGTGATTTAAAATTTTGATTTGTGCATAAATTAAAACATGTAAGGTCAAAGGTGTCTCATAATATTCTTAAAAATAACTTCCAGATTTACATTAACAATCCTTTTACAATTAAGGAATTCTGCTTAAATCATCATTTTCAATAAAAAATTATATAACGGAGCTTAAAAAGCTTCATTACTTTGAAGGTAAAGAAAACGTGCTGACGTTAGTATTATTTAGATCACCGACGCTTCATATTATAAATTGTAGCAATTATGGATGATGTATACAGAAGATTTGCGTCAAGAAACATACTTATGAAACTCTATGTATTATACAGTATACTATAATTAATGTAATAAGGTAATATTTACGAAAAAAATAGACGCTGTCTCTGAATGATAGGATTTATAACTGCACTTATAAAATTTGTAAGCTAAAAGTCTCACAATGAAAGGTAGGGAAAAAAAAGAAAAAGGTAAATGTTGCTTACGAAGTATGTAATATTAAATTATTATTCATAACTACCTGCACTTTTATGCTGCAAACTTAATGCTCAATAAAGTCTTTATTTTCATAAAAGATGGAATTATCAAGACTTGTTTTAAGATGACTTGTTTTAAGTCTGATGTTTTAAGAGATTTTTAAGAATTTAATTCAACCTAAAATTTATATTGCTTTTTAAAGTGTGTGTTTCATATTAAAATGAAATTAATTAATACACCACAACTAAGTTATTAGATATTGAAAAAATATTCATTTTATCTTATTTTGTTTTAATTTTAAAGAGTTTTTCGGTATTTATAATTTGTTCCTTTATTTATAATTCTTTGAACTGCAGAAGTAATATATTCGAAGACATTATTGTATAAAAACGATATACTTAAATTCCAATAGCTATCAATAATACTAAGAAGCATTCGTTTACTCTATACGCTTTTGTACAGTTTTAAATTATATATTACGTAGCTATATATGTTTATGAAGAATGAAAAAAATGAGTTTTAATGATCGCATTTGATTATTCGTTAAATATTGGCTATAAATAATAACTTTTGTTGAAACTAACATTTTAAAGCATATTAAGAGGAAATAAACAGCTTAAATGTTTGCTTCGGTGTTATATGACCAAAATTCCACTTACCATTTATTACCTTCCATCAATTCTTTCCAAGAAATATGAAAAATATCTTTTCGTAATTAACATCTAGTCTAATTAGTGTAAGGAAATGAATTTTTTTAGAGACTTGAAGTATGCGTTTTATTGACCATTGAAGATTTAAGGCTCTGTAACTTAAATTAATGCATTAACTGAAAGTAAAATAAGTCGTTGCTTCAGAAATATTCCAGATAGGTATGCAAAAGTGCTTAAGAAAGCAATGCACTTTCTCATTTTTTGAAAATAAAAATTATGACATGCAACGCAAATAAACTTTATGACAGAATAAAATTACTTGAAATAAAAAAAATATATTTATTACCTAAAGCTTAGAAAAAACTCTTCAATGAAATGCCCGACAAATATGAAAACGCATTAAATACAATTACTGCTTTACGATGGCAAAATAATTAGTCAAAGCTTTTACGAAGTTTCTTCAGCTTTCTAATAAATAACTTTACGCAGCTTACGAGGAAAGTATTTTTCTTATTAAAGACACATAGTGAGTTGCTTCTTTTAACAAATTATCTTTAATGAGCATGTTTTAATGGAGTAAATTCGAAAATTTAATAATTATCTCAATAAAAGAATCATTGGAAAAATAAAAGTTTAATAATTGCACGTGAGAATTTCCAGAATAAGTCAAACGAAATGTGTCTTTAAAGATACAGAAAAAGGCCTGAATTTCAAAGCATCTGGAGTGTTTTTAGAATTTATTTAGGTGCTCCATTGACTGTTCTGTCTACTTGAGAAACACATTTTCGAAAGTTTTAATCGATTATTTACCCACTTCTAATCGAGCTATGACTTCGAAATTTCGCATAGCTATGGCTTTCCGGTGACAATAAAGTATTGTGCAAACATTTTATGCTATACAAAACTAATAAAATTGAATTAAAATTTAGCCCATTATAACATATATGCACTATATATAATAAATTCATTCTGCACGTGTGTCAGGATTTCCAAGCAATTTAACCCCTGTTCTCGTAGATAGTCTGGCTTGAAATCCTATTACTCATAGCCTTAGTGCAATCCTTTATTTTAGGGATTATTTACAAGAAACATTTTGCTAATAGCTTTCACCCTAAACTTTAAATACTTGGTATATAAATTCTGCTGCCCAAGAGCTTGCTTGGTGAGCTAAGGATTACGCCAAGTTCACAGCTGTGATTTCTCGAAGTTTAGGAATCGCGTATGTGTAAATAAACAACAAAAATAAGAATAATATATTTTCTAAGATTTAAAGATTATTATTTAAAGTTAATTAATTCAAATGTTCAATTTCTTCAGATTTCAGCATATCGTGGCGATGTATTCTTGACAGTCGAATTTCAATTAGCCGCATCTTTATACATCATACCAACATCTTTATACATCAATAACTCTGTATTTACAATGCCTAAAATAAAAAAAAACCTGAAAAGAGATAACTAGATTCATAAAAAATTCTAACCATAAGCGTTTTCACAAAATGCAAACACGCACACACACACACACACACACACACACACACACACTACTTATAAGACATTTTACACTGTTCACTGATTCACTCTTTCTGGAATTAATGTCTAGACAAATGAAAAATGTTAAAGCTAAAAACTTTAACATTTTTCATGAAAATCACACCGTTCGTGAAATCGGCTTATTTTTTCATAATTATATAAAAAATGGCATAAAAAAATCATAAAAGCATATCGTGGCATAAAAAATACTTACATAAATTAAATATGCACTAAAGGGCTATGTATTGAAAGCCTATCATAATACATGCGTCGCGCCTATTTTTCTTCCTTATTCCATTAAGTAGGGAAGTGCATAATTCTTCATGACTGTGCATTCTTTCTTTCTCTTTTAAAATACCCTTCTAAAAGAAATTACCAGTCTTCGCTAGGCATATTTTGACTATACTTCACCTTCATAAACACTGTTTTTTAAAGTGTATCGTAATCTATGAGTGTACCACGCCTATTAATATATATATATATATATATATTATATGAGTGTGAGAGAAATTTTCTATGTTAAATTTGTGAGTAACTTATTAAATTTCTAAGAAACATACTACTCTCAACAAATATTAGAAGTTGATATTACTCACAATATGATGCATTTTTTTTATGAAGAACAAAACTTTGTAGTGAAACCTAAATAGGAAAATTGACTTGGACTCTAAAACTTTTTTGAGAAGATGTACCTTATTTGTATTCCTAATTCCGTAAAACACTTTTTTCGAATTGAAATGTATAGTAAAATCGCCAATTAAAACAATTTTACAATCGTCTCCAGGTATATACTTCTTCTTAGTAAACTGCAGAGTTTACCAGTTTCTCACCAAATATAGAATATATTGCCAAAATAGGCTCCGTTTTGAGGACTTATATTTTGCCGCCAAACCTGGAGATGATTCATCAAAAATTGCAAACTTTGGTGGCTTTCAACATATTGGTTTCCTCCTCACCGTGATATCTGGCAAGCCTATTGTAAAATGCAACGAAAAGGTGTCGACGCAAATCGGCCCGCAAAAATATGACGACAGAAAAAATGTTCGTGAACAAAACAACACTTTTGTGCTAAAAAAAAAAAGTGGAAAAAAGAAGTACTATTTTAAAAGTCCACCCGTTCCCTAATTTCTAATCGATTTTTCGTAATTTTCATACTACATTTTGATGTCACGGTTATCAATCTATGAAGAGAAAACGGTTATTCCCATTCGTTTGAAATCGTTTTCCGAGATTACCTTGCTTACATTTCATTTCCACAAATAAAATGAATTTAAAAGCAGTGATATAATAGGGACTGTTCCCAGCAAAGCGAACTCTTTCGAAAGTGAAAACTTTCCTCAGAGAGCCTTCTCAGAGAGATTCCGCAATTTTTCAGAAGAACATGCCATTCTGAGCGTGTGCGATTATGGCATCCATACACTAGGGCGAACTGCCAAGGGTGGGGGTGAATTGGTAGACGCACTTTCTAAGGGGTTCTAACGCGTCTTCACATTACATCTGGAGAAAACCTACCAAAATTCCAAACCGTTAGATCGACAGCCGAGCGATGGGACCCGAATCCGGGACCTTCACACTTTGGCTGCCTACCATTTTCAGTGACATAACCATTGTGATATGGTGAGGCCATGCCATTCTGATTTCAGTAACTTCTATAATAGAAATAGAATACGAAGTTATTATTTAAAGTGGGTAAAGAAGGAGACAGACATATTTTGTAGTGCACCTACCTATTCAGCAGCCGCCCAGGTGGTGTAGTGGCTAGAGAACCATTCTATCACGCCGGGGGTCCGGGTTCGAATCCCGGCTTGGGCAAACTTGTCCGTCCCTTCATAGGGGGTAGTGCTGTACGCCCACTGGGTGCTCCCATAATAAAATGGACAGTAACTAGGGCCGTTGATGGCAAAGGCTTGTGGCCAGTGCCTGCCCATTGGAAAAAAAAAAATACCTATTCAGTGACATTTAATGACGACATATTTTTGTCTTTTTTTTCTAGCACTCACTGTACTTACACCGACAACTATCTTTATATTCTAGTTCCAATATACTCTGTTTAAAAAAAAATCAATAATTTGCATTCTTTTGTTCAAAAGAAAACCGAAAATCTGATATTAAAAGTGAAACATAGTAGCACGAAATCGCATTAAAAAAAAAAAGTTAAAGCTTGAAGAATTGAACAATTTTCTTAAATAATCCATTTTGATGCTTGCAACCAGAGAACCAGAGATAAGACAGAGGGATGTAATGAAGTGTCAGGAAGATGGATGCAAGGCATGTATTAACTTCCAATCACTTTCTCAGAAATGTCGGATACAAATATGAACGGCTTCAGGGGAGGTTTTTTGGTTTTTTGCATCTTTACAACTTCATTTAGGAACGGGAAATTAAAAGACTTTTCATAGTCACTCATTACTTATGTGTAATTAGTTTTGTGCTGTAAAATTATTTTGCAGCAGAAATGGTTCATAGTGACAATCGCAAAATGACATTCATTGTGAAAGAAAATAAATGCGTTTGGTTACTTGGAACTTGATATTTTTATTGTTATTTACAAATATTATGTGCTTTCAAGTAAATAAATTAGTTATATGTTTCATGAAATTGAGTGCATAAAGTATTTTTATAGAGTACCATAAACATCATTTTAAGAGTGCTTGTTAGTAATTACAGATACAAAGTCACACTTCATTAGTGAGGCTTCAGAATCTTGTCAGATACAAATTCCACTGAGTGTTTAGTTCATTCATAACTTTTCTGTGAAGATCTTCCTCTAAAACTTTATTTTTATTCAGACTATAGCCTTCAAATGTATTTTTTAAACTAAATTATAATGTTACAAACTATGAAAGTTAAACTATTGAATTTTTGAGATTAAATTTTCTGAACCTAATGCTTAATGTTAATGGACAGATTCTGAAACAGTTTCCACTAACGGTACTTTTCCATAGATTAAAGTTATATTTCCATGTACTACAGATTTGTAGATCCACAAAATCTTAGAACTAAAGAATTCTTTCCTCTGAAAGAAGATATTGCATTTGTGAAAATGGACTATATATATTTTTAAGGGCTGTATCATATGATATAAATTAAAATAAAATAGAAATTTCAAACAATGTATGTTTTATATTTGCATTCTATAAAAAAGTAATATACTAGATACATTACTTACGTTTATTTGATACCTCTCAATGTTTCATTAAGCATTTGTTTCGTGAATGAGCCCAAAAAGTATTTTCAAAGCTATTTACTATACGAATTTTAATGAGTAATAAATGAAAGTATTTTATTTTAAAATATTAACATTGATTTGAAAGCTATTTATATCTTAATTTTTTATGAAAATAATTTGTCCGTGTTTTAATTATTTTAAATAGCTGTTTTGAACTTTTGTGCAAAAAAAATATTTTTAGCAACAAAAAACATTACTTAACATAAAATTTTTGGGTACAATCTTGTCAAAATACTTTTTGAATTCATCATATTTTATATGTTATTCATATAAATGTGATTGATGATTTGCACTCAATAAAGATACACATGTATAACTTTATTTCTCTGATCATTATACTATATACAAAAAGTAACAAATACACAGCTTATATGAAAAATACTATAAAAATACTTTAATGAAAAGAAAAAGAATATATAATGAAAATTCTTTAATTATTTTTCATCTTTTTATAAATATGAAAACCGAGGAAAAATTTACTTAATAGAAGAATCTTTATTTATTTATTTATTTATTTATTTTACATAAGACTTGCATTTTGGAAATCTGCGATTAACAAAAATTAAAATCTTCTAAAGATGCCCTGCCAATTAAGATTTATAGTTATGAAATTCTTTCATAAAAAGCGTTTAAATCTTCATAAATTACACTAACATTTTTTTTAGGCTGGCATAAGTTTTTTTTAATCAAAATGAAAGGTTAAAGTGAGTATTGCTTATTTAAAATAATTAATGACTTGTTAAAAATTATACTTAGTTTATATTTTGACTATTTTCAAAAAATTGTTTCCTTTTCAGCTGCTGTTAAAAATACAAATATACAACTTAAACAACATTCTGAACATGGCAGGACATAGTTACACACTTTATCTTCACCTTAAAATAGCATTTTTGAAGGGTTTTAAAAATATCAATTTATGATTTAGTGACATACAGGGTGGCCATAATTAAACTGCAAGTATTCAAGGGGTTCTGGAGAGAAAACTACCGAGAATATTCCAGTGAAATTGGGTACCTACACGTTTCAGTACATGCGCAAGTCAAATATGCAAAAAAAAAAAAAAAAAATCATTGTTTTCAACCGATAGATGGCGCTGTACCGTATTTCAAAGATCACCGGTGGCCTATACAACTTCCAAAACCGATAGACAGAGCATAGTAACATTCTAAGAGGCATATAAACACTATAAAACATCATTTACAGTTTATCAAAATTCCATACAATTCGCTTCAGTCATTAAATTTTTACAATAACATGTAATCAAAAATTAGCGTAAATTAAGATCACACGTTAAACAATTCATAAAGATGCTTTGGAAAACAATTAAACCATTATTTATTCTCATGGACACTCATTGGACCTCTTCTTAAACCTTTCATACGCCGGTATTCTTTCAGAGTAGCTGAATCATTGCTACCCTTCTGATAGAATATCTTCACTAATAATGCACGTTCCTTCTTATTCAGAGTCATGATTGACGATTACTCAATGGGGTCTTGTTTCTACACTGTTCGATGGGCTTAAAATTTGCATATAGGATGTCCATAAGCATTGAAACACGATAGAGAGCCATCTATCGGGTGAAAATGGCGATTTTTTTATAGCATATTTGACTTGCCTTGCGCATGTTCTGAAACGTGTAGATACCAAGTTTCACTGAAATATTCCTGTAGTCTTTTCTCCAGCACCCCTTGAACACTTGCAGTTTAAATATGGCTGCCTTGTACTTAAAAAATCAAATTGTGAAATCGTTTGTATGGAAAAAGGTCTTATTCTTATCGAAAGTGTGAAATTTATTAAGCTGTTACCTTAACAGCTCCTTTAAATATAAAATAAATGGTTAAATGACTTGCTGCCCTCATTAAACGGATGTACATAATACGCGGGAATTTTGCAAAGGAAATGAGCCCAAATGGAGTAGCACACAGCATAAGCATTTCCAATTATAAAAATATCAGAGAACATATATTTTAAATCTTACTACAAAGAAAATGAAGTTTATAATAAATATGTGAACTCGAAAATATTTAGAAATTAAATCAGCACAGTGGGAATTTTAGGACATTAAGCACTTTAACATCACTATAATATATTTCAAGTCTCGTGTATTCCAAATGTAAGGCTGAAAATGGATGATGATACATTTTTGCAATTTCATTTTAATAAAAATTGTTTTCGATTTTTTTCCTATATATTAAAATAAAGTTTTGTTTATATTTTCTGTTTAAATGAAATAAAGACGAAAGATGCAGGACCTACATTATACGTATATTTCTTTGAGTTATTATGCAAGAACGTTTAATGTATTTACTAAATGCAACTCGCAAAACTTTTTCTCCTTTGCAAATTTAACTTGTGAATTTGTATGCCGTAAATATGCATAAAAGAACAACTTCTGACAAGTGTAAGCGTTGACCAATTAGTGAAAGCGTTAAAAAGGAATTGAGATTTGAGACAGAAACTCAAATATTTTAAGACGTGAGTTTTAGAACAGAGAGTTCATTCTTAGATGTGTTCAAGAATAATTTATAGTATTTCAGAATTAGAGAGCATGTACGCATAAGAACTGTATTTCAGATTAAAACCAGGACTAATTAATAGCAAGTTACCTTTAACAATGAAGTTCTAGATATTTGGAAATTCGCAGCACTGTAAATTTTGCATGCAGTTAATCTACTGAAAATTTTAATTGATAGCATAAAATTATATATATATATATATATATGCACACAGGGTGTTCCGGCTAACGGTGCCCAATGGATATTTCCTAAACCGTTAGTCAGAGAAACATAGCTCCAATTGCAAAAATACTTTTAAATTGTAAAATCTATTATACCAGAAACAATGGAAGTCAATAAATAAATTCCTATAAAAATTAGAGAATTTTAATTTTCATACGGTCCCCCGGACCTATTAGTTATATTTAAAAAAATTCTTTACACAATTTGATGCCAAAAAAAAAATCGTCCTTCTACGACCAAAATTTACCAAGTTATAAAACAGCAAATATTTTGACTTAAGTCACTTTTACACGTTTAAAAATGTCCCGTTACGGTAAACCGTTAAAGGACCGAATAAATATTGAAATTTTAAATTATAGATTTTTATTTAATTTTCAGGCATAATGCAGAGGTAGAAGCAAAACTTATTTTAGAATACTAATTTTTAAGTAGGAGGTTACAGTCAGGCTCCAAAAAAAATATCCGGGGTCAGACTTACTAAATCGTATATGTGTAGCAAGGAGATGGGTAGTGCCATGTATGCTACGCAAAGTACAAGAAGAGTTTTCTTCACGGGTGCATTTTTGCATTGCAGCCGAAGGAAGATACTTTTGAGCAAATGTTACGCTAACAAAATTTGTAATATTAGTGTAAGTTTCTAAAATGCATATATTTTTATTTAAAAATCTTTAATTTTCTAATTTAATGTTTAACGAAGTGTTTTATTTCCTTGTTTGAGAGGTTCTTTGGTATCATATTATTTATGGATATTTTCTTTGATAGAAAGACCTTTGACATACGTTAACTAAGCCTTTATGACAGTATTCAGGAGTTTATTATACCTATAGTAGTAACAATTTTTAGTTTTAATGGACGTATGTGCTCTTTTTCTGCGGAAACTCCTGAAGTCTTAGAATTTTTTATTTGAACAATAAATGGCATGCATTGTTAAAGAGATTGTTTTTAAAAGAGGATGCCCCCTTTTATTGCACGAAATACTGCAGTAATAAAAACAGACTTCATTTATTCAGCAATTGGTGAAATGTAGGAAGTTTTGAAATACGGAATTCATTTACTGACCACGTTGCACGCTCATTCCTTGTATTACTCACTTTACCTAACGCAGAATTTGTAACACGACGCATAAATTATTTTAACGTTCTCTATTTTTATGCGATATTTGCAGACTTCCTACATGAACAGAGAATTGATGTTGCAACTAACGTTATTTTTCGAGTTCATCCCGTTTAATCAGACATAACTTTTTTACAGGTGCAAAAATGACAAAATCCGTGAAACATGTTATCGTGTAAAGCCCTTTTCTTTGTGTCTAATTTACTGTTACTAAAATACAATAAAAATAGCGTACCACTTTTAAACTGATTATTTCAACTTTGAGTGACTTATTTTGTTACCAATTTACTACCACAGAGGACAAAAAAAATCCATTAAAAATATTAATAGAAAAGAGTTTGAGTCTTTGGTAGGAGAAAGCATCTCATTTCTTCATAGTGATTTTAGAATAAGTTAAAGTCGATGAATTAATTTTTATGTTTATCTTTCCAGTTGTATTAGATGTTGCATGCGTCTAGTAAAGAAAAAAAAAGAACATTTCTGGAAATAACAATAAAAATAGCGTTTGATCTAAATCTAACTTAAAATAGCGTACCACTTTTAAACTGATTATTTCAACATTGGGTGACTTATTTTGTTACCAATTTACTACAACAGAGGGAAAAAATTGCATTAAAAAATTCATAAACAAAACATTTGAATCTTTGGTAGGAGAAAGCATCTCATTTCTTCATAGCGGTTTCAGGATAAATCAAAGCTGATGAATTAATTTTTTTGTTTGTCTTCCAAGTTTTATTAGATGCTGCATACGTCTAGCCCCATTAAAAAACCCATCGATCATTCGAAAAATTCGTTTTTTTCACCCTTTTGTTTCAGAGATTATGTTATAGATAGATACAGGGTGTACAAGCATTCTCGATAAAAGAAATTCTGGGAAGAACAGATAAAAAACACGAGATGGAATTGAATGTCAACTTCTAATTTCTAGCATTAATTCATCCATTTTCCTTAATTTCTTGAAGAAAGAATTGAAGAAAGCAAATAGAATCTTGAAGAAAGCGAATTTGAAGTCGTTTTTCTTTCGCACCAATTTATGGCACTACACATGCTTTCAAGACTAGTTACCATAACACAATTAAAATTAGCATACTGCCGCATTTTAAAATATTTATTGATTCTTGATAATTTATTTCATGTCTTAAATGATTTTGCAACAGTGTTAAAAAACATTTATCACGATTAAAGATCGACGATTGAAAAGTTTTGTTGATAGTAACGATTGAGAATATTAATATAGTTATGGTTTTATAACTAAAAATTTTAAATCAGGATTACACTTAAATCGTTAGTTTTCAATCATTATTCCTGACTAATTTTTTTTCTCACCCTGTTGTGAAATAACCAATTCAATATAAAAATAGTTTGAATGAATTAATTGATGCAACCTGCATTATGAAAAAATAGCACATGTTAAAAAGGCATGCGCAAATGTAGCTCACGGCTTTCCCCCCCCCCCCTAGTAGCACAACCAGTTCAAAAAACGTTCAAATTACGTTGGAAACACGTTTTTCGACGTTAAAAAACGTATTTTAAACGTTTTTCGGACTAATTGTGCTACTAGGGCCATTTGCTTCTTGTGGTGTGAATAACGCATTAGAAATCAGAGAAATTATTTTTTTAATTTCAATTTATAGTTACATGATTTTAAACTGATAAACGAATTTTTCAGTGCGCGTGACAGGTAATTATTGACAAACTGGATATTTTACGTTTTTATGTGTTTTTACAAGAATGTATGCTGTAGATGAACTTTTACAGAATGTTAAATTATATTAATGCAATAATGCTAAAATAGGTTTATCTAGCAGTATTTAAAGTAAAATACGCCGTATAAAGAAATCATCAGTGGCTACAAATGTTTTGCATTATATTTTAACTAAGTTTTCATTAAAATTAATACATTTCCATAATTATGTTACTATGAACAAAATATTGTAGGTTTAAATACATCATTTATTTTGAATTATAAAAAAAATAATATTATTAATCTCAGATAGATTTACATATTTTTTTCTCGTATAAATTCAGATATCTCAAATATTTTGTACAAATTCTTTTTCTTAAAATGAATTTTAAAAGTATGTCGTCTCTGTAGTGTAAGAGCACTGTATACAGTATTTTTTAAAATAAAATAAAACGCTTTTATTTATTATGAACTCTGTGAAGTTATTTAGTAATGTTATTCTTGTCACGAAAAAGGATATATATATATATATATATATATATATATATATCTTTTATATATATATATACATATAAACTCAAGCTGAAATTTGATAAAGTACTTAAGAACGAGTATTTACGAAATTTATATTTCCTTTCTTTTTCGATTTTATATTTTTACTCGAATACTTCTCATTGATTTTTTTCATATAACAATCGCTACTCGTTTATTCTTAAACCTCAGAAATTTTTAAATGATATTCTGTCTTCAGGGAAAATTATTTTTGGCGTAAATTTCCAGATTTGTCCCAGAAGTTCCTAAAGACATGTTAGAAGTCCTTATTTTTCTGCAAGCTTTTTACTTTCAATACCTCTTTTTTTATTTACGACGGTTTTTTGTTCTCGTTTGAGCCGCTATACTTTTATTTTACACAGGGCGCAAATACATCACCGAGAGAGAAAGTGAGGAATATATTATTTCGTGAAAATGTAATAAGAATTTCAGAAATGAAATGGATTCAATTTAAAATTCCTGTCACATCTGGTTACCCAATATTCCACTATTACGTATTTTCGCTCATAAAAAAGACTAAAAACGCGTTTATTTTTCAAAATTTAATTTCTGTACGTTTTTTGATATTTCGAGTATTCAGTTATTTCGCTGTATACAGCTGTTTTTATTACTCGCAGAATGGTTTTATGTTTCAAATAAAAGTCTGTTTTTAAAGGATTTACAAGATATCTAATAGCTACATCATTTTAACTATTATCATGTGGTTTCTTAAAAGTAGTTTAAATTGCTATTTCAATTCCTGCAATACATATATGACGTGTCGAGTGGTGGCAGAGCATTAACCAGCCAAAATCCATTCTGTGGAACATTTATTTGCATTAACGAAATCTGTACAATATATGCAAACATTTTTAAACCTTATGCCTATTTAACATTAATACTTCTTTTTTCCTGATATAGAAATAAACAGATAAGAACCTCAAGATTAAAAATTATAAATTAATTTACATTAAAAAAATCATTTTTGGAATTTTCTAACTACATCGCCGATGATCGATGAAGCTAAGATCGATTTGTGTGTTTCAATAAGTGTTTGATATTGAAGCTTTTAAAAAATATTCAGACATTTAAGTGCATTGCTAAATGAAAAGCTTGATTAATTTTTTTTCATTTTATATTATTTATTAATTACTACACTTTTTATCTTAGCAGTTCATATCGAGCAGGACTTTCTTTTGCTCTCAGCAGGTAATTATTTCAACCGAGAATCAAAATTGTAAAGATAAATTGTCAATTTACCTTCCATTGTAATTTTATTTATTTCCGTTTTAAGTCAGAATATGATGAGAGTCGAACCCAAACTTTCATCGATTTCAACGATTCGTTAATGTATTAAAAAATGACTTAAAAATGAAGCAACTGCATTAAAAAGAAATCATACCAAAAAGTAGTGAATACTGTTTGTTAAATTTCCCAAAAGTAATATATAAAACCCCAAACAACGAGTATGTTCTGGTATGAGCAATTTTTTTTAAATTTAAATCAGTGTACCAAAAATTGCACATAAATTTTTGTTTCATTAGAAGATGTAGTTCATTAGTAGATTAGTAGGTAGTAGATGTATATGTGAGTAATTAATTCCATCTTACAGAACGAAATGTTGAATATTTACGCATCTTAGCGTATTAATATACATTTATCCCCATCTTAGCGTATACACACTTCTCAAACCGGTACTGAAATATTACTTCTGTTCCCAATACCCAATCTCTTTCAGTTTTCACCGCACAATAATAAAGTTTAATACATGAAGTAAACAAGATTCAAAAAAAGGAGTAGATAAACAACATGTACAGTTGTTTATAGGAGGTATGTACTTATAACTAACTGTGCGTGTAAATATCTTTTGAATGGACATATATGCATGCATAACTATACTTATAACAATCTTATGAATATATATATATATATGTATGTATGTATAACTATATAGGTAACTACTTTTTGAATATATAAACAGCTCTATAAAAAATTAGAAAACATAAACAAGATATTTCTACTTTTCTGCGTACAGACGTTATTTTAAGCATCAGAACTCTGAATTCGCTGATTTTGTTCTCTTATACTAACGTAGAAAGAATGACTTTAACTATTTTTCAAGTAAATATAACTAATTGTAATTCTTGCAGCTTTTGACAAATTAAATATTTGAAGAAATATACATGGCTGTGGTACTTAAAATTTCAGCGAGAAAAATACTCGAATGGCAAAAATCTTGCTGTGAATAAAAATGACTTTTTAAAAAAAACATTTTAAACCCAGTTTAAGAAAAGAAATGAATTGATGAATCTTACTCACCGTAAATTCAAAACGTACTTATGTTACAAATGTTAAACTGACGAAATATTTCAAATATTTAAACGAAATCCTTGTACGGTAATTTAAAATACAGATGTTTCGTTCGTCTTCTGTTTAAAATAACTTCCATCAAATGTACTCCGTTGAATTTTAATGGCTTACGATGAACTAGAAACAGTACAGAGCAAAGAGCAGACAAAGTTCGTTTCCGCCAATTATCTTTTTCTCGAACAAAAATTCCTTTCGAAAAGGAAAGGTTTATGTTTCTCAGCCATTTTTCTTTCTTCTATTGTTTGTAAATACCGTATTTATTCAACTCTTTTCCATCGTTGATCTTTTAAATCCCGATCACCGATGTTTACGCTGGAAAACTCCATATTTCCTTAAAATCATCCCATTTAGACTGATATTAAAAGGTATATATTTGCCCTCCCCCTTGTCTTAAAGGATAACAGGCTTCGTTTGGGAAGAAGCATAAACTTCGGAAAACTTTCATATTATAAGAATAGGGAAACTTATTTTCCTAAAAGATTACAATAATAAATCTTATTTGAAGATACAACCCAAAGCTCGAATATATATTTCGGAACAACGCAGGATTTTGTGGGTAAAATATTTTACAATCATTGCAAAGCTCAAGATTCATCGGTGTTTTAAAGTAAGCATTTTTATTTTGTTCGTTCTGTATGCATTGTAGAAATCCCGAGAAAATTACTAGTTTCGGTAAAGTTGAAGATGTAAAGAAATGTGAAAAATGCTATTTAGGTTTGAAATAGAGAACGAAAGTTATATGTGATAAATAATAACTTTAAATGACAGCTTTAACTTAAGTTGTATATTTTAAAAGACAGATTATTTATGCAGTATTTCATCGGCAACACAGCTTAAGATAATTTATGATTTAAAGACTATATGATTGCTTTTGCTACAAAAATTTTCTGGATGTACAAAATAAATCTCTGAATGCATACGATTCATTTTTATTGTCCTTTTAGCTTTTTTAAATTGACTCAGTCAGTCTACACTGCTTGAATCAGTATGGATAAAGGAAGTTTCAGTTTGTTTTGTATAAATAGTTAAGCAGATCAAATCATGTTATGATAACTATTCATTTCTACCCAGGGGCGTAGCCAGAAATTTTTCATTGGGGGGGGGGTTACGACTACTGCAACTCACATATATGCATACATGTGTGTGATAAAGGAGTGAAGAATATACATTTTGTATGATATAAAATTCCTCATGGAGGGGTTATGACCCCCCTAACCCCCCCTTGCCTACGCCTCTGTTTCTACCGCATCCAGACTTCCTCGGTAATTCCCTTACATGTTTTTTCACTTTTCGATATTGGCGAGACAAAATTTCTTATCAGTGTATTTAATTAATAACTAAACATTGATTATCGCATTACATATAGACCACTAGGAAAAACCGGTAAAATAACAATTCAAATATTTCGCATGGATATTCTAGAAGGTCAAAAAGCTACCAAGGACAAAAACACTGTGGGATTACCATATTTCATGGAAAGTTGCTGGACAGCAGAAATACGTGCATACTTCGCACACTCTTGGAGCTTTTTCTTTACATAATTAATTTAAAAAAATAAGTATTAATACAGTGCATTCATCGCACACTCTTGGAGCTTTTTCTTTACATAGTTAATTAAAAAAAATAAATAAGTATTAATACAGTGCATTCATCGCACACTCTTGGAGCTTTTTCTTTACATAGCTAATTAAAAAAAATAAGTATTCATACAATGCAGTGTTTAAGCAAACTTGCCCTGAAGGGTACATTTGAAGTCATTATTACTTATGTATTTTAACAAGACATAAAATATTCATAAAGTATTATGAAATGTCAGTGACTATGCACTAAAGACTTGCGTTGTTTCTATTTATAATTCAAATTACTGCAATTACGTGAGTCTAAAATTGTACAGGATAGTTATTCCTTTCATCTGAAAAGATGAATATGAAAAATCTCTAAATTTATCAATGGAAATATTCGCTATATTAACATTTTCAATTAATGACAAAGAATATTTTAGATTACAGTAAAAAACGATTAACTGTGTAAGGCTCTTAAATGCAACGTAAGAAAAAAAAAGAAAAGGGCACAAAAAAGAAGAGTTATCAGTACTGCATCTTTCAGAAAGAAAGATAATGGACTCGTGAAACCTGAGTGGATGGAAAGAGTTAAAACTCATCATTTGCTTAAAGTTCCGTATAAATTCATAAAATGAGAAAACTTAGTATAAATGCTGTTTCAAGGTGATCGAGTGATCTATGGAGCAAGTTTCAAGGAATCAGTTCTCTGTAGCAAAATGTTTGAGTCTGAGAAAGCGGATATGCATTCAAATCCCGATGCAGACAAAAATCATTTTTTTATTTTAATATCGAATACTTTAGAACAAATACATAACCACTTAAATTTCCTTTAAATTAAATGAACATAAATTAAACATTTGTTTAAATAACTCGTCTTTCATGAATTAGATACGTTTACTTTTCTTAAATTTGTAAAGTAGAAGATAATTGTTTGTCACATAATATTCTTAAACTTAATAGTACGTCTACATTGCATATATACATATGTATTAATAGGTTTATTTTATGCGAACTTTCGATAAAATTTAAACAGGTCTTCTAAAATATAATAAATTTAAATTTAAAACTACGCAGAAGATTTACGATTGCCAACATTAATTTAATAAAATGAAATAAATATGGGATACCCTATTCCCAAAAATTATAATTTTTCTAACACTATTTGTTCATTTTTATAGAATCTTTGTAAGATGAAAGACATTATTTGGAGATCAGTGTTTCTGCATGTGAATTGCGAGAAACATAAGTTTGAATTTTATGATAAAGATTGAAAATAGACAGGTTATCCACGAAATTCTAAATATTAAAAAAAAATTATATGCCATCTAATAAATTAATAACCACTTTTTTAATTGTATCATGTTACTCAACATTTCATGGGTAAATAAAAAAATTGGCTAAGAAAAGACAAAATAATATTTTTTAATAAATATCATTTAGACTAAAATATTTCTTAATTTGTAATATTTGCGATTTGTTTGATAGCCTTTTTTAGAAATATAAAATGTGTAATGAAAAATGTAGTTTTTATATCCTCAAATAAAATTTTACTAACTTTATTATTAATAAACATTCTTTCTGGTAGAATGTTTAGAATTTTTTATGAGAATTGGGAAAAAAAACGTTAAAAATAGTAATTTCTAGTTTCTGTATAAACAGATTTCTGCTATTTGTCTTAAAATTAATAATAAACAATGATTTGGATATTATTCCTTTAATAAGTATTTTCAATTATGTAGTCGAGATTAAGCAATGCACAAACATGGGCATAGACAGGAAGTAATCTTCTGCAATATAAATGAAATTCTAGGAAAACTAATAAATCTATACCGGCCTTATATACGTCAACAGCGTAAACTCACCGTGGATTATTACCAAGTTTTAGTAATAAAATCTATAAGCCTCGTTGTTCGATCGCACGAAGTTAAAATTCACTTTGACTCTTGTGCTTTCCACAAATTATCTAAGGATTCTAAATTTTGCTCCATAACCGTCAGTGTATGCAATATATTCCCTTTCACAAGAACAAATGAAATAAATGACTTTGAAGTTGTTTAATTAATGAAATTAATCATCCCGATATTAAAGCTCCGCCCATGCTGGCACAGTTAATAAAAGCAGGCAATCATGCTTAATTGAAGAGCAGATTTCCGCAAAATAAATACTCGGGATAACTAAAAGATCTAGATAAAATATATATTAGATAGATAATGTTGATTTTATCCAAAATATTCTCAATGATTAATTAAATCAACATGCAGCTGAAATTCCAGAGGGAAACAACAGCGTTTTTGTTATGGTTCCTCGGATAAAAGGAAACATATCAGAAAATGAAAGGCCAAAACTAATTATGTTTATCGTAGAAACGCATCCACACTTTCTATTTTATATCATTTAGGGGTGCATTAACCTATATAAATATTCTTTTTCAGATCATTTCAGGTAGTATTATAAGAAATGCAATCGTAATGTAACGTAACAAATTTTGCAATGAAACGTATATTTGTAAAGTTCATGTAGAATTCTTTTATATTAACCATTTTATGCCCGGCATATAAAACGCACGTGAAAAAATGAAGTACTTTTTGAAGTTGAAAGTGCGTTTTATACGTCGAGATACAGGGTACATATCACAGGATGCATGTGAGATTTCAAAAATAAATAAGTAAATAAATAAATAATAAGTTCAAAAATGTCCACTGTGGCGTTTTTATTAATAAAAAAACAGCACATTTAACAATAGAAACGGTAATTCAAAATAAGGAACAATTTAAATTTTTATTCCTTAGTTTTTGAGAATTTATTAGCAAATTAGGGTCATTTTTTGAGATGATTTCACCATGCAACGTGCCACCTATTGGGCACTTCTTGAACTAAACTTATCAAAAATGTTCTCTTGCATGCATCCTCTAAAGTACATGAAT
This sequence comes from Cheiracanthium punctorium, assembly GCA_038373885.1. Taxonomy (NCBI): domain Eukaryota; kingdom Metazoa; phylum Arthropoda; class Arachnida; order Araneae; family Cheiracanthiidae; genus Cheiracanthium; species Cheiracanthium punctorium. Next base: position 150,960 of record JAWZYV010000957.1, on the reverse strand, counting down.
ACTTGACCCGTAGTGGGCTGGGCGCTAAACTCCGTTCCCTTTGGAACACGGCAAGTGAAGCAGCATCCTTCCTGGCCAGTGCTTGGGAGGGTCAACTTCCTCTCGTCTCGACTACTGTGGGGCCGTGTACGCGAATGGGAGCTGGTGCACGTAAAATCTGTCGTGGCTCCAATGTCCTCCAAGTTGTTAAACGATACCTCGTTGGGTGCCGATTTCGGGGGGTTGGTCCCTCCTCTGGAATTGGTTCAAAATTAGGGGATCACGGGCTAACTCGTACTTCCTCCCACTGGGGCCCTAAAAATGGAAGGCGCACCCCCTCTGCCGATCGCTTCCGTTCGGGTGGGGATCCGCACCACCCTTTGCTGTTGTCAGAGGGCATCAGAAACAACAATGCATGGATACTTGTTCTTCCGACTAATCCTTTGACTAACGGAAGTATAATTTCGCTAAACCTGTGCATCTGCGAAAAAAAAGCCGCCCACCTGTACATTATTCGGCCGTCGTTTGTCGTACAGCAAAGTTACATATACCAATCGTTTACGATTGACTTGCATTTTAATTTCCTATACATAAAAACTGCACAAGGGGCCATCTCCATATTAAAATTAGCACCAAGTTTATCCCCCCCCCCTAATAGCAATAGCAACCCCCTAGATATCACGTCATATTTCAAAAATTGAGTTCATTTTAACCCAGTATACCAGTTTTCAGTAAATTTGAACTGAAAATTTGTGATTTATGAGCTTCCAACCTCCCCCCATGTTAAAGCATTTTTTCGTACTTTAATTCATATTTTATATAATAATAATAACAAGAAGCTGAGTTTTATTCCTACTGTTAGAACTAAACGACCCAAACATAATTTACTACTATTATATTTTTAATAAATATTAATATGAATTATGGATTATTAAATTAATATTCAAAAAATTATGAATAGCAACCAAGCCAAATTTTGATGGAAATAGAGGCAGAAAGTAATTTAGCATGTCTGTGCAAAATTTCAAATTTTTACGTTCAGTAGTTTAATTTGTATGTGTTATATTTATGAGTTAAGGGACCATATATAAATTTATTGAGTGGCATTTGTTTTTGAAAATAACGTAAAATAAACGCAAATTAGATTTCTTTTGCACAAAAATAGTAAACTTTTGCGGAATTAAAAAAAAAAACAAATTTTCAAGCAAATAAATTAGAATTTTGTACTGTTTGATGGTGATTCTATAGTGTCTATTGTTTCGCGCGTCCACTATGATTTTCCAACAATTAAAATATTTTTCATATATAGAGTCAGATTCAGTAGATGTATGTCTTCTAATACAACGTCCTATTTCTGAAAAACTAACATCCTCAACATTCCAGGCAAGAATTTGACCTTTTTTAATATCTGAAGCATTAGGTCTTTGAACTGCAAACATTCAATATCACATTTTTCTGCCTAAATTTTCATCTGACTATAAATTAAAGTGCCACCAAAAGTCTTATAAAAATATTGCACACTGCAGGAGATAATATTAAATGAAAAAAGTTAAATAATAAACACATTGATTATATAGGGCCGGCTAAAAAGTAATTATGTTTTTTACATGAAATAGTAAATTACACAAATAAATTTTCAATCGTGAAACAATTCTTCAAGGTTCTAGTAGTAGCTGAGTAACTTTCATTCTTGTAGTCAGAAGAGCAGATAACAAATTCTCACTCCTCGCAACATTTCACCTGTCTAAGGGTACCTTCATATACTCAATAACAATTTCAAAACTAGAAATATTTTCAAAATCGTAAGCAGTCGCTTCACATTTTTTTTTTTCTTAAAATCATGTATACGGACCAAAGAAGTTTTGAAGTCACGCTTCGTTTAGACCTCTGACTAAATATTCTAATATCTACCGCTGACAATTTCAGAACAAAAAAACTTTCAAGCTACAAACAGTATTTTCCCTGTAAATGATATGTATTTCTTTTAAATACCGTGAGCGAAATTAATGAAAGGCGAAAAGTTCAGAACCTACAAATAGCGTTTTTCAATTTGCACAAAGTCCCTTAAAATTGCGCAAAAAATAAAGTAAAATTAAATTTGAAAATTAAATTGAAAATTAAATTTAGGGTAATTTGAAAGTTTCCTTTCGTTTAATAATGTTACGAATTTTCGGGGCAACCCGCTGCTCTGGGGCTTAAAATGGTTTAAAACTCGTATTCTACGCTTCAAATACATAAATATTGCTTTTTGTTGCATCAAAATCGTCCAATTAGAACCCCAGATACGGAGGTTTCGGTTTCCCGTATGTTTTTCTATGGGGCTTCTAGAAATCTCGAGAAATATTGGTCCTAGGGCCTCGTTCTCTTCACTTTTGGGGACTTATTTTTGGCGCCAAATTTGGCGATATTTCGCCAAAAGTCGCCAAGATTGGCGACATTTTGGTCATTTGGCACGATTTTCCCAATGGGGGCTTGGAAGTTGTTTTTCCTGCATTAAAAACGCATAATAACCTAACATTTCTCTTCTATGACGTAATCAGAAGTCCCGCTTTATCTGGAATCTTCGAGGAATATACTTTTCTAGAAACTGCTCGCAGCTTCTGCCTCGGATATATATAAATTCCACCAGCGCGCTGCCCCGACAGTTCAGTGCGAGTTGAACGCTCAATGCGTGAAGAGCTCTCAGTACGCTTGCTTTGTGAATTGATAGTGCTATAGATGCTGTGTTTTAGCTTGCTTTGTGAAGCTGTTTTTAAAGTGCTGTGTGTAATTTCTTCATTGCTGTGTCTTAAGGGATTGCGTACGATATCCCTTGAATATTTCCACTGAATTTTTGCCTGTGAAAGTGACTTATTTTGTGTGAGAAATACAGCATTTGTGAGAGCTTCTGATCTAAGCGGATTGTTAAAAGCACGTTTACTGCTAGATTGTGCTTGTGAATTGTGTACAGCTGATTGTTCTACGAAGTTCTAGAAGCAATAAAGTTTGTGTTCCATCCGGATAAGTGACTTTTTAATTGAACTTTTTACACCAACTGTACTTTAGAACGACGGACTTTAGACCCCGGAAACAAGAAGACTAGTTCCGCATTAATAAAGTCAAAACAGAGCGCTGCCATTGAGAAAAACGAAATTGATGCAGAATTAAATATGAAGACGGCCCCTTATGCAAATTAAATTAATAGTAAATTAAAGTATACGTCATTTGCAAACGAATGGCATATTTAACTTTGCTGTACGCCGAACAACGGCCAAATAAAGAGCAAGTTAACGTGTTTTTTCCGCAGCTGTGCATTTAAAATTGATACGGAAGCAACAGCTTTTTATATCCTTCAGTATTTCAGCATTCTCATGTGCATTGTTGTACAGTGTTGCCATAGTTATACATTGACACAACTGACATGTACCATAAGCAATTATCACTTTGTCCACGTTAGAGTAATTAAATTTAAGGTGCGATGTACCAACGAATCTCAAGAAATCGATTCAACAAATGAAGTTTAAAGATTTGTTTTAAACTTTCAAGAGTCCATAAAAATATATAGAAATACGGATTCTCAAAAACTTACGATTTTAATTATATAAAGATTCTGATTTACATAAACCTTGCACTTTTATTTTATGTACGATAAATCAGAATTAATGATATCTCTTACAATTGAAAGCTTTGTGGACAGAATGGGAGGGTGGGGGAAGGCAAAAAAAAAAAAAAAAATGTTCGTTTTAAACTGAAAACTCCCAATAACACAATTAATTAAATTTTTCTATAAATGCAATCCCTTTATTTGTCAACTTACTGAAAAAATAAACTTAATTCAAATTTGGCACTGCTTAACTTAAAACCCATGCGATATTTTTTTAATCTTAAAACTAATTGCAGCCACTGTTGTCAAAATTTTCTTCTAAGATTTTCCGGAAACGATAAAAATATATGTTAAATCGGAATGAATTTAAAAGCGACTAAAAATTTGCTTTGGGATTTAATAAATGCCTGATTTAGATATATGCCAATAAATTAAGAATGAAAACAACTGTAATTGAATGATTTTTAATAAGCTAAAAGATGACAATACGTATTTAATAAGTTAAAAAGAGATTTTAAAGCACACTCGTGCGATGAAACAAAATTACATTTTTTGAATTAGTTAGCGTAATTAGTATATTTAACATAAAAATTATTCTCTGCTTAAAAGCTTACACAAATATAATTGAATACCATCCCCTCCTCCAAATTATTCACACGTATACTAGATATTCTCTGCATAAAGTATCTATATTTTAAGAAAAAATGTGAATAGATTTGTAGGTAAAAAAAACTAAGCAATACTTTTATTTTATAAATTAGTTAGAATGTTCTGCTAATTGAATCCGTGACTGGTGCATAAAAGAGCTTCTTTCGGAACAAGAGGATAAATTACGCTAAAGCTATTCATTAATGGAAAGACGGGCATTTAGCATTGAAGTCACGGATTTTCTCGTGTAGTTATTAAATTCTGGCTATCTCCTAAACTCTGAGCTTCAAATTCTTTCAAACTTTCTTCTCTGCTTAGCCAAATACAACGTGTATAATTCACTTTGGATACAAAGATTGAACAATGCTGATTTTTCAGCTAAGATACGTATAACATCGGATACTTAATTGAAATAAAATAAATATTAATGATATTGTTTTTTCAATTCTATAAATATTATATAAATAAAATGTAATTTGGTTTGAACTTAGATTAATGCAGACTTAACTGCAAATTTTAATAAAATATTGAATTTCCTTTTTTTTGTGTGTGTGTGTACAATCGGAATTTTTTTTTTCCTACTGAAATATTTTGGCAAATTATTTGAAGAGCAGCTAAATTTTCAAATCGTTTAATACATTCATTTTGCTATATCATTTAATAGAAATTATGTTAGGACCTTTCTCTAGACGACAACTGGCTGTGCCGGGCACAGCCAGTTGTCGTCCAGAGAAAGGTCTCTAGATCTGTGGCACGCGATAAACGTTTCGATCGTCCGCCATCTTGCTGGTAGTTAAGTCGAGCGATGGCAACGGCTTCCCTTTTTTTCAGCATTCAGCAATCTGTCCAGTTGTTCTCGCAATCTTCCATTTTTCATCAGATGCCAGTGCTGTTAAAAATAATCGTGACAATTTGTTTTTCGGGAAATGACGTGCTAAAAAGTAAAGGATTCTCGTGGAGCCATGTTACCCGCAACTATTTTTATAGAAATCAAATCTATTCTTCGTGACTGGCAACAGTCAAAACGTCAGAGTTTGGTGTTCCCAGAACGGGAACACTGCGCGTTAAAGGGTTAAAATGGTGTATGCAGCGTTTATAGTTCTTCTATAGGAACATTCAAAAAAATTCGAAAACATTACAGTATGCCGAACTTTAGCGACAATAATCCATTTCAATAATTACGTAATAAGTACGAATTAAACCTATTAATTTTCATTTAAAGAATGTAAATTACATTTAATACTCTTTTGCAGTGTCTCTCAAAATGACGACGATACATCGACAAATCTGGCGCAAGAAAGACTGTTGTGTTGGAGAGTGATTTATAATCAATGCATTTGGCATGAATTATCTTTATTGTTTATGTTCAGTTTCGATATAGATCATTTAATCTGAGAAAAGCTGCCTTAAATGACAGGCATTTTCTGTAGCCTCACTCTACTTTGCAGTTAATTAAGCAGAGTTCTCACATTGTAATTTACGTTGATAACGCACTTCAGCTGATGACATTTAACAAAGTCACACCCGTATCTAGAAATTAATGAAAATCAACTTCACATGTTATGACGTGAACATAAATTGTTACAGGGAAATTTCAATTTATTGTAGAAAAACCACATTTTTATATGAAGGTAAATTTTGAACATAAAAACTTGCCAGCTTCATTTCAGGCCAGAAGAAAAAGTAAAGAAAAGCTCTTTCAATAACTTTTTTTTTGTATAAAGCATGCAATTAAGTTTTCACCCCAGGGAATAAGTGTCTGCTTAGTGTATTGTCTTACAAAACATTTTCCGCTTCAAACGCTATATTGTGTCCAATCTTTTGATTTTATTAACGCTTTAGTTCCTTTGAATGACATTTATTCAAGCTAGTTCCTATTTCAAATGACCTTCGTTTTATAATTCTCCTTTAAGAGTACGCCTATAGCATTTTCATCTACTCACATTCAAGCAGATATGCTAAGCATTTAAATAAAATAAATAAAGTAATGTAAAAAAAATAATAAATAAAACTGGCTTGCATTTTCCTTGTATCCAATTTGCGTTTTTTTTTTTTCCCAATCACAAATTTCCGTTAATATTGAACAGCCGTTCTTTCACGATTTTATTTCAAACAGCCTTGTTTGGAAACTATCTGAAAGTTCAATGAGATAAATTAAGGTCTAATAAATCTATGCTACAAGTAGGTCTCTAGCACTTTCATTCACACCCTTCAGAAAGACATTCAAAGCATTTTTTCTTCTTCATAAAACGTAATAAAGAAACACTGTATTAGATTTCTTTCCTATTCAATTAGCGTTTTACTCTTTTTTTCTATCGGAAATTCTCATTAATATTGAGCAATAATGCTTGCACTGCTTGATTTTAAATAACCTTGTTTCATACCTTTCTCAAAGCCAAAAGAACTAAATTAAAATAAGTTTCACGTAAAATATTCTTTAAAGTAACACAAACTCTTTGTATTTCGACACTCTGAGTTTTTTTTTTCCATCTGCAAAACACAGTTTACACCAAACTGCACTAAACCAAATACCTGATCCCTAAAGACGCATCAATTTTAAAGATAACCATCATAACAATCACTGTTGTTTCGCTTCAAAAACTGAATATTCTTTTTGTTTTAAAACATAATGATCGACTATTTCAAAATTTTGGGTAGAAGTTACTCAGCAAATAAATTCAAAATATCACTATTCTACTTATCCTTATAAGAATACTTAAGCAGAGAAATCCCACTTTTACAGATATTCTCATCTCATTCTGTTTATTTATTAATTAATTTAAGACCAGCATCACAATCAGGGCAAAAACAACATGCGTTACTCACCATACTTGTACTAGGCCTGCCATCTAGTGTTCTAGGGATGAACTAGTACATATGCAGTAACTCGAATTATGTGATGTTTGCATCCTTCTGCTTAGTCAGATATAACGAGGATAATTCTCCTCAGACACCAAGATTAAGCGTTACTGATTTTTCAACGAAGATACTGTTACGAATCTTTGAGGTGACCTGGTATTTGAGTGTTAAATTTAGTCTAAGATTAGTACTCTACGAGAGGAATAAGTAAGTCTGTATTTTGTTTCGAGTAAGTCAGTTAACGAGAACACAAAATAGGGAGTTTTCGGTTTTCCCCATGGTTTAAAATATGTCTGTTCGTACGTGATATGGGACCCAGATACAATCGACGAATATTCAGAATTTATGAGGCAAGGGTTCTGTCTTGAAAAGGCTAATTCTATTATAAAATCATTTTTCCTGCCCCGTCAGCTGTCGACTATAGGCTTGGCCACTCCGGGGGCCGATGCTGGCCATTTCCTCATGGGAGCGCCTAGTAGGCAGTCCAGCAATGTCTCTAAGCACGGAGTATCTTAATTTTGATCCAATTTCAGATAAGAAACCTAGCACCTGGATTGCCCCCCCCTCCCTAGTAGTGGTATCCTTTGAACATAGTGGCCATAGAAGCCTCAGAAGATTGTACGTGCATCAGCTTCCTTCAGAATACGCGGTCTCACAGCAGTAGTCATCCTTCCACGTGCTGGCCAATGCTGGTATCAGATGTTTTCGGTGTTTTTATGAGAAGCGACTGTAACTTACCGGGCCAGAGTCGGACTGCTGTAAAATCATTATTCGAATGATACGAATAATGCTTCACATCTCAAAATATTTTGTAAAGAAGAGAAAATAAAATTATCCTTTATTTTTTTTTCTTATAATCTATATGGGGAAAAAGTTGACCAGTTTCAGATTCCTTTCTGAAGAAGACTCTCATTATATTATGTACTATTTCTTTCTAAAGAATTGAGGACAAAAAATGTATCAACTTTCTCAAAAATCCTAAAACGATTACAGCGTTGTTTTAAACAGCCTCTGCCTATTGAAATGGTAAAACTTTCTGTTAACTCTTGCAGGATATGCATTGCCGCATACTTAAATTACAAAAATAATCAATTTCCTAGTATTTTTAAAGTACGCCACATTTCATGTACCATTATATATATATATATATTTTTTTTTAAAAAGGACTGAGCATTATGAGCCTTATTTTTTATCTTTTAATTATAACACTAGTACTTCAACATTCATTAATCACTCCTTTTATTTCTTTTCTAATTATGTTTTCAGACTACATTGTTAATCCAGTATCATAATAGAAGAGCATACGTCTAATTAATCTGTACCTAATTAAAATGTCTAATTAACTTCAGAACGGATTAGCCCTTACATTTTTAAACGACTTCTTCATAGCAATTAGCTATAAAATTATGCGTTATTGTATTCAGGATAAATAAATAAATTCAGATTAATGAGCTTTTCAAGTTTCAGTTGATAGGATTTGCTTCGCGAAAGCTTAGTGAGTATAAATTTATTTTTGTATTACAATTAAGAGGTAATCCAGAAACAAAATTGCACAAAACATTTTTTAAATAAGGCTACCATCCCCAAATACCCAAAGAAGGCCACGGGGCAGTTCATCAGCTATAAATAAGAATATTTTATAACGGGGAATCAGATGCTTGGAGGTTAGGGGGCCTATCCTACTGCACGTCTATCACCAAAGTTTTCTGTTGTGGGTTCGATTTCCATTCATAGCCTGTTTTTTTTAAATTGCATGTGTTACTGTAAACTATCATTGCGTTCTTAACTGTACTCGACAAGGATTTATAAGCGGGTTCTTAAAACCAGACTTCCATGACCGAAAATATATGTTGCAAATACAACAACAACAATTTCTCTCTATTCTAAAAAAAAAAAAGTAACGGCCGCTGTCAAGAGCTTGTTCAACAAGCTTCTCCTAAACCGTGGGAATTTGAATTTCAAGAAACATGCCCACGGAATTTGGAAAATTCCGAGGAGCCGGATAAGCTGAATTAAATTTGTAAAATCAAATTATTTTAGAAGATATTAATAATAAACTGAAAAAAATAAAACAAAATGGTTGCTAGATTTCACATAAAATCATTCATTCCTTTGCAACAAAGCTATTCCAAGTATGTAGAACCGTGTGAAATTGACAAACATGAATAACACCCATTTCACGCCAAATTAAAGAGTATATGAAATAAATAACTCAAAATGTGTTACACAAAATTGACAATTTTCAAATAGTAAGTTCGCTTAGACAACAAGAGTTTAGAATTAGCAACTATTCTACCAGTAAAAATATTGGGTGGCGTTAACAATGCCATTATAGCAGTTATAGTACACTTTGGATATTTGCCCGCGCGGCGAGATGATATAATTCGTGGTGCTAAATACGCCAATCTGCAAAGGATTATGTATATGAAAATATGGATAACGGTTTTCCGAGAACCTTAAATGAGCAGTAATAATAGGTTGTGAGCATGTGTAAATCGCTAAATAATGAAAAGTCTCATTGGTGGCAAGCTATCCCAGCTGTTCCGTAGCTTTTATCAAAGAAAACATATGAAGTACTGTTTCCTTAAAGCTAATTATTAACTATACATATACGCAAGTCGCCAAATTATGAAAATTCGCCATAATTGGCTAATACGCAAGGTGTTCCATGGGTTTCACATGATTAAAAATAGTGCGAAGTTTAAATTTCTATGTTTCAAGCAGCATGCAAGAACCAAGCAATGTGTAGTTCGGTAACATTCTATCTGATCCAGCCTATGGGTTTTGTTTGTTGAAATTATGCCTTTTTTCACGAATAAACCTTATTAGGGACAGAGTGAAAAGCAAGCGGGCGCTACTCGCTAAGGCGCCCGTAGCGAGTCCAGGGGCCTTGGCCCCTAGTCGTATAACAAAATAATTCAAATAAACCGTTATGCAGTAACTGTTCGTTCATTTTACTGTTAGTTCTTGTACATACACTCCAAACTAGAACATTTTACATAGCAATCTAGTGAACTGAAAAACGAAAAAAATTCTTAAAATAAATTATGTATATGGATTATCTTGGGATTTCACTTTACGTAAGTAAGCTATTATATATTATATATATATATATATATATATATATATATATTATATATATATACGTATGTATGTATCGTATGGCCTTACGCTGTCAGTTGGTAAAATGATTGATACAACACACCAGTCTTCTATTCTAGGTTGAATACTTTTATTTCCAAGTTCGGACAGAGGGAGGGAGTACCTTTTAGTTCCGTGGCTATCTTTTCTTTGTACAATGCAGTCTGTAACAGCTCCCAAAACTCCCCAAAAATTAACTGCTCGTGCTTAAATACTCCCCTAGTTATTACGCCTATCGGCAGGGCGCAGCACGAGCGCAAAGGCGTTACTCTCAAACGTAATTAGTTGACTATATTGTCAATCAAGCCATGGCAAATATGTGCTTAGTTAGGAATTCCAAAAGGCTGCAGCAGGGAAACCGTAAAAAAAAAAAACGGCAGATACTGCCAATTCAAGAACTTTCCTCCTTATTGAACTCGAAAAATCGTCTCTGAGCATAATTTTTGTATGGCCGAGAAACAAACTTTACAGTAAGAGTAACAAGGATTAAAGAAGGTTTTTTCAGATGGCATTAAATTAAATTAGATTAAATTGGAAAAGGTTATTTTATTATTATACATATGTTAATGACTATGTGATTTTATCTCTCACTACCTTATTGAAAATTGTCCCAAAAATGTGTCCAAAAATGCGACATAAATGTGTGCGACATATTTTTACATACATTTAATAACTATTAGTTCACAACAGCTTTAATCTATCGTTACAATATTTCGTAAGCTGTAGAATAGGTATCACATGTATTTTTTACATATATTTAAATACTATTAGTTCACAACAGCTTTAATCTATTGTTACAATATTTCGTAAGCTGTAGAATATGCATCACATGTATTTTTCTATAAATAGATTACAAACATAAAAATTTCATCACAGGGTTACCAGGCGAAATACACGAAAGATGAGAGATAAAATGAGATAGTCAATTAATATAGTTTTAATATGGCAATAATGAAACTAAAAGATTAGGGGGTTCAGGGGGGTCTACCCCCTGACGGGACTCGAATAGCCGAGTTTATATACATTTATCTATCTATCTATCTATCTATCTATCTATCTATCTATATATATATATATATATTATTTATGGGGATATATATATATTTAGGGGATATATATATATATATATATCCCCTATATATATATATATATATATATATATATATATATATATATATATATATATATATATATATATAGGGGGAGGTAGCCTAAAATGATACCATAGCGGCCAAAACGATCCACATATATTTTCTTAGATACGGACAGCTATCTACCAGGTAACACATAAACTAGTTGTACCAAGTCAAGAATAGGCAATGGCGGTATTTAAGCTATCTGTGTATTAAATGCCCATCGAGAAGAATACTTCAAAAAACTGGGTTTTATCATATCTCTCATTAGGTAAGCACCAACTTTCCTATTGATATAGAAATACAGTCTTTAATGTTCAAAAACATGACTTGGTGTACTGAATAGAGTATGTTTTTAGATGTGAAGTTTGTTATGTTTTTCAGCGTGTTCCAGTAATATTACCTAAAGTGGGCAGTCATACTGCCTGGTAAAATGATCCCTCGACTGAAGAAACTCCAATACCGGGTCTATGGTGTCATGGCAGCCCTTCAACCGTTCTCTAAATGCTCGACTTCCCATTACATAATTTAATTTATTTCTGCGTTTCTTGTAGGCCATAATTTTTGAATTACAATTTTAAAATATTTCATTTTATTATTTGTGACACTTTCTATTTTAAAATTTTCATAAAATAAATCATGCATACTATACGATTCTAAAACTTATTTTATTTCACTATTTATAGTCATAATTACTTTTACATGTTTTACTTTGCCGATAAAAAAGAATTTAAAATTATTTTCAAATGAAGGATCATTTTGCAATTGGGTTGAAGGTAAAATGATTCTTTAAATAATTTCTAAAAATTCTATTTTTTTCATTACTCATTGTACTTTTAAATTATTAATAAAATGTGTTTACGATGAAAAATATCTAGTGTAAAATATTCTATCAAAGGGCTAAAGTTTTATTCAAACATTTATGTTATTTCATGCAAGTTTTAACCATAAGGGTATCATTTTGGACCACTTTCCCCTACATTCTTTTATACATTTAGTGTAGTCTCCTATTTTTAAAAGAAACATAATTTAAGGCAAATTTCTGTCTTCTACACTATTTTACCATTAATTATATTTCCTAAAGCACCGAAAACTCCTTATGAAAAATACCTCTGAAAATTAAAGAACATTTTAAATTAATAAAGAAAATAAAATTCATTTCACGTTGCTCTTATATCATTTAGTTTGAAAAGTGTAAGTTTACTCCATTACTAGAAAACGAAATTTTAAATAAAGACTCCTACTCGTATCTACGCAAACAAAGTGCTTCAAAGGAGAATTTCCATAGAAATGACGAAAAACATAAAAATAAATAAAGTAACTAGGAAGACTAAAATTAGTATGGTAGCAGTAAATTAAATTACACAACATGTACCTCACAAAGAGACATACCGTAAAATCCTTGTCGTGAAAGGCTAATAAAACTATTTTAAAACACAGAAAAGATTTTTTCGGAATAATGGGACAATTGACAATAAACAGGAAAGCGTGAGGATGCATTAAAACGAAGAAGGATGAAAGAAGATAGGTTTTCATCAGCGTTTCTCTGCTTTCATCACACTAAAAATGTTAAAATTGTAAGCAGTAAGCAAATAATAAAACAGAAATGCGCAATCATTTCACAACTGATCTTTGCGAAGAAAAAATTGTCTTTCAGAATGAATTTACTTTTTACTTCCAAGTAGTAATATATTTTCGGTATGTAATGAACTTGGTAATTCCAAATGGAGTCTCACCCGCAATATAATGTTCTAGAAAAAAATTTAAAAAAATATATTAATTTTTTTTTTAGATTTTGTCTCTCGCAGTACACATGGTTTATATTCTACTATAAATAGCACAGCATGATTTATTGTACTGTATGGGAAGCCTGTGATTTTTACACAATTTAAAATAATGCGGGGCTTAAGTACCGGAATTTTCCTTAAAAAATAACACAAAAATAATAAGGTAAGTGTGATACTGTGCGAGTTCTTTGGCAAATTTGACCAGTTTTGTGTGTGTCTCTCGCTTATCACATGATCTTCCAAAACAATTTTTTATTGTTTACTTATAAAAACATATTTATCCATTATTAATTCAGTTTTGTATTTTATGTATTGCTCCATAAAAAATGCAGAACGGGTTTAATAATTGAATAAGTTCTAAAAAAAATCAGTCATACTCAAAATATTAACTTTTAAAAAATGAAAATCCGCAGTCTTACAAACAATAAGCCACAAAATGCCAAATATTTTTCAGTTTCTCATTATTATGAATTTCCAACATATTATTATGTAAAGTATCTCAAAAAGCGCAAAGATCCATCAGATCATATAAAATGCAAGTAATATCATATAATATTAAATACAGTAAATATTTGATTACAATTACTTCAAAGAAATTTCTAACTCCTCTTTTCCAAAATTTTTATTCTTTTTTTTTCTGATTCTCAGTAGTCTTTGTTGTATTTGTTTATTCTCTTTTTAACTACTCTACTCAAATTATGTCATTCATTACTCAACTAAATTAATCTAATTTGATTTGAGATCCCATATCTCTTTGTTATTGAGTTTCGTGTGCCAATGTGAGTCATCCTATCTTCATGATTCCAAAATTCTTTGTAACTTCGAATCTTACGTAGTTAGTGGTTGTGTAGACTGTTTGCATTAAAAAAAATGTATAGATATCTTTCTCCGTATTATAGACTATAACAAGCAGAGAGGGAAGAAAGGTACCCGTATGGTGAACGAACTTACTCTTCCTGGTGGATATGGCACTCCAAAATTAATTAAATAAATAAATAAATAAAACATCTAAAGGACAAGGGTGTGAAAAAGGCAAGTGGACATTCATCATACCTGTGGAAGTTATTTAAGAAATAAAGAAAACGGAAGACGTGGAGTTGTTCTGTCAAATATGTTTTCTATCACTTCTGGGTTCTCTAAGTATTTTTGTAATGTAAAAGTTTTTTAAAACATGTAACAAACTACTGCTACATGAGATGACTTCCAAAATTAAATTGGATGTTATGATAGAACAAAGGCTTCAAGAATTAGAGGATTTAATAAAAGTTAAAAGAATTAGAAATGCCAAATACGGGATTGTTAAGTTTCATATTCAAAGAAAATACAAGCACACGTAACTTATTCTAAAATGTTCATATATATACTATTAAAAATATAAGTTTTCATGCAAAATTATGCTTTCTAAACTAATCTTATGCTTTCTAAACTCTTCTGCAAAACTAATTCCTTACAAAGTTAAAAAACGCAGATATATTCTGTATCATTTTATATTCTGGTTATCATTGAAGCGTTACAGATCGAAAAAGAAACAATGCAAAACAGAAAATTCCCAGACGCAATGAGAAGAAGTGATAAATTGCATACTAATTTGGTAAAAGCAAAAACCGTAAAACAAAAATGTTCGGAAGAAAAGCTAATAAAATTTGCTTTAAACAGAGGAACAACGACAAAGGTTTGAAAATTGAAGCTCTAACATTTGACAACTGTTACTTATGCATGAAGACACGCAACATGAGTGAAAAAGTTAAAAACCGTGTATTTTTAATTTTCTTTTCTTATTGTACTCTTTTCTTTTTTACATTTCCGAAAAAAATTAGAATAAGAGAAATTAAAAAATTCAGACTTTGATGGCGTACGTGTGTTCCAATATTAATTAATAGGCAAATGTAAAGTTGTATATCAAAAAATATTTTAGTTCACACAAAAGATATTTAGAGTTTTTAGATCTATTTTATTTCAAAGAAATAATGACACTTTTGAACAGTTTTAAAAAGGAATAAAATAGTGATGGATACTTAAAAAATGTAAGATATCCATCGAAAAGTTAGAGTACGCATTATTACAAGTGCTTAACTCAAGAGTTATGGAACATTCAGGAAAAATTATAATAAATTCCTAAAAATTTCGAATATTTTCTTTAAAGAGGCCCCTGATATTTCCCCCTAGTAGGGGCGAATTATTCAATGCTTAAAAATTTTATGCTTTAAAACTTTCACGGGGTTTTCATTTTCATAAAAATAAATAATTATTTTATCAAATAAAAAGACATACATTTTTTTCAGTCTTAGTTTATTTATTCATAGAGTTTCTCAATTGTTGTGCCATAAGTCCATTAACAGAATCTCTAAAAACATTATTATGATTTAAGTAGTAGTATGACGATAGCGAAATAGCAAGTGAAAAATACTTGAAACATATTCTAGAATTTCGGTAATCAAAAAATTCTGAACTGTTAAAAGAACAAATATGAAAAGGAAAACATACCAATTAGCCAGCATTCATGTTTTCAGCAAAGCAAAATTCAAATCATTTCTCCATAATTATTAAAAAGTCATTTTTACTACATCTAAAAGAATTTGTAAATCAACATACAATAATAAACAAAAGTAATGGCTTAAGTGTACTCTCATTTCCTTTGTACTCATCCTGAAGTAGTCAACAACTTTTAGTGAATCTTTTTTTACATTACTAATTATGATGAAGTTGATTTTTTAAAATATTTTCATCTATTGTCTTTTTTTAGAGTGAATGTAATCTTTTTTCTTTTTGTCAAGCAGATGTGGAAACAAGTTATTCTGGATCAAAATTATTGCTTAAATTTTGCTTTGAAGATTTGTTTAAAAACATATTTTGAATGATTTTTTAATCTTAAAAAGTGTTGAATTAGCATGAACTCTTGAAGTAGCATGTTGAAGTAGTATGAGTAAAATGTATTGTTCTAAATAAATACTTTTGAAATATTTCCTAAATTGTCTTTTACTCATTTACGCAGTCATAAATATTTTAAATTTAGTATACAATTGAATATGAGTAACGGCAGAGATTTGTAAAAAAGTTTTCATTATTTAAAACATTCATTCCTCTAAGCACATTCGAAAACTTACACCAATTGTAGTATTCTTTATCCTACAGTAAGTTCTGGTAGTCATGATCGTAAGAAGTTAGCTAGCTTTTTATCCTTAAAGGGAAATAATTCAATGGGAAATAATATTATATTTCTTTGCCTGAGCTTCCATTTAAAATGTTAACTCAGACTACTAAAAAAAAATGTTTAAAATGCAACCTTATGGACACATTCTTTTTATTCATATGGTGATTTATCTTCACTGTTATTTGAATGTTTTTTATTCTTTCCAATGGGCTAGCACTTACTTCCACAAGCGTTTGAGACTACTAAGTACTGAACTACTGGCCATTTCATTATCGGGGCACACAATGGGCGGCCACCGTTGCCTCTGTGAGTGGTCTCAAAATATTGAACCAATTCCAGATGAGAGACCTAGAACCTGAAATAGGCACGCCCAGAGTTACTGTTTGAACATGGAGGACATTGGCAGAATTTTGAAGCATCTGATAATTTGCGTTAGCTGTTAAGTTTCGGTTTAACTGAAGTAATTGAATACCTTACTTATACTTTATTTACTACAAAGAACTTTTCTATTTATAATTTACCTGGTGGTGTTTCAATCAGCTGACATTTAAGGTTTGTGTATTACAATATTGGCATTAAAAGTTTCAGCATAATCTTACAAAATGCAAAAATGTTTGTTATGATGTTCTAATAAACTATTTCAATATTTTAATATTTTAGTTTTAATTTATTTTAATATTTTAATTTATAATTCAATATTTTAGAGCTTAACTAATCTAGTTGGATTCTTCATCTTTATATAATAGCTTACTTTAATTACGGTATTATAGAGCTTTACGCAATAAGACAGTGATATTTATCTAAGTGTAAAATTTCTCTATGTATCTATTTCCGTTGAAATTTGGTTAGGTCGATGTTCATATGTTATTAATTTATAATAACATGTGAACATGGACCTAAAATATATATATAATATTAATTTATAACTCATAATTCATGTTAATATTTATTTTAAAAAATTAGTAATAGTAAATCATACTTCGTACGTTTAGTTCTAATAATTACGAATAAAAAACAGATTCTTAATATCAATATAAAACTATATAGAATTAAATGAGAAAAAATATTTTTTAATAGGGAGAGGGAAATTTTGAATGTTCATAACTCATTCATTTTAGTTTAAATGTAATGAAAATTGGTATCCTGGGTTAAAATAAGCTAAATTTTAGAAATGTGTAGTGAAAACTAGGAGTTACAACTGGAAGAAACGGAGTTGTAAATGGCGTTTCAATGTATGGTTTCCCTAGTTACTTTCCGAACATGTACCGGGTAAGGAAAGTATTGTAATCATGAAAAAAATCGACTTCAAGATTTTGGTGTATTTACACGTTTTGAGGTCTTCTGAATCCATTTTTTTATGGCTATGGGTCAGTGTTTCGTTAAGTGTTTTTGTTTATTTACTAGGTTTAACGGGAAAAGGATTATTCTTTTTTTCTTTCTTTGGAATCATTCTTATTTTACTTCCTACTTGAGAAAAAAAAAAGTAATTCACAAAGGTAATTACACAAAAACGCAATGATGACACAATGCCTGCAAAGTATAGAGTGTCAAGTAATTCTGATCTCTAACTAGATTTTCTCAAAGGGAAAAAAAAGTATGTATAAAACATACTGCATTTTTGCGGATTTGTAAAGTTTAAAATATTTGTTTTCTATTCCTTATTTATTTTATATATGTTTCTTATGAAAAAATGTTACCCAAGAGGAAGTTAATGACGGTTCATACTTCTTAAAGCTCACCAACATTTTTTTTTATTTGGGGGAGGAACAGAAGAATAATTTATTAAAAAAGAGGACTAGATTTGATGAAAGCCTAAGTCAGTACTTCTCAAATAAAATAAGCAAGTGCTCAAGAGCATAGGTGTAAGATTTTTTTCTAGTTTTGAAAAAATAATGTCTACTCCATAGCCTTCAAAAAGTACTTAAATATCTTACGATTTCTGCTTTTTTTTTTTCTTTGCAGGTGCTTTTGTGGGTCTGATATTATACATCATTATTTTTAAGGCAACGTTCAAAATTTTGTTACTAAAGAGGAACTTTCCGAACTTCATTTTCTAGCTAGGTAATTTTTCACTTTTCGGGAAAGGGAAAGTATTACTAAATGGTAATAATTTCGTTACTTTTAGAAGGTGAGATTGCAGTGTGTACGCGTGTATCTAAAAAACAAAAAGTTAAATTAACGATATTAAATCACACTTAAGTTAATCAGTTTTGCTATTGATAGAAAATTGTGTATCAATACCTAAAACTTCATTAAAACGCTACACTATGGTTAAAGCGAAACTGCCTTAATTTCTTAAGGCATGTTGGGCTGAAAGACGTTATTATACCATAAATGATTGTTTAGCAGCTTTGTGTTAGAAGAATTCAAATCCCGTCAAATAATAGATCAAAATATATGGGTTACAAGACTTTAAGACCTAAAAACACATGAGCCAGACGTAAGTCTAAAAGATTTACGATCAACTAATATTATGAGTTTTCATCTCTCGTTGAATTAAATAAATTGAGATATTTAATTTTAGTCTATCCCTACCATCTAGTGCATGACATTTTTTAAGTGACTGTTATACATATCTATCGAAAATTACTTCAGAGATACTGCACAATGAAATAGTTAGTATTAAAGGTCGAGATTGGTAATATTTAGGGTGTCCAGTGGCGTAGCCAAGGGGAGGAAAGGGGCCACAACCCCCCATGAGGAATTTTTTGCCATACAAAGTGCACATTCTTCACTGCCTTACCACACACACGTATACATATGTGAGTTGCAGTAGTCGTAACCCCCCCGCCCATGAAAAATTTCTGGCTACGCCACTGAGGGTGTCAAATATGTTATAATAATAAAAGGGAAAGAAATTTAAAAATTTACTTTTAGAATTAGTAAATTAAGTAATAAATAATGACGTATTCATGATTACTGTGATCGTTTTCTGGTTGCACTTATTTTATCATTTAGTTTTAAATAAATATATATATTTTTTTGTTGTTTTCACTGTTGTCTTATACTGCTCTCTTTTAATGTTTTTATAATATTTCATTACAACACATAACAAATAAAACTGAATAAGTTTTCTGTGTTTTTTAACAAATATCTTTTTAGATTAATCCCTTCATTTTAATAAACAGTTTTTGAATAGTATTAAATTAAACGCAATGTATCGGAAAATTATGTAATGAAAAAATATGTCAGTTATGTGGATACTCTTATAACAGTAATGATGTATATAAAAAACATCAAACTAAAAACAGAAATACATAAAGGTAAACTAAATCCATACTAACATGAAAGTAAAAAAAAAAAGGAGTTTGAATCAAGATAAGCTGTAAATGCTATGTAAACATATATTGATATCAACATATAAGGAAAAGAATAAATTTGAATCAAAGCAATCGAAAACACAAACGAAAATTTCTGCCAAAGCCTTCTGTAAATAAGTCATACATATTTATCCGCTGCAAAACATGTACTTTAAGTTCAAAAAGTAACAGAGAACGAAATGAACGAAAGAGAGACGTATAAAAAATGTGTAAATAGAGCACTAAAATTTCCCATTCATTCCTATCTACACCTGTGACACAGCAAGTTTTCTTTTTTTATGGGAGAAGAAAAACAGGTACTCTCCGAGTTTGTGGCGTACATTGTTCTGAAATACCCTGCCTCGTGGGCTGAGCGCAACCAGAATGGGTGTTTGTTTTGTTTACTTTTATGAAGAAAAGAGTTCAGCTTAGTCAAGTGCAGAACTTGTAGCGCCATCTTTTGAGAAAAAGTAGCGTATGATAATTCCTAGGTTGCAACGCAAGTAGTAAAAAGTTGTAAATGCATTACTCCTTTTTATTGTGCGATTGGAAATGGATATTTACGTTAAATTATTTATATAAAAAATGCTTAGGTAATCTGTTTATTAAAAAATAGCATAAATAATTAATATCCATGTTTCAGACTAGTACATGTATTATTCAATTAATTGTGATTTGTGAAAAGCATGGCCTCCGAGAGAAATTTTATAAGGCGGGACAGAAATGTTCCCGGCCCCCCCTCCCTAACTTGTTTTTACCCCAAGAAATATATTTTAAATTCTGCCCAATTTTACTTTAAAAATATAAAATATTAACTTTTAACCCCGCAATATTAACTTTCAGAGGCGCAGAGAGCCAAGTCGGGGCCCCGGGGATAAAATCTTATCTGGGGTCCCTTTGCTATCCAGAAATCCCTTTGATGTCGTATTAGATCAATCATTTATCCTTATTAAAATTATTGAATCATTTCCAAAAACTTTAAATTATAGTAATTCGGCAATTAATTAATAGAATTAAAATTATTAATTTAAAAGAGTATTATTCTTTATTAAACATCCATGCTCTAAAAAATACCAACATTTTGTTTAGAAGTTTCGTCACCTACATAGAGAAACAGTATTTGAAACGTTAATATTTTTGCATGGCATGTTTCCTCAGTGTTGAAACAAATAATATTTTTATTCATACTTCCATGCAAGCATGCAGCAAAAAAATTCATTAGCCAAAAAAGTGAATTTACAAAAATTCGGAGGTTAGTTGATTCCCATAGTCAATCTGTCAGCTAAGACCTTTCTTACTATAGTGTAAATTATTGTAGGCTTCGATACTACAAAACAATTCTCAATGTTAAATAATATCATTTTCTACTTTCTAGTCATGGCATAACCGTTGAATAATACAGTCAATCACTATACCATTCTTGCAAAAAAAAACACAATCAGAAACACTTCTCGTTTTTGTCAAGTTGGTGGTTTTTGCTCTATCTGGCATTTTGTAATTTCATTCAAAAATTAATTTCAAGGCATGACGGATAATCTAAATTTGGACTTTTTTATTTTACAAAATTGACAACACACAATTAAGTATCATATAAACAGCAAAAGGGGGGCCCCTTCACAAGCTGAGGCCCAGGGGATTTTTCCCCTGCTCCCCCTCCCTCTCTGCGCCACTGTTAACTTTTTTAAAAAATAAAACAGTTTATATTGCGGGGTCATTTTTATTCTTACCTAAATTATAATTATAATATTAGTGTTTAGAATCTGTAATAATGTATTATAAAAATTTTAAAAAATGAAGTATCATTACGGTATTTTTATAACCAGATTCCAAAATTTTTCTTTGCCTTACCACCCTCGCTGTCTAACATGTGGGTCAAATCGCCATCACCAACAGTGTGCTATTTATCTGTAAATGCATCAGTTCATATTTTGCTAAAGTTAAACACACAGTTTCGAAAATTAATTATTTTCTCTTTTAGTGATTTTTATATAGAATGCTTAGAGAAAAGAATGAGTAAGGAAATCTTCATATTTAGCGATTTTTTATTCATGCTTGAAGATTAAATATATATATAAATGGTAGAATTAGTATATTTATTATTTGATTTTAATAATGGCTTTTCGTGCCTTTTTACTTGCAAAATTTCGTATAACATCATCAAAATTAATAGTTCTGGCAATGTCAATTTCGATGACAGATTCGATGCTTAGTCTTGCTAAGTCTACAAGTCGTTCTTGAGACATGATTGATCTTAACCCATTTGTGCCTGGATATTTTTGCGACTTTATTCGATTTTTACTGATAACAGAAATATTAGATAAATTTCTGATGTCAAGTTCTTGAACAAGGGATGATTTCTTTTAAAATCATTATGCATAAAAATCGAAATATCAACATCCTACTTGGTCATGTTAAAATATTTTGTAGAGTTAAGGCTCAATACTCATGAATAAAGGCTAGGAAAAATAAATAACGTTTTCGACTAATAGCGAAAATGCCGTCCCAAAAAAAGGGACGCTAGGCATAAATGGGTTAATTTTTATGAATTTCAATTTGCTGAATGATCGTTTAGCAGATGTTACCGTTGCTGGAATGGTTAAAAATACCCTAAGGGCAATGCAAACATTTGGAAATAGATTGTTCAGTTTATATTCTGTTCGTGTGTTCAATAAATCCAGAGGCTTTAAATGATGAATTCCAAAATTAGCTTTGTGGACGGATGGTAAGTGAATTATTTCCGAAAGAAAATCTTCACTATTCAGATCATCTTGGTACTGTTTCGATAG
This sequence comes from Cheiracanthium punctorium, assembly GCA_038373885.1. NCBI lineage: Eukaryota > Metazoa > Arthropoda > Arachnida > Araneae > Cheiracanthiidae > Cheiracanthium > Cheiracanthium punctorium. The sequence goes on along the minus strand of JAWZYV010000957.1, from coordinate 128,594 downwards.
AAATAATGCCTTTTCTTTCAAACTGCTTTCAGGTATTGTTAAATACTGCCATAATATTTGAAATTTACTTGACAAGTTTTTGAAAGCATCAAATTGTACAGTTAGACCCCTATGACACTATCTACCAAAGGATAAAATACGTAAATTTTAACATATTTATAATGTTTATCAGTTATACTGTTTATCAGTTAATACTGTTTATCAGTTTCTTCACTATCCAGATGATGCATCTTTTGTTTTTTGCGTCTCTCGTCATATCCACGGGAAAATGTTTTCTCGATCTCCATACTTAAAACTACAGTTTTAGCTTCAGACCAGACGGAATTCCAATCATTTTGAAGTGCTTTCAGATCGGAGAGCAATGTTCCTATATTTTCAGCTTCGACATCAATTGTTGTATTTCTGGCTTGGATGACTTTATTGCACATATTGATTCGAAGCAATATTTTGAACCACACAGCTGACATTAACGCACACACGAAAGATGACATATATAGAACTCCATTAATTTCATTTTTTTTGTTTTTGGAGTTAAATTTAAATCTTTCAATTCTTGCAGTGCTAACTTGATGCCATGAATGTGATTTGCAAACGGTTTGACACTGTGAATTCGATCTGACCATCTGGTATCTGACATGCTGTGAACTGCGCAGTCGATATGCTTCCGTAGCTATATTTCCCAGCGCTTCGGACTAGAACTAAATAAATTATAGGTTGTTTGTATTGAATTTTTTAAAAGTAAAGATGTAGAAAGGAAATGTGTAGTGTATTTTGAAAAATTCACGGGCCCCTTCTAGTTCGAAGGGCCTTGGGGTAGAGATGAGTTCGGGCTCATTTTTTGAAGCCCGAGCCCGAAGACTTTTAATCCGAGCCCGCCCGAGCCCGAGCAATATTATTAAAGTTGGAGCCCGAGCCCGCCCGAGCCCGAAATTTCAGCTAAAGACAAATAAAATTGACTACTTCATTAAGAGGATACAATAAATTTTGGAGCTTCACAGACCTTCTAGTCCCCGGTGCCGCTATTTTTTGAAATAAGTACGTCTATTTATCAAATGAATCACTTTTTAAAATCTGTTTCAAGGAGTATGTTCAACAAAGGAGAAATTTTTCACGAGCCCGAGCCCGCCCGAGCCCGAACGCAATCGTGAATTACAGAGCCCGAGCCCGAGTCGGGCCCGGGCTCGGGCTCGGGCTTTCGGGCTCGGGCTGAGCCCGTCTCATCTCTAGTGCCCAATGGATTATAGATACGAAGAAATCCACGATAGTGTTTAAAAAATATTTTTGTTCCATATTAATCTTAATGAGTTTTAACAAAAAATTAAAAAAAAAAATACTTTTTCCATAGTAAATACGAAATAGTAGAGGTCTGAAGTGCGAAGGCCCAGCGTTCTGTATTGCCTTATCGCGCGACTGTCGATCTAACAGTCTGGATTTTTCGTCGATTTTCTCCAGATGTAATATGAATACTCGTTAGAACCCCACAAAAGTTCTCCGACCAAGGCCATCCCCCCAACATATTTCGTAGACAGCCTCTGCGTAGCTCTGCCACAGCACAAACACACACTCCTGTAATAAATAAATACTGAGAACATAAAAATGAAAATTCTAAACGCTATTTTCGCTAAATTTAACAGAAAGGAATCCCACTAACGAATTTCCTAAAATATAGTGCTACGAATGCCTTCCCTAGAGTTCTTTAAGTTAGCAAAAAAAATAAACATTTTTTTTTTTTTATCTTCTTCATATTTTGCTTATATACGAGCGAGCCTAAAGCCGCAATAAGTAATGGGGCGCGCATTACTTGGAAAACAGCCAAATTATGAAACATGTATGCCGTACCACATATGATGCACTGTTTCTTCATAATCTTTCTTTATGACTGCAGGAAGGGAATAAGAAAAAGAAGCAGATGTAGAAGCGCGGATGAGATTTATAAACTTCAATTACACCAAGAAAAGAACATCCCACCAAGAGCTTAACAAACGATAAGGTCCGTGAATTTTTTCGTAAAATTTTATTTCGCTTTGGAAAAGGTGTGTAGAAGTAATTGGGGATTTTAAAAGAATGGAAGTCTGCATTCATATTGTAAATGCCTCTGTTACTGAAGTCGAGATTCAGGAAAAATAGTTAAAGTGATTTATGAGAAGATGACAGATTTTTATAATTTTTATGAAAGTAAATTTGCATTTAAACCAAATAAAAAAAATTATTATTGTACTTAATCAGGATCATATATTAATAAGCACGTTCAGTAGTTATTAACCCTTTGAGGCGCAACCCTTTCCCAAAGCTGAAGAAAGGGCAGCCGTTGTCATCGCTCGACTTAACTACCAGCAAGATGGCGGACGATAGAAACGTTCATCGCGTGCCACAGATCTAGAGACCCTTTTTTGTCGACAGCTGGCTGTGCCCGCGCACAGGGTCTCTAGATCTGTGGCACGCGATGAACGTTTCTATCGTCCACCATCTTGCTGGTAGTTCAGTCGAGCGATGGGAACGGCTACCCTTTTTTTCCGCATTGGGCAGTCTATCCAGCCGTTCTCGCATTCTTCCATTTTTCAGCAGATGTCAGTGCTGTTAAAAATAATCGTGACCATTTTTTTACGGGAAAGGACGTGCTAAAAAGTAAAGGATTCTCGTAGAGCTATGTCACTAGCAACTATTTTTACAGAAATCAAATCTTTCTTCGTGACTGGCAACAGTCAAAATTTCAGAGTTTGGTGTTCCCAGAGTGGGAACACTGCGCGTTAAAGGGTTAACTGAGTTCTTCCGTTTCTTTGTTTCTTATCCATATCAAATATTATATTATGCGAAATAGTATGCAATAGCCATCATATGTTTTTTTTTCTGCAAATTAAGTGTTATATTAATTGAAACTGTGGGTTAGTTTTAAATTTGCAGAACATACATTCCTTTATTTATATGATTTAGAATACTTAACTCTTTTGAAAATGATTTTATTATTATAGTATTATTATTAATTTAAAGTAAAACAAGCGGAATTTATACTATTATTGTCCCATTCAAGTATTTACGAAGCATTTTGCGTTATCGAGAGGAAGGAAGGAAAATTTATTTTACTGATGAGGAGTGGGTAAATTTTGGCCATACTAAAGACCGCACATGGCAAGACATAACACTGAAACCCCATAGGCAAGCATTTCTGGAAGGCGTATCTCCTGGACTGAAGCATGTAAATGCTTCTTGAGAATTCCTCCCTCTCAAATGCACTTACAATTAAAATTTATCAATTTAATGTTCCTCGGATAATTAAACTGCACAATATATTTATTCCGATTTTACTTTTACATTTACATTTTTGCGTGCGCCAAGATATATTTTGCTACATTTTACATTAATCAAAATAATGGTGGTCAAATTTTAATCGTTTTATGAGGTTGCTACTAGGAAAGTACATCGTATGCATGTTTATCTTCAGCATTTCAATAAATACACCGTAATAGTACAGTATTCTGCTTTGTGAGTCATAATAGCACTCTCAAACCTGACTGCCTGAGTAGAAGAAAAGAAAGGTCGAAGGTGACTGGACGACTGACCGGAAGCAGCTCATCAGGGAATTTTTTTTTTTTTCGAATCGAGCTATCTCCCTTGATTAAATGTCAAATATGGTTTCCCTTGTGTTGTTGAGAGCCAAATTCTTGAAAGGGTCGGAGCGATACAGGCAGAGAGATATGAAATGCTCTTCTAGCCTTCTACTCCACTTTCAGGTTAGGTTTGCCCCGAGTATAGTCGATATGGATCCTGTCGCCAGGAGCGTCGTTGTTGCTAGAGATATTCGGGAAATACCTGCCATCTTCGCAAATGTGCGTCAATCCCTATCCGGTAAGAGTGAAGCCTGCCATACAGCTAGCGGACGCTATTTTGAGGGATTTCTTTGCGTATGTACATCAATTCCATAACTCTTAATACATTGTTTTCTGAAGTATCCCCTCTCATTCTTCTGTTGATTCTTTCACTGTGCCAGTGGAAAACTACATTTAACATCTTACCGCTTGTGTTCCGAGCAACCTTTTACACCATTTACAACGCAACGCCACCTAGCGGCTAGAGGTTTGCGTTCCACCCATACATTCTAGGACAAAATTGCTTGGGTAGATGCACTCTATCACCCAATAAAGTTTTGGCCACTTTTTCCAACTCTCCCTGTATGCACACACAAGAAAGCTCGAGTCGATCCATCTACAAGTGCATGTTTGAATAAAATGTAAACAGATCGTGCAAACAAACGTACAAGAAAATGATAAACATATTTTTTTATTACTTTATGCAGATAAAAATAAACACTGAAAAAGCTGGTGCTTAACACTGAAAAGCTTACTTTTACCCACTTCAGTTGCTGTAATGACAGCAACTAAATATTGGCATAATTTTACCAGTAATTACAAAAGAGTGTGCAGGTAAAAAATAGTGTATATATTAAAAAGACTTCCAAAAAAGCTTTTATCTTATGTTGCGGTTAGTGTCACTAAGACATTGCAAGCCCCTATGTTGGCATATACCAGTTTAAAAAAATATATAAGAAAATAAATATAAAAACAGGGAAAGTACCCTGTTGTCCCACTTTAAATTTTGAAGTTCTTGATATTAAAAGCTAAGAATGTTGTTGAATGTCTTATCTTAACACTTGAAATTTTAATTAGTGTACCTGTCATTTTTCACTAATCTGTAAGGTTAAAATTTTTGAAGCTTTATTAAAACATAGTTTCAATGCATTTTCTAAAATTTTTGACACTATCCGTAAAATTTTAAATAACTTACAGTCTTCAAATTTTTAATAATGTTATTTTTTCCTAACTGTTAGGAATATTGAGTATATTTAGATAAATTCTTAAACATCCAATGGAATATTATAAAGCACATTATTTTAACGATGAAAGAGTTAGGAGTAAATTAAATTTATAATTCATTAGAAAATTTGAAAGATCGCTGATGACATTTTACGGTCTCGTTTAATTAAAGCTGAATAAAATACATTATAAATTCACCAGTTTTCAATTAATTGAACTGTTTTAAATAAAAATAAATAATTTAGAAATTATGCGGTTTATGGGGGGAGGGGGACATTTAATATCCCTTGTTGTTTATAGTTTTACGTTTCAAAATTACAAATGTTTAATATACGTTTCTAATACAAAAATAAAATGTATTTTTAAGTAATCAAAAATACCATACTGAATTAAACAAACTGAAAGTGACTTGTACGAAAGATACATAGCTTTCAATATGTAATCAATGAAAGAACTAAATGTATTTATAATGTATAGGTATTATTTTTCCTGTGTGTGTATAAATACTTTTATGAAACATTAAAAAGTGCAGTCCAAAATACAGTCAGTACGTTCAGAAGACGTTTTCTGAACGTTTATAGACGTTCAGAGAAATTACGTATTTTCCGGTAATAACGCCGCGGCGTTAAACAATATTTTACTTTTTCGGAAACAAAAATGCGGCCAATAACTGGGTGCGGCTTGTAAGTAGTTCCAAAGTTACAGCTGATCATTTAACCCCCTCTCCAAAAAAAAAAAAAAAAAACAACCTTAAATCTGGTTAAGGAACAAAATAATCCATGATCTTTTTCCGTTCCTATAAAAGTCTCGCATGGCGAAAACCCATCACGGTGTTTACGTATAGTAACCTTTTGTATAGTAACATTTGTTTTAGTAACATTTACGTATAGTAACATGGATTTGTGTATAAATCGGGCATTTAAAGCTCGCATGCGTCATCACTGGGAATCGTGGATGTCGGCAGAAAATCATACGTTTACGAAAGGAGGCCGGATCCGTAAAGCAACTTATACCGAAGTTTGCGAGTGGATTTTGGACTCCTGGAATAAAATTCCGAATGGTATGGTAGAGAGAGCCTTTCAAAAAGCCGAAATTATGGATTTTTCACAAAATAGAGCTAATGGGATTCCTGCAATTTCTAGTGTGTCTTCCGATGATGAAAACGGTTCAGATGTTGATGAGCTTTTTGCATATGTTCCAGAGTGACACTGAGAACGAGGGTTTTGACGGATTTTCTGTAGTAGAAAACAGTCTGTAGTATATATATATATATATATATATATATATGCATATGTGTATTCTAAAAATAGATAAATAAATTGTACTGATAATGACGTATCGACAAAAATCGCAAATTTATATATTACATGGTAAGTTATTTTAATTATAATTGTTTAGTTTTATGTGTACTACTTTATAGTATTACCTAAAATAACACATCTAAACTTGATAAGCTTGATTCTATAATACTTCTAAAAAAGTGCGGCGTTATTCACGGTGCGGCGTTAAATTAGTTCTATAAATAGAAATAATTATCTATTTGCGGCGTTATACACGGTGCGGCGTTATTACCGGTATGTGTGTTTGCTGGGTAACTGTTTTAAATGAAATTATGAGTAACACATGCAGATATTACAACTGAAGAATATTTTGTAGAATTAAAATTAAAACAGACTTGAATATTAAAACGAACAAGGTAAATGTTCATTTATGCAATCACATTACGTATTCACATTAATTTCAAAAACCTATTACAGGAACTTACCGAATGTAGATGTTTTGAAACTAGCATAAACCTTCAAAAATTTTCAATGCCATTAATAATTACAGAAACAAAGCTCATTTTTAAGTATAATTTCAAAATTTTTATATAAGCACTCAGTAACTGAAGTGGTGTTGAATTAGCTTACTGAAATTTGACGAATTTTTATTCATTTCAATGCTTACTTGATCACGTCTATACGTGTTTATTTCTCTGTTCTGATAAATATTAAAATAATTATTTAGTAATGATTATAGTGTATATTTTTTAAAAGAAATCTTCTGCTCGTGTAGCAAAAAAGAATACAGGACAAGACTGAGCTACGAAACTAGCAGAGGTAGGTCACGTCTGGCCTTGCAAGAATACCTAATCGTACATGAATGAACATCAGAAAAGTTTTCATCCCAAGTTACTTATGCTTGATAGCACGTGATAAAACATTTTAGATCTAGCTTCATTTTATCTATTTTTTCCAGCACACCAAGCAATTGTACGATTATTACACAGTTTTTTCGTAACACGTATCTAGGCATGTGTTAGGCGATGTTAAACGATACTTTTAAGCTATTTGTTTGCAGTCAGCTGCACTATTCCAAAAGTGACAAAAATAGCAACTTAGTTCCAAAGTTTAAGCAGCAGTCATTGCTTTTCGGGTTATGTAGCTGGATAGGGAAGTTACAGGGAAAATTTGCATCTTTGAAAAGAAAACTGCATGAACATTTTAGTAAGGAATGTCATCGAACTTCGAAGCCAATCAATAAGAAATATACTTCGCAGGATTGTAATCCTTTATTGGCTGTTTTATGCAAAAATTGAATTACCTTCAACATGAGTTTCCCCAGAGTCTTCCATTCTTCATAGGTTAAAAATGAAAATGGACAAGAAAGAGGTTAAAAAGCAAGGGAAAAAAACACCGGCACGCATGCATTTATTGATGTCAAGCAGTATTTTTGGTGGTCTATTTTCCCTCAGTTGTTCGTAGCTAGTCAATTGTCTGCTTTGAAACTTTCCCGACTCAGTTGACGGCTATCGACTGTTCTAACGACCTTTTGTCCTGTTCCTAAACTTTTTCAGCCTATCATAAGAGCTCATCAAATCTCCTCCCTGTGGTTCCTCCTCAAGGCGGGGCAGAGTTAACGACTTGGCTTTTCAACCGGTTCGGGGATAATCGACCCCCATATTCCTTCCTGGCATTTCAGTTGGATCAGTCGAACTCGAAAGATTGCAATTGTCCTTTTCCAGAACTGAGTGGTTTAAGTCAAAGTATGCAATAAATAAGAAGAACCTTTTCAAAATAAATAAATAGATAAATAAATTCGTAGAGAAATCTCAATAAATCGAAGCATGACGTTCCAATTGTATATCCTTTCCTTACACAAATAAATTGTTATCTTTTCTTGCATAAATCTAAGTTTTCGCTTCACATCATTGTAGTTACTCGAGATTATATGTGTTAAATAATATCCGTGTTTTATCATGCTTTGATTAATTTGTAGTAGACTCGATATCACATCAATCTTCATGCTAGGTAAATAGCGTAAATAGTTTAATCCTAGACTAACCTATCACTGGATGAAACCGTGTATTTACCATGCGATATTAAATAAAGCTGTAATTTACATTCAGCTTGGGAATAATTTATACTTCAACTGCTTCAAGTTGTAATTGGCCATGAATTATGCGCATGATAGCTGATGGGCGTGGACAAGTGTAGCTGAACAGAAATATTTAATAGCACATTTTGCTTTCAAGAGATACATTCACGTTCATTTACAGAATTAAAGGGAACAACTATCCCTTTGATATACTAAATTAATCTGGGTTGGACATAATTACAGTACAGGCAGCTGGGGACATTATAAAGAATGTAATAGGACAAGTATAACACCATTTTCCCTACATACTGCTTAGAATAGATCTTAAGAAATTTATTCAATTTTATAAAGAATTTACTGTGGTACATATAAAACCATTTTCTACTCATGATATTTAGATTATTCGGAGGTGTTTTGTTAAGAGTATATTGTGGCAGAGATACCTTTACTTCGTATAGGTACTGCTTATTTAAAACATAGCGAGTTTATAAAAACAATTGCTGGTGCAATCCTAACACCAATTTTCATATATGCTATTTAGATCCTAAATACTCAATTTCGGAGTGGGTTGCAGTAAAAAAGGGACAACTACGTTCTAAACAACCACAATTGAATACAATTAGACCTTGAAATAGACTATGATTAAAACCTTGCAAGCGAAGTTTGGTAAATATATGGACTTTTACCTAATTCGTTAATATGAGTTATGAATTAAATAAATGACTAATGTGATAAAAATGCAATTATTTATGATATTGATCAAATTTAGTTGGGGTTTAGTATGCATCATAATCGGCGAGTATGCAGAATTCCTGGATTTTTTACATTGACCGAAACTAAATACATATATTTTGTTTCATACAAAAGTAAAATTAAGAAGGCATAATTTTGACAGGGTTTATTATATTAACAAAGTTTACTTATTTTTTAAATCATGAAGCGTAAATTGCAGAATATTGAAGATAATTGAGTCGTTGCAAAAATTTTAATGATAATAAGTGCACCTAAAAATATTTACGTATACAATTTTTATATACGTGGATATCCTTTCTGATTTATAGATATTATTTAGAATAACCGGTGTACCTCATTTTTTCGCATTTTTATTCAAAACTTTGATCAAGATTAATATTTTAGATTTAATGAAAATGTGATTAAAATATTATCATATGGTTGAATAAGGTATCATCTAGAGAGAGCTAGAGACATTCAATAAAATACTTACACAACTTACAATTATATTCGAATAGTGGAGTTGATTATATCAAACATACGCTAAATTATCCCTAAATGATTCTTATAAAAATGTAAAGTTAGTGGCACTACAGCCAATCTTCAGCCAAGGCCTGAGCATTTTTTTCTTTTAAATTCTCCAAGGAAGCTTGATCCTCATTTCATCGATCCACTTATACTCGCAGTATTTACATAATATTAAATATTCTAAGACTAACATTAGAACAACTTCGATGATATAATACTTATATTTCATGCTTCCATGATTGGTCTTGAATGATAGCCGCATATATTTTTACTGATGTGTATAAAAGTAAAAGGGAAATGGACATTTTTGTACACTAAACATTGAAAATCAGAGAAAGAAAAAGAATAGTTTCCACAAAGCGCGTATAGTCCAGCATTTGAGTTATGTCTTTAACATATATAATTTTATTTCAAAACTTTTGCACTTCATCACTTACGCTAAAGTGCGCATTAACATAAAATAATAAAACATTGAGTGTAAAAGTTTAAAAAAAAGATACTTTTGGATATTAAACTGAAATCTGAAATTCATGAAACCTTTTACAATACTATAAACTCTTGAATAAAAAAGCGTGAATAGGAATTAGCCCATAAAGCACACAATGCTGCACTTGAGTACTCACAGAAATCACTGAAAAGTCAGCTAATTGTTATTTTTGCGCTTAAAATCTTGTCCGCGCCCGAAAATTATGCAGCAGTTTCCATGTTTATGTTGTGTGAACACTTCCAAAATTTTCGCCACAGGAATTAATATTAAACAGATGTTACAAGCAGCATTCGTTTTCCGTGCTCTTTCAACGCTCACATATTAATTTAGGTAATCATAAATATTCATTGATCGTACCTAATTCTAAAGAAAATTCTTTACGGTTTTCTTGCTTTAATAATTTTTCTACGAAACAAATTAATTAAATCTATCACCTGTGTGTTTAGGCAGTGATTTTTCTAATGCTCGATAGAGCTCGACGTTTCCCAGGAGTGTAAAGAGATGGGAATGCTTATGCAATGTGATGATTATTTATTAATTACAGGTATTTAAATATTTGATAAACGCTTACATTTAATTTGAAGAGTTTACTCAAAAGAGAAAGTTATTTGCTATAATTTTCTAATGTATATTTAAGAGTGTTTTATGTACTTAATAATAGAAATTTTTTTAAAAGCTAATTTTGAGATTGTTTCTAATATAAAATTAATAGTAATTCTCCTCAGAGATGATATGGTACCTTTAAAAAGTATTTATTTTAAATAACACTTGATATTTTAGATTATACAGATTTGAATTTCTCAGAGGAACAAAAAATAGTCTTGCTTTATAATTTGACCGGCTCATAGAAGCACCTTTGACTGAGAGACATACCAATAATAATGAGTTTCAATAAAATTTCATTTACATAAAATGTATGAAAAAAATATTGTCTCATATCACTCATATGATGAAAATGACTGGCTTATGTATATGCAATTTTTTGGTCCAACTATAGAATGAACTACCTACAAAAGTTGACAAAGTTTATGGACTTTTTTGGGAAGAGAATTATTTGCTTGACAAAGTATTTTCATGAAATAATTAAATCAGCGCATTGGACAGAATTGTAGTAAATATTACATTCATAAAATCTCATTGTTAAAAAGGACTAAAACAATCTTATAAATAAAAATGAAATTCTGTTTGTTTGTTTGTTTGTTTGTTTGTGGATTTGATTCGTATACAAATCCACAAAAATGGACCTATCGGCCTGAAATTTAGCACAGATATGTAAAATAATATAGAATAAATCATAGTCCACTTTAAAACTTTGAAAGTCCACCCGTTCCTGGAATTTAAGAGATTTTTTATGCTCTTTACGCAAAAATCTTTCCGTAATTGTAACCCCTGTAGTGAAAAAAGTGTGAAATAAGGATCGTGGTTGCCATGTGTGGCGATTTTGCCGAATAAAATGTCGTTTGTATACAAATCCACAAAAATGAACCTATCGGCCTGAAATTTAGCACAGATATGTAAAATAATATAGAATAAATCGTAGTCCACTTTAAAACTTTGAAAGTCCACCCGTTCCCGGAATTTAATAGATTTTTCATGCTCTTCACGCAAAAAGCTTTCCGTAATTGTAACCCCTGTAGTGAAAAAAGTGTGAAATAAGGATCGTAGTTGCCATGTGTGGCGATTTTGCCGAATAAAATGTTTTAAATTCTCAAAGTAAAAATAAAAGAATAATAATGATTTTTTTTTTGTTAGTTTATATTCGTAAGGTTATTTTTTTTTAATTATAATATCGTGTGCATGGGAAATCAGAGCAGGAATGTAATGCTTTACACGCAAAACAATAAGAATTGAAGATTTCCGAGGCTAATGTGTAATTTTTTTTTAGTTTGGCGAAAAAATAAAATGGCTGAAATATGGATTTTGAGTAAGTGAGTTCTAGCAGTTTGCACAGTTTTCGGCTTGGCGCAATTTATTGAGAGCTTAAGGAAATAGATTTTTGAAAACAAGTGCAAAGGTTTTATTAGAATACAGCATTAAATTTTAATGATCCGTGAAGAAATAATGCAGTTATTAAAGGATTTCAAGCGATCTAACTTCAGAATTCTCGCCAATTGACTACATTGATTTAAGTTGGGGGGATTCCGCCAAATTTCAGAAAATTGAAATCTTCTCATTTAGTACATCGGAGTAACGATGAATGAAACACATTATAGTTGATAATTTAAAAAAAAAATCGGCTGTATTAAGGGATTCCAATTTTCAAATAAATGCGTGCTACTCTTTGGCGATCGAACCATTTCCCATATTGAATGTTGTTAAGTCAATGCTTCGAATGATTCCCTGAAAAAACTCTTGCAAAATGGCGTATGTTGGCACTCTGGCGAGGGTTAGATTTGAAATTGGATTTTATTTGAGACTGGTATATATAATAACACTGGTTATAGATAATAATGAATGTTGGTATGTTTGTATGAGGTTGAAAAACTCCAGCACCGTTGAGCACCGTTGCACGATGAAATTTGGTTCACCTAAGTCTTTTATAATGGAGAAGGTTTTTATGCTATCCGTTTTCCTTAACTTGCCACTTGGTGTCGCAGCACAACGTTGAATTCTATTCCGTTTAGCCGTTTGCTATGCGGATATCGTCCAACCGATTTCGATGAAATTTGGTACACGCGAATATTAGAACACGGAGAATATTTTTCACTATCCATTTTGCTGTAACTTGCCGCTAAATGGCGCTGCAAAGCATCAACTTCTATATCGTTCGACTGATCGGCATAAAATTTTTTATACTTACACATTTGAGCACGAAGAATATATTCTAACTGCGTTCCTTTTGATGTTACTCACCACTAGATGACACTGCAATGCATTATTATTTTAACTCGCCACTAGATGACGCTGCACCAGGCCAAATTCTTGACCATTCAAACGGTCGCTATGAAAATCAGTATACATAGCTATTTGAACAATGAGAATATTTTGGCGTTATCCATTTTTCTATAACTCGCCACTTGATGGCGCTGTAGCAAATACTTTATTGAATCACTAGATGGCCCTGCAGTGTATCACTTCTTGACTGTGCAAATAATCGCTATGAAAATAGGCATACATAGATATTTGAACACGGGGAAGAGTTTGGCGCTATCCATTTTCCTATAACTTGCCACTAGATGTCGCGTCAACACATGAACTTCAGGACTGTCCAGCCGATAGTCATGAAAATTCGTATACGTCGATATCTGAATGCGAAAAATATTTTCGCCGTATCCGTTTTGCTAAAACTCGCCACTAGATTGCGCTACGCCGCATGGCCTTCTGCACCGTACAAACGATTGCCTTGCAATTCGGTATGCATGATTATTGGACACAATATAATGCGATATCCACTTTGCTATATCTGTTTATTACAATGAATAGTAATCACCACAAATCGTAATATCAAAAAGTCCATTCATTCCCGTGCGAAGAACGGGTACTTCAGCTAGTACACTATATTTATTATAGGTCTATTATATTACTTATTACATTACTTTTATTGTATTACTCTTTTATTCTCTTACTTTTATTATAGGAGAAGGATCTAAAATAATCTTCTTAAGGGGAAAACTTGCATAAAATTGCATAATTGTTAAATAGATCTTTGGACCTTTGCCACAATATTTTGCACTATATTTTGCATCATAAACATATTTTAAATCCAAATTGAGTTACCAAAATACAACATTTTGAAAAAGAGTCAAAAGGATCATTTTACCCTCTCCCAAGGGCAAAACGATCCTTCATTTGAAGATAATTGTAAATTGTTTTTTATCGGCAAAATAAAAGATGTAAAAGTAATTATGAGTAAGCATAAATAAAATAAACATATATTACGCAATGTTTATTTTCTGAAAATTTTAAAATAAAAGAATGTCACAAACAATAAAGTGGAACATTTCAAAACTATAATTTCAAAATTATAGCCTACAATGAACGCAGAAATAAACTGAATAATGGAATGGGAAATCACGCATTTTGAGAGCGTCTGAAGGGATGCGATGACTAGCACCGGGTACTGGAGTTTCATCAGTCGATGGATCATTTTACCCGGCAGTATGGCTGACCACTTTAGGAGGTATTACTGGAACATGCCACGAAACATAACAAACTAAACAAGTGTAAAAACAAACATACTCCATTCAGTAAACCCAGTCATATTTCTGTAAAAACTGTATTTTTAAATAAATAGAAAAGTGAGTGCTTACCTTATAAAGGATACGATAAAACCCAATTTTTGAAGAATTCTACTCACCCGTAACACACCGATCGCTTAAATATCTCCACTGCTTCTTCTGGACTTGGTACAACGAGGTTTTTTTGTGACTTAGATGATAGCGCTGCCGGAAGAAAACGTATGTGGATCATTTTGCCCGCTAGGATCATTTTGGGGCACCTTATCATAATACCTTTTTTTGTATTTGTAAAAACAATATTCTTCGAGTTTCCTTTAAGAACCGGATTCATGTGTTACGTTTTACTAGGGAAAAATTTGCTTAGAACAAAGCTTTGAATTGTGGAAACTCCCGCAAGAAGCTTGTGAAGGATTTGAGGCTAATTCACATATTACGGAACAGATATAACGAGAATTCCGTAGGGTCCCTGAAACGTCGACCAATCAGATTGCACGAATGTCAATTTCTCTCTAATCTTATTAACCTCTTGCAAATGAAGTCGCGGGGGGTAAAAAGCTCTGGCAAATCTGCAGTGGTCATAGAAAATCAAATAAAATAACTCTGCTGTTTGAGCCTCGACAGGGGGAGACACCCCCTAATTTTTGAAGTAAAACTTCTTAAGGCGCAACTAGGGAGTAACTCGGATTTTTTTTTTCTGACGGAAGTAGCTCACATGGTTTTGGAAAAGCGGAAGCTGCCTGCGATCGAACCCAACCAGCAGGCGAAAACTACGGTTTAAGAACACGGTGATAGAAAAACATGAAGAAGTGGAACCTACAATCGATCCAAACTAGCAGACGAAAACTTGAGTACGGAAACAGAATAATACCTCGAACAAAATCAGCAGAGGATAACAAAGGTTTAAGAACACTGCCATAGAAAAACGCACTAATAGACCCTACGTGCATTCGATACCAACCAACAGAAGAAAACACCAGTTTAGGAACACAGTTAAAGAATAATGCCACAACATAGACATTCTCTCGATTCAAACACTACGGAAAAACCACGAAGGCGAATTTATAGGAGGGGACATTCTCTTAGAAAGTTGGATAACGCCGTTGTTGTAAACAGATGGCGCTACGCACACTGGGTAACTGAGCATCTTCTGTTTCTGCGCATCTCAGGTTGTTGATATTTCCATCGAGACGAAGTAAATGGGGATCGTTGAATTAGCAGAACTTAAAAAAATTAAATACATAGACTTATAAACGTGATATATAATAATTACTGGCTTCAGATGTGTTTTAATTGCATAATTGTCTCAATACTGTTTCGTAATTAATATAGGCAATAGTTTCGAAGCGAAGTAATGTCGTGTTACTATTTTGTCCAAAATCTGTATTTTCAGAAATATTAGTAAATTTAGAAGAATACAGTTTGTGTGAATGCAATATTTAAAATGTATATTTATAATGACGATCATACTCAAACAAGCAGAATTTACATTTATTTCATACTGCAACAAATTTTAACACAGATTTAAATTTAAAAACTCATATTGAAATATTAAATTCATGTTACATAAAGCACTCAATGAATTCTAAGCCATTTTCTAATGTAGATATATACCGTGGCAGACGAAAAACTTCTTTTCTGTCTGCCACGATATACGCACTCATTAACAAATATAAACTCAATATTTTAATTATCTTAAGATAGAACATCTTTTTCTTTTTTTACTCATTTGCTATTAAGGCAACCAGGTAAGCAAAAGGGAAAAAATATAATTAAAATTTAGTGCTCGCGTTCATAATCTCGTTCACATGCTAGGTTGGAAAATTAAAAACAAGTAAAATTAGTTATCAGTCACCACAGGAAATGCTTTACTCTTTTACCGCTAGGATGGCTGCACGTTACTAGATTTCCAATGTTTACATAATTGAAATTTATCTGGGGTACCAAAAATCCAGTATAGCAGCTATGGAGAGTGTCCACTCCCATAATATATCTCCGTGTTCAAAACGGACACTTTCTGGATGCTAACCCAATATCCAGACGGAACAACGGTTTAAGACCAAGGGTATGTAACGCCACAAAGAAACAAACACTGGCTGCAAAGGGTTTAATAACAGAATAAAAGTATAACAAATGGACACTCCGTGGATTCTAACCCAACCTCAAAACGGAGGCGGTTTAACCCGGGGATGGAACACCACAAAGAAACGGACCCTGGCTGCAATCAATCCCAAACAATAGACAGAACCTGCAGTTTAAAAACAGGGATACATAATAGTAATTCGAAACCTACCAGCAGACGAAATCAACGCTTGATAGGATGACGCCTAACACTGTGATAGGAAAACACAAATAAAATGTACACTACCTGCATTCGAACCCAACAAACAGAGGAAAACATCAGTTAAAGAACACAGTTAAAGTATAATACTAGACTATGGACATTCTTCCCATTCAAACCCAACCTCCAGACTGAACAATGGCATAAGAAGACAGTTAATGAATAATACTACAACATGGACACTTCCTGGATTCTAACCCAATTTCCAGACGAAACGACGGTTTAAGAACACAGGTATGGAACACTACAAAGAAACAAACCCCGACTGCAAACGGTTTAGAACACAGTTAAAGGATAATACATGGACACTACCTGGATTCTAACCCAACCTCCCGGGGGTTGGGTTAGAATCGGTTTAAGAACGGTATATGGGGATGAACGCCACAATGAAAATGAATCTGGCTGTAACTGAATCCAACGTCAAAGTTTTACTTCAAGTTTTACTTCAATCGCGCGTAAAGATTACACGCACACACTTTTTTTTTTAAGTTTCATTATTGCCATATTAAAACGATATTAATTGACTATGACATTTTATCTCTCACCCCTTTTTCTTTTTCTTTTATTCTTCCTTTACATTTATTTCGTCGACTGGAAGTAGGAGGGTTTCCTGATCTTTCCTTGCAATTGCAAACGTAGGTCGATGACAACTTGGCGAATTGAAACGCTGAATAAACATAATTACGAAACATGGAAGCATAAAACATGGTCTCATAAAATTAAGGATACATCAAGAATAACTTGTAAAAAGTGTAAACGCATCGGGCACTGGGCAAGCCAATGTGAAAGTGGAAAAAAGAATAATTTTAAAAATAAGCCTAACAGCCTGGGATTCTTATCCACTCTGGATGACTCGCCAATAGGGTTACCAGGCGAAATACAGCAACCCTTACAGCAAAAATACATGTGATGCATATTCTACAGCTTGCGAAATATTGTAACAATTGATTAATGCTGTTGTCAACTAATAGGATTTAAATCTATGTAAAATACATATGCTGCATATACTACAGTTTACGAAATATTGTAAGAATAGATTAAAGCTGTTGTGGACTAATAGTATTCAAATATATGTAAAATTTTGCCGCATTTTTGAAACAACTTTCAATAAAGGAGGTGAGAGATAAAATGACTTAATCATTAATACTTGCTATTGAACTAAGGTTTCTTTAGTATAAAACATGATCTATAATATAATAATACAGTCGAACCTCGATTTAACGTACTTTGATTTTACGAATTCTCCGATTTAACGAGTATTTTTTCTGTCCCGACAAAAAGGGTGCTAAAATGCTCTGATTTAGCGAATTTTTAACTTTTATTTAACGAAAAACAATTGCTAAAATAAAATTCGCACATAAAACTAAAACTCGGAATTTTTCGTCACACAAAATTAATATTGACAAAGAGTTTTGGAAAGTTAAAACAAAGCCACAAAAACAAAGCACTATCAAGTATGTAGGTATGTATTATGAATTAAGTTTTAAGAACAAGTAACATTAAAGAATTTAGACAATTTCAAAGTTGATCTTATAACGTATAATAATTTTTCAGCTCGCAGTCAACAATAATCATTCTTTTTTTCATATCTATATCTAAGGGTATTTTGCATTGATATTTTTATACCATACGCTTTACAAAATTGGATATTCGATTTAACGAATTGCTTCGATTTAACGAACCGTTTTTGTGGGTCCCAATCAATTCATTAATTCGAGGTTCGACTGTATATGTATATAATATGGTAAATTACCATACTGATAATTAATTTCTTTCCTTTAAAGTATGTGAAACGAATTATTCTAAGACTTATTGTGTTTCTCTTCATGTACGTTTCATTATACCGGTTGAAATTCCGTTTAATGCACATTGCAATTTTCCATTGTACTGTGGAAAAAGATTTTTAAAAATGTTATCTTTAAGAAATAACGACAACCAAATAAATGCATTTGCTGCAGCGAGATGATATCAAACACATATGCATCGAAGCATCATCAGAACGAATGAGAAAACAGTTTTTAAAAAAACGTTGAGCTTTACAAAAGCACATACATCTGGCAAGAATCTTGCGGACTGGGGAGAAATGGTTTGGAATATCTTCTCTTCAAACTGAAAAGCCCTCCCCCCCCCCTCTTCTGAAATCCATTATTTCAAAAGATGGCATTTTCTCCATTGTTCTACACCTCAGACTTCTAAATAGAAATTTATATGTAAAAAGGATCATATATTTCACACTTTTGTTGTCACAGTAGATATTTAATCTTTCGGACAAGCGCTATTTTCGTTTCCGTTTCGATTTCCACGACATTTTCTTTTTTTTTTTTCTTTCTTCCTTTTGTAGAAACATTTTCTCTGATGTGAAGGAAAAGTAACATGTAAATATGAAATACCTTGTCACGATGAAACATAAATGTTTCAACCCTGAGAAAATTTTGTCATTTCGAAACAATTGAATTCGAAAAGAATTCTTTATGTGTACCATTTTTTAAAGAAAAAAAAATGTTTGGAGTGTTGGAACTGTTGGCGGCTTGAAACTAAATAAATAGTTTGAACATTTTCGATGATGTATTTTATATTTTTTGTATGATGTTCAGGTTGTGATCGCAGCTTTCAAAATATTTAAGAAATCCTTTATTTTAATTCAGAAACCTCATTGTCAATTATACCATAAATAAGGACAGATGTATATTTTTAAATATTATTTCAATCTAAGTAAGGAAGACACAAAAGAAATTTATGAGTTTTTCATTTTATTATGTACTGGATAGTTACAATGAATAAAGAAATGTTTGAAGTACGATTACTGGAAACTTATTTTAGTTAATGAAACCAAATTTGCTCAGCAGGAGTTCCAGACTAACCAAATTATGCTTCCGATAGAGAAAACAGTTCTCAAAAGGGAAGAATATGGTGATACATATCACATCAGTTAGCATATTCACCCACTGAGTCAAGAGAAAATATGCAAATATCACCTCCTGATTTCATCCCAATTGTATAGATGAAAGGTGGTTAAGAATGCAAATCACATGTCGTTGGTATTCATTTGTTCATTTAACATATCTCTCATTGTGTGTTACGTGTTATAATGTAACGTGTTATAATACGTAATGTTATAACATTCACGTCTCATTTAACATATCTTCATTTAACATATCTCTTCATTTAACATATATCTCATTGTGTGTTACGTGTTATAATGTAACGTGTTATAATACGTAATGTTATAACATTCACGTCTCATTTAACATATCTTCATTTAACATATCTCTTTATTTAACATATCTTCATTTAACATATCTCTTCATTTAACATGTCTTCTTCATTTAACATTTCTTCATTCATTGCCGCACTGTGTGGTCTTCTCCTGGGAAAAACACCAGCCTTTTTGAGAATTTTCTCTTTTTAAAATAAATTACCACACCATGGCCTTTTACACCACCACGCTGCGTATAAATACAGTATTGCTTATGAAATTGCCGCTTCAGTTTTACCGGTAGTGTGCATTTTTGGAGGTAATAACATGTTTTCTTTAATTGGAAAATAATTCCGGTAGTTTCAATAGTATCTAAACCAAATTTGGTGCTATTACTAGTAAAGTTTTCCGTAATTAGGCACCAGACGCTCCTTTCTATACACTGTGACCCAAAAAGGGTGGCGACACGTTTTAATTCTCTATCTATTAGAGTTAAGTTTACATTACCCGTTTATTTTTAATAGATAAGTAATTAATGCGTGTTTCCCCCATTTTGGGATACCCTGCATATTTGATCATGTATAACTTAATCCTGAGATAATCCATTACAACCTTTATAATATCCAAAAATTATCATCGGCAAACAGAAATAAATAGGAGAAGGTGGCCCAAAATGATCCTAGCAGGCAAAACGATCCACATATGTTTTCTTCCAGACAGGCAGTGCTATCTACTAGGTAACAGTTGTGCCAGTTCAAGAAGAAGCAATGGCGATATTTAAGCGATCGGTGTATTGCGTGTGTAAGTAGAATTCTTCGAAAAACTGGGTTTTATCATATATCTCTTCTAAGGCAAGTACTATATTTCCTATTTATTTAGAAATACCGTGTTTAATGTACAGAAATATGACTTGATTTGCTGAATAGAGTATGCTTTTAGATGTTAATTACATTTGCTTAGTTTAATGTTTCTCGACGTGCTCCAGTAATATGACCTAAAGTATGTACTCTAATGCCGGATAAAATGATCCCTCGACTGAAGAAACTCCAGTACCGTGTCCTAGTCGTCATGGAAGCCCTTCAGACGTTCTGAAAATGAGTGACTCCCCATTATATTATTTAGGTTATTTCTGCGTTTATTGTAGCTCATAATTTTAGAATCATAATTCTGAAATATTCCATGTTATTGCTAGTGACACTTATTCAATTTAAAATTTTCATAAAATAAACTGTGCTTGCTATATGATTGTAAAACTTATTTTATTTCATTATGTATAGTCATAATTATTTTATATCTTTTATTTTACTGATAAAAACAGTTTACCTTTATTTTCAAATGAAGGATCATTTTGTCCTTGAGTAAGGGTAAAATAATCCTAAAATGCTGAACTCTTTTTAAAAAATTGTTTCTTTTTC
This sequence comes from Cheiracanthium punctorium, assembly GCA_038373885.1. Taxonomy (NCBI): domain Eukaryota; kingdom Metazoa; phylum Arthropoda; class Arachnida; order Araneae; family Cheiracanthiidae; genus Cheiracanthium; species Cheiracanthium punctorium. The sequence goes on along the minus strand of JAWZYV010000957.1, from coordinate 107,555 downwards.
TTTACCAAATTTGGGTTTAAAATGTCATTAAAGTCATTAAAATATAGTCGTCAATATAGTGTAAAATAATGTGGGAAAGGGCCAACATTTATTTAAAATTTATGTTATATTATTCGTGTTTTCCCCTTAAGGGGGATCATTATGGTCCATCTTCCTCCAGTATCATTAAATAACACACAAATCAGCTATACTAACAAAATTCATTTATGTCGATTGACTTTTAAATTTTCAACGAAGTTAAAGAAAATAAAAATGTGTTATCAAGCAAGCATATAGCCAAATGATTTACCTTAACTATTGAACGACTCATGCCCTTTCCGAAATTGCAGAGCTTTAGGCTGTCAGACATGCTCTTCGGCTGATTACACATCTGTTACTACAATTCGACTTTCACATGAATTATATTTAGTGCTTCGAGTGAATAATGCGGAGGATTTAGGATTATTCCTCCACGTTTTGAGTTTATGGACCTACTTTAAACACACACACTGCCATATAGATCGATGTACTAGATCAGCGGTTCTCAACCTTTTAACGTCGCCCCCCCCAACAAAGGCTAACTTACGGGGGCGCCCCCTTGCACTTTTCAGCATACATTCAGTTTTTTGTCTTTAACACGTTTTTAGAACATTTAGTCGAATTTTCTGCAAAATAATGTTATAAGTAAAGTTTGAATGATCATTTTAAGCGAAAATGGATATATTTTTTCATAAAAATGTGAATAAACAAGATGATATTTTTAAAAAACATGCATCACTACTTGCTGTTTGGTATTTCTCGCGCCCCCCTGCAAACGCTCTGCGACTCCCTTGGGGAACGCTGTACTAGATTGTTAACAGCTTTAAGGAACTATTACACAACATTCTTTGTAAACAAACACACAAAAATATTAGAACGTTCTATTGCAGAAAGGAATTAGGAATTTTTTTAGGTTTTTTTTTTTTTTTTTTTCTAATTCAAATATCTACTAACTTTTAAAAATTAATTGCATATTTATATTTTTAAGGGTAATTTAGAAAAAAAATATACATGTTATATTCTATTATAATCATACAAATTCAGAATGAGTATTATTAGCTGTGCTGTATAATATATACAAATATATATTGTAACTTACTGATGGATTGTGGGGTATAACAATAGAAAAAAATATTTCTCAGATTTTAATTATCTTTATGATTTGCACTGTGACAGAGTGAGCTAGTTGTTGTATAGTCGTTGTGTGGGTAGGTAGTATAGATGAGTTCAGGTTGATTTTTTAAAGCCCGAGCACGAAATTTCCGCTAATAGATAAATAAAAGTCAATTATTTCATCATAATTTTCCAGTTTGTGCAAAATAAGACAAATATAATAGTAAACTCTTAATGCACTTTCTAATTCCTTATACTAAAGTTTATCACGTAATATACAATGATTAGTTTTTTTCTCCCATTAATCACCTTTTAAAATCTGTTTGCAAGGAGCATGTTCAATAGAAGAGAAATTTCTCAAGATCCCGAACCCGCCCAAGCACAATCTTGAATTACGGATCCCGAACCTGGTTCGGGCTTTCGCCTCGCGTGGAGGTGCGAGCCGTAATTCCTTTCCTACGGGCAAAAATATGTCCGCCTCTTAAATTCACAGTCAAATCTTGGAAATTTATGGAAAAGAAGCAATGAGTGGACAACATGTAGCGAAATGTCGCTCTATTAAAGCGGGCAGAGGCGGGGGAAAGAGGGCAGTGGGATATTTCGAGCCACCTCCCATACAGCCCAGATTTGGCTACTAGTGACTCTTTCCCTTTTTCCGAAATTGAAGGAACACTTATCTGGACAAGGCCCTCTTCAGACACCGATGTGAAAACATCTGCCGAGAACTGGCTAAATGAGCAGGTACATGATTTCTGCGAAGACGGGTTAAACAAGTTCGTCCAGCGTTCGGATACATGCCTAAATAGATTTGACGATTATGTAGAAAAGTGACTGGCTTTTATACCTCTTAATTGGTTTATGTTTTTTTCTGTTGTTAATAAATAATTTTTTATTTTCCTTGTAACCTTTTTCTTGGGGTGGGGGGGGAGGGTCCATCTACGTATAATTAGCAAAAACGCTCAACAGCAGCTGGTGTTTAAACGATTAAATAATTAAAACTTTATAAAATGACACACACAAAATGGTACACATCCATTCCTCTTCTAACACTTCTACTCTTGTGGATGGTGGAACGTTTTTGCAGTTGTTGAAGGGTATACCTTTATTGCACCATTCGAAACGTGCGTTCTATAACGATGAATACGATTTATTTGTGCTACTTTACAAGTTTTTAATTACTTATTCTATAATTAGGTAGCACTGAGAGATGAGACGTAGAATATCAGCTATGCGAGGGGAAATAAGAAAGCGCTATTTCTTGTCTCGCAGCCTATCTATTAATTTAGCTATTTGTACAAATAACAAAGCTTGTTTCATTTCTTCAGTACAGGTGTGAATTCTTTCACTTCCATTTGGTGGAAAGAAAATGGCAGAATATTACATTTGAAGAAGAATACCTGACTGTTTTTATCCTATCATATACACTCATGTCCATAAATTAAGGATAATGAAGTTCAGGCAAAGAAAGAGAAAGAAGCGAAACAAATTTGACTTATTTGTAAAGTCTATTTATTAAACAAAAAGTACAGAGCAAAAAAGATGCTATATGTTTGACATAATTAATAAAAATTGCAACTTTTACTCCCTTGACCAAATTTCAAAAAAGAACCTATTTACAAAAAGCAGTATAACATGGTTAGTAGGATGGTTAATACGGAGTATGTCTCCCGGACGATGCAATACAGGCCTGACAACGCCTAGGCATGCTGAGTATCAAATGATCAATCTCATCTTGGGGAATATTACACCACTCATCAAGCAATGCACTCCGAAGTTCCGGTAGACAGGTGGGAGGGGGTTGACGGGCTGCAATTCGTCGGCCAAGCATATCCCACACATGCTCTATTGGATTCAAGTCCGGTGAGTATGCTGGCCAATGCATACGGGTGATATCCTCCGATTGAAGGCATTCGTCTGCAATGTTTGCACGGTGAGGACGGGCGTTGTCATCCATAAACACAAATTCAGCACCCATGGCGCCCCGAAACAAACGTACATGTTGTTCCAGAATGACATCCCGATAGATGTGGCCTGTCATCGTTACACTCTGAACATGCAGGTCAGTTCTGGAACCAAGAATAATTCCGCCCCAAACGAGCCATCCTGCACCACCGTAACGGTGTCTTTCAATGGTGTTCTCTTGGTGGTAACGGGTACCTGGCGCTCTCCAGATGAATGTCCGGCGAGAATCAGACTCCAAACTAAACCTGGACTCGTCGGAAAACATCACACAAGACCACTGTTGCGGTGTCCACAATGCATGCTCTCTACTCCAGGTTAATCGCAGGCGACAGTGAGTTGCGGTAAGTGGAACACATCTGACAGGCCTACGAGGATATAGACCAATGTGCCCTAAGCGTCTGTACACGGTCTGCCTTGAAACTGTCGTACCGGTAGCTGAAGAGAGCTGACGAGACAGGTCTGATGCTGTACTCCGTCTGTTTCTTTTGGCAGTAACTGCCAAATAGCGGTCCTCATTCGGCGTTGTAACTCGGGGGCGACCTGTGCTGTAACGTCTACTCACATTACCATCATCTTGGAATCGTTGCCAAAGCCTGGAGATGACACTCTGGGCGATTCCAAGTTCCTCGGATACTTCCAGCTGGGTACGTCCACATTCCAGTCGTCCGATAATTCTGCCACGTAAAACATCATCCAAATGCCTCCTTTGTGCCATAACTATGCGGTTTTTGCACTGAAAGGCTTTCACAGCGCTTGTGAACAATTTTACTTCTTTGCCACCATTCCTTATATACCCCTCTCTTACACTCTCGTCATTGTGACGTACCATCCACGCCATCTGGTGGTTTCCTGTAATTTGCATATTCTTCTTCAAGGTGTGCGTGATCATTCCACAGGTGAAATTTTTATTTTAGAGATCAATTTCTGTGTGATTCTGAATTATCCTTAATTTATGGACATGAGTGTAGTTACCCTGATCCCTGACACTGACTTACTCTCTAACAATTCCAGGCAACCATTCGAAGATAAAAATTTTACCGGCATTACTCCGAGATGATTAAAAAGTTCAAAAAGATTAAAAAGCTCAAAAAAAGCGTAATAGCATCTATACCGTTCGTACGATACGCTTGAAATGTTTCATAATTATGTACAATAATATAAAACAATCTTCGCTACTTTAAAAAGCTGAATTCCCTCATTTTTAAGCGATTTTTTGCTCTTTTCAGCTCCATTTTCTTTGAAAGAGTAAAATAATAGTGAGTATTTTTCGTGAAAATTAGATATTTCAATTGACAATGAAGTCATAGTGAAATCACGGTTATGATGCTTTGAAGGGAAAATTTCGATTTCAATTCCTTTAAAATAGCTTTTGACAATAACATAGGTTGTTTTTTTTGTCGTTTTTTTCATTACGATGACAGTCTGTTTGACGCATTGATATAAGAGAAGCTTTGTACACAGAACAAAATCATTCTAATGTGAAAAGTTTTCTCGCGTTTACAGAAGAACATGAAATTCGATTTGGGTAAATAACAAAAACTGAATATGAAGCTATTTATTTTAGGTGGATGAAGATTAAATGCATTGAGTGTAGACATAGTTTCCTCAAATGTTTTTTCTAGCGTCCGTTGTAATTGCCTCTACGACAGTCTTTGACTTCTAGTTATCAATAAAAAATAAATACGGCACAAAAAATAAAATATATAAACTATTTATTTCATCATGTCACTACCGTCTACTGACATGCTATATGCATTATACATTGTATATGTATAATGCATATTCCTATATCTAAGTAAAAAATATTGTGCTGAAAAAACAGTAGCGCAAGTAAAAGCACCGGAAAATCGAATAAATATTTAACAAAGCAAAAGAAATCGCATTCCAATAAACGATCATATCAAATAAACATTAAATAAATACATTTTCGGAATGCATGTAAACATCAGAGAAAATATATATCTCATCTCACATTTTCGAAATGCAAAAGCTGCCCTGAAAATACAGTACAATATTGGTTATAAAGAAGACCTTTTGTAGGTTTGTATCAGAAACGAATTTAAACTCGATTATTTGAATTTATTCTCCATACGATTGTGTGTGACATGAAACAGAAATTTCTGAAGACTTTGTTTATATGAATAAAGCAAAATTAATTATTTAATATTTTTTGAAGATATTTTTATGTAACACCTAAGATAAGTGAAGAATATCTTCTCGGGTAAGCTATAAATGGGTAATTTATAACTTACCCGAGTATATCTTAAATAGAGTTTACATGCAACGCAAATTGAAAAACTGAGAATTTAGAAAGTTTTAAACTTGATCTTCATTTACTTTGATTTTAATTTACTTCTGTTATGTTTGTTACAGCAAGGTTACCATTATATTCGATAGACTTGTGTTATGATTTTCAAATCTTAATATTTAGCTTATTTTTTGTGTGTAATTATTAAAACTGTCAAAAGTGTTTTTTTTAGAAGTATCCAATTTATTTCTGTCAGATATTGAATGTTTCGGAGTTAATTACTTTTTACTGTAGAGTATGCTTTTATTGTGTGACATAGATTGCTTTTACAATATTTACTATAAATAACAATTTAAAAAATATTTATTTACGGAACTATACAGGAATAGTAATTAAACATATATTAATTTTGATTTTGTAATTGTTTTTCATTGAAAACTTATGAAAATATTAGGAAAACTAAAGAAAATGTAACTACATTCCAAAATAAAAACAACCAGCCAGGATAAATATTTGACTAATAAAATGTTCATAAATCTCCCTGAAAGTTACTTACCAAGGTTATTGAAATTAATTTGAAACATTTTTTTTCTAACGATTAGAGAATTAATTTTATATTTATTTTCGTATAAAAATAAAACCCTCGATTATTTAAACCAGCAGAACAACTATAAATAAAATTTCATTTTTCAAATTAATATTTGCATGTTTGGTTTTTGAAGTTATATTCAGAAAAATCTATTGCATTTACAGCAATCATTATTAACTTTTTTTCTACAATTGACTCAATTTATGCATTTTAAACCGTTTCATAATAATGTGGATCTAATTTTACATTTCGTAAAACGATTTTTTTTTATATTACCTATTAGAACAGGAAGAAAGAAATATTATTTCACGATACACTAACATTTTTATAAATTAATTTATTAGTAAACAATAAAAAAAAATCTTAATTACATATTTCAATATTCATAGCTGAACATTATGTGCCTATCAAGAACACCCGTCGCAAAGAAACATGTTGTAATATATATTTTTCACATATCTTTCCAATCATAACCCGCTCAGAATGAATCCACTTTACCTCATAAGGAAACGCACATTTCTTACATAATGTAAAGTAAAATATCCTATAAATTTCATCATTTTCCCTTTTTGAAATAAGTATTATTGGAATTTCAAAATGTCCGATTTTGACAACATGATTTATATTTGAGTGGCATGGTTAGAGTTTAAATTAGATGTTTTAGTTGCAAGCTGTCAAAGATATGTACCTTTTCAAATCAAGCTTAAACGTTTGAAAATAAGATCCATATGCGTGAAACTACTACAGTTGGCACTTTTCATGTTGCTGTTTGTTGCGTTGGAATGTTATTGGAATATGAAATTTCTGTATATGGATATTTATTGGAATATTGATTGCACGAATTTATAAAGCTATGTATACATACTACTTAAAAATTATATACTTGTAGAGTTATATGCAAATCTACTCCTGTGCATATGTTTTTAAAAGATTCTTTTTTAGCATATGTTAAAGGGATATAAACATGGTTGGGAGCGGAAATACCCATAAAAATCTCTACAAACTGGAAGAGCAAGAGCAATAATTTATAACTTAAAGTTGTAGCTGTCGCATGAGTCAAATCAATGGCCGATCCCCTACGTAAGGCTAAACTTTGAATAAAAATGGCAGATGCGTCAGCTCGTACATACTGTTGCGGAATTACTCTGCTACTCCTGGGGTTCGTCGTTCTAAAGTCCAGTTGGTGTATAAAGTTCAAGTAAAAAGTCTCTTGTCAGGATGGAACACAAACTTTATTGCTTCTAGAACTTCGTAGAACAATCAGCTGTACACAATTCACAAGCACAATCTAGCAGTAATGTGCTTTTAACAGTTCGATTAGATCAGAAGCTCTCACAAATGCTGTATTTCTCACACAAAATAGAACACTTTCACTGGCAAGAATTCAGTGAAAATATACGAGAAATAACACTAACAGTCTCTCAAGACTCAGCGATGAAGAATTTACACACAGCACTTAAATTCAAAGCTTCACAAACAGCGCGAAACACAGCTTCCTTCACAAAGCAAGCGTATTCACTCTCTCAAAGCTTGATCAACACTGAACTGTCGGGGCGACGCGCGCTTCTATAAATAGCCGACGCAGAAGGAACAAGAAGTTTCCAGAAAAGTCTATTTCTCGAGGGTTCTACATAAAGCGTGAATTTTGATTACGTCATAGAAGAGAAATGTTAGGTTATTATGCGTTTTTAATGCAGGAAAAACAACTTCCAGGCCCCATTGGGAAAAACGCGCCAAATGACCAAAAAGTCGCCAAGCTTGGCGACTTTTGGCGAAATATCGCCAAATTTGGCGCCAAAAATAAGTCCTCAAAAGTGAAGAGATCTAAGTTCTAGGACTAATATTTCTCGAGTTTTCTAGAACCTCCATTGAAAAACAATGGCAAACCGAAACCTCATATCTCCGGTTCTAATTGGCCGATTTTGATGCAACAAAAAGCAAAATTTATCTATTTGAAGCGTAGAATACGAATTTTGAACCATTTTAAGCACCAGAGCAGCGGGTTGCCCCGAAAATTCGTAACAATACAAAAGCCTTACTCTTAAGTAACTATGTGAATTACTGAAAATAGAATAGTAACTTTCAGGTGGCATTGTGAGTGAAAAATTACACTGATGTAGAGGGAAATCACAGCCAAATAATCACAAACATGGATGGCTGTTGGACTTCTAATTCACAAGATGAATGCCTTCAAAGTGAAGAGCATGTACGCACTTCACTGTAACGTCAAAGTGATTTATTTTTTTACTAGAGAAATCAGTTTTGCTTGTTTGCAAAGACGTTTAACTCTCTCAAACCCACACCAGCCCAAAATGATGTACTTCCTAATCCGTGTAGTTTCTCAGACCCTCTGGTGTAGCCACCTTTCCCCCATTCCAATTCAAGCAGCAGAAGAAACAATTATTAACATTGCTTGCATCTCCGAAGTTTCTTACAATATAACTTCTTAATCCCGCAATAGGAAATATGTTCCTTTTTTACCACTTCTTAAAAGTGTTGATTCTATTTAACGAATAGGGAAATACTCTGCTTTACAATTTCAGATGGAAAATTAGAATTCGCATGCAGTTAGGAGCTAAAGGGTGAACCTTAAAAAAAAAGTCAGATTACTTTCCTAGTCTGATTAATCAGACATTCCACCGTATAAATCTAATCTGGTTTTATGCATCCCTCACAGAATATGATACAGCACAATAATGAGAAATGATACTGAAACTTGCAAATTAATAAATAAAGATAATACTGCAGAATTAGTTTTAATTAAAAACCAAAAAAAAAATATTCTGATAAATACAAGCAAAATAAAATAAGGAACTTGGCGAATCAGAGTAATTACCTGGCTTTTAAAGAAAACAGGAAGAAGATAAATTTTGGACCGGTTCCAGGGATCCCGCATAATTCTCCATCTATCCTTTCTCAATTTAGTTTGTTCAGCGTAACGGTAAAATTAAATTGAATGAATGAAACATTTCTTATCAGAACGTCAAAACCATTAAAGCAAGGTATTCACGATAAAAAAAAAATTTGGGGGTACCGATGAATAATTGTCTAGTTATTGTTTCATTACGTATTTAAATACGGTTGGAATATTCATGCATTTAGATATACTGTTATGTTGTGGGATTAAGGCCAATTATCTGCACGAGGGATCTAGGCCTATGGATGGTGTACTCTTCTTTATGATCTTTCTAAGGGGTCCTAACCCGCATGTACGCAAAGTTTCGGAGGAAACCACGGAAAACTCCGAATGCTTAGGTCGGCGGACACGACCTGGTTTCGAACCAGGCACCTTTCGTCTCCCAGCTCAGTGCGCTGTGCACTATGCCACTGGTCGGGCGAATTTAGATAGGAGATTCCAGGATAACTTTGATTCTCAGAAACGGAACTCATATATATTGATGCTTCGGCAAGAACTGAAAAATACTTGTTTTGGTATTTCTTAAATTAAATAACTGCTCTCTTACACTTAAAAATATGCATTTTTTTTTTGTATAAAACCCCAATAAGAGTGTAAAACATTCAAATAAATTGATACATCGAAGCGAACTCGACAATGCAATGATTTTCAGGCACTGATTAAAAAAAAAAAAACATATATTATGCATGAATTATACAGATTTATGTTCTAAATAAACATTTACTTTATGATTTGCTGAAAAAAAGTATTTGAGCGATTAAAAAAATAGCTTTGTAAAGATATGCGTGTTTAACAAAGTTATTAGTAATTTCTCCAGCATATCATTTATTTTTGTTCTTCCTCGGGTTGTTGCTTAGGATAAAATACATAAATTTTGCATGTAAAATAAATACATGTGAGCAATATTAGGGCTAAAATTCAATACAAGGAAAATATTTCGATATGCAGAAGCATTCTTTATATGTAGTGGAAAATGAATTCTAAAAATATTCAATATAAAGATATATCCAATACATGGAAGATTGATGTAACTATTTTATTCTGTACATACATTTTCGCATATCTCTCCTTTTGTGAGGACATGCATTGAGACACAGAAAATACCTCTACGTATTCAAATGCTGAATCCACATTTTTAAGTAGTCCGATAGTTCAAATTTCCAACAAATAACCTATATTCTGCAGAAATAGGGTTATAGATTGAAAAGAAACAGCGCAATACATTTTATTGTGCTTTATTTTACGGAGGATATTAAAAATGTCTCATCTGAATTATATGCAAACAGTTTTGAATCGAACGAAAATATTTTTGAATGCATTCACTCAAGGAAAAGCTTATGTATTGCATGCATGAATTTTATACATGCATTCGTTTGCATTTTGAAATGTATATTTTTATGGTCTACAGCCGATGTAAACAAATAGAAGAAAGTAATACATTTGATATACAAATTCAGCTAAAGCAAAATGTGGTTAAAAATATATGTATCCAACATTCAACCCGAAAACCGCTTTTAGTTGTTCACTAAAGTATGAGCTTTCAGCGAAATCCAAAAGTAAAAGATTTAAATATTTCGACAATGGAGGCCTGAAAATATTGTCGATAGATATTTTCAGAAGTCATAAGTGTGTTTGGAAAATATATTCATGTTTTGTATGAAAATAAAATTGCTAATATTTTTATTTAGTTTAATAAATCCTCTATATACAGTAAAACCTGCTAAATTGACCATCCAGTGGTCCCACGTTTTAGAACCAACTTAGGCAGCTGGTCAACTTGTCAAGGGTACAATGCTTACTTTTTGATTTTCAAATTTTATCTTCTACGGTCTCATACATTACATAGTACACATATAATATTTAGTATATTACAAAATTACAGAAAATATGAAATCAAAATGATACCCAATAGGAATAATATTGCTTATTAGGATTTAAAAGTAATTACACATGCATATTACTTTATTACGCATTAATTATTGGAAATTGTAATAGTACGCATAGTTACTATGTGCACTACACACAGTAGTAAGTTGAACAGAAACAAGTTCGTTATTATTAAACTCAATTTATTACTCCGTTAATATACATTTTACACAGTGTCGTATGTAGAAAGGGTTTTGTACTTCTGACATACCTACAACTGTACATACTAATGGAGTTTAAAAATGTACTTTTACATAAGGGATAAAGATGATATGGACTGAAATAGTCATTAATCTTGCTTTTCGGCAATTTTATAGACTTCAGACAAATTGAATACATATATATATATATATAAATTATTAGAAGAAAGACAAAAAAAATTATGTAAGTAGCTAACTTACAAAAGCTTTGACCTATGCTTTGGAACAAATTCTATCTAACTACCTGGTCAACATACAAGTCAGGCAGGCTGTCAACTTATAAAAAGGGTTCAGTCAATGTTAAAGTAATTGAGCTAGTCCGTTCTTTATGAATTCGGTCAAGTTAGACAAGTGGTCAACTGCACAGGTTTCACTGTATGTGCTTGTATATATAGATGATTTATTTTGTGCTTTTATATGTGCTTGTATAACTTCAGATTTTACTAGTTTGGATTGCCAATAAGTTATGAATACGTATATCATGTATCACGGCTAAGACGTTTTTGCTGTGACACAGACGAATTACCTCATAGTGCTTACGTTTTTGCCATTATCGTGCAAATCTGTACGTCGATTCACAATCGACGAAATTTGGCCAGAATTGCTTTATGGCCGATTGGTTATATCGCGCCTTTTTAAAAGTTTTTATGATTTGTTTTCGATTTAAAAGTGAAGGCAGAAATCGTGGCACACTATACATTCTATAGACCTTTGAAAATTTGTAGAGTTACCAATTTCCTTCTATTTCGGAAAAGAAATATATATCATGTTTCCTGGTCGCCCGTTGTAGTATATCGAAAGTCGCCAAGTTCAGCCACTTTTGACAATTTATCGCCAAATTTGGGCCCAAGTAATTTCCGAAAACTGAATCCAGCTCGGGGCCATCGTGATTATAGCGGGTCAGTTTGTGCACTCCGATGAGTCATCAAAGAGGCCCACGGATGCTCACTTACTGGTTCCGGCACTCAGATACGTCATCCAACGGCTGAATCTAACCAATGAGGAAACGTCCGTAGGCCTTTTTCGGAGTTCACAAGCAGTCCTGCTAGAATCACGATGACCCCGATCCAGCATGGCAATAACTTCTACATGTGGCTAGAAGTTACCAAACACAACTTTTTTACAATGACAACCATAGGGTTTACAATTCTGAATAAGTCTTTGTAATGTTGAAGTAACTGAAAGTCGGTTTTATTTTTTAAAATATCCTGCATGTTGAAAGTCAATTTTTACAGAGTCAAGCTTCCCTGTACAAATTAAAGAGTGCTTACATATATAAGATCAGATTTTTCCCCCCCTGGTGGGCAGTGGGAATGAAAAATTACCAAAACACATTTTATGAAATAAATGCAGTCAACGAATTTTGAACTACAGTATAAAACACCAATATAAATGACTACTTCAAATAAAAGGAACAAAATTTAGCATTCAGTTTCAACGATTATCAAGGAATCAGCTGAGAGAGCAAAAGATTCAACTATTACCAGAGAATACTTTAAATATTTGTATCAAAATCAGTCAATATAATTCGATATTGAAACAAACTAAACGATTTTTTTTCCCTTTTTTTTCCATGTGCATTAGGTCTTCAAGGATAAAATTGTAGGAAAAATACTGTCAACTGCAGTTAGTTTATTACTGTAAAAGCACTTAGTTTCGCTAGCCGTAATTTTCGCGAAAATGAAAATATCTGTGATTTCGCGAGCTGAAAATTCCGCAAATTTTATATAAACAGAACCAAAAGTTGAAAAATCCCTAATGTATCTTAATATAGAAATTCTATATTTAGGTACTCAAGGGATTTTTAGGGCAGATGATTGTTTGTCATATTTAATTACATCCGTAGGATATAATATCCATATAGATAAAATTAGACATTTATCTGTACATTACTTTCAATTTAAAAATTTTACGATTTACATACGTTTCGAAAAACTGGGAATCCAACATGACTGTCAAAAAAGTTTGCCTGCCTGTCGTTCTGTCATTTTGTCCGTGACGCTTTTCTTGTTCGCGCATCACGTGAAAATGACTGCGAATGAAATGAAATTAAGTGGCATGATAGGTGGTCACTCAATTTAAACTATACGCGTCGAATTTAAAAATATAGATTTTGAGATTTTGCGAAAATAGTTTCAAACTGTGTGAATATTTGTTCTTGCACCACGTAATAACGCCTAAAGCGTTCTGAAATTTGGTGACATAATAGGTGGCTGCTCACAACTTAAACTATAGACTATAAATTTTTAGATTATTTTGATTAGGTTATGAGATTTTGTGAAAATCACTACGAAATGCTGAAATATTTGTTCGAGCATTCACATATAATAACAACTAAATCGAATGAAATGAAATTGGTCCATGATGTACTGCTGCACGAAACTTCGGCGACCACCTGTATCTTGGCGCGTATTATTAATAAAAAGTTATGCTACATAAAATACAACGATAAATCAAATAATATGACCATCAAAGATATGACCATCAAATTACAATATTATCGAAGAAACAATGAAGATTATTATGAAAAACGCAAAAATGAGGTGGTCAAAACTTTGGCCAGCAGGAAAAGTTTTGGGAGTATTTTATTTAAATGTAAGTGCTCCGTTATGAGTTGCTTAGCTTAGAGGTAGCACAAGAAGCGTGCAGCATCTTAAAGACATTAAGGATGATCAGTGAAGAAAAACGTGCCGATGAACTAACATTTGTCGAGCGCTAACTATACAAGACTTCAGCTACGGAAGAATCAAGAAACAACTGCTGTTAACGCCGAGACACAGGGAAGAGCTTCTCAAGTTCGCATGCAAACACTTTGTCGAGTCCAAGGACTTCAAGCAAGTGGTCTTCACGGGAGAAACCCTTGTGCCTCGACATCAGTTCGTACGTCGAACATAGAGGAAATAGCACAGCACCGAGTGAAGCATCAAATGGGTGGTGGCTGTCATGATTTTAGGTGCCATCACCAGCTTTGGTATTCTTATTATAAAGGTTGTTGAAGGCAAATATAACAGCCTTGATGATCTACGAATCACCTTCTTCTCGTGGTGTCATGGTCAAGTCGTTCAGAACAAATGCATTCGGCATCAAGACATTGCGATAATCCACACTGCTGAAGAAGTGAAAGTACCTGAAATCCAATAACACTGCTATCTTAGATTGGCCCGCAGTCCTGATCTGAACATCATCAAGAATGTGTGGTACCCCTAGCAGCAATCTTTGCTCGGGCTTTACCAGGCCTATGATCGGTGCATCGGCTATTCATCGCCTGATCATTACTGATCATCCTTAATTTTTCGTATGTTCATCTTTTCCCGATGATCGAATCTTTACACTGAGGTCTGATAGGCGCTTTCAAGATTGCGAAGGGTAAAGCGAGCAAACAGGTTTATATCGGTCTTTCTCACAAGTAGCTGAACGGCTCGATATCTCCGTTCCTTCATTAATGTGCAAAGAGCATCATATGCACACCATATGTTTGTTTTAAGGTTGCTGATTGGCTAAGCTATTACGCGGAAGCAGTTTGAACAGTTTTCGCAAAATCTCAAAATCTAATCCAAATTTTAAGACACTTTAGGGGCATAGTTTAAATTGTACGACCACCTATCGTGTCACTAAATTTTGCTTTATTCACTTAAGTCGTATGTGATGCCCCGACAAAAATTTACGCAGTTTGAAACGATTTTCAGAAAAAATCTCAAACTCTAATTTTTTTTTTTTTTAATCCGACGATTATAGCTTAAGGTGAGTGATTGCCTATCATGTCAGTAAATTTCATTCCTTTCGCTTTAGTCACTTTTACGTGATGTGCGAATAAAAATTTACGCAGTTTGAAACAATCTTCGAAAAATCTCAAAATCTATAGAGAGATTTTTAAAATATTCATTATAATGAATATTTTTAAAAATTCGAAGCCTATACTTTAAGTTAAGTGACCACCTATCATGTCAACAAATTTTATTTAATTCGCTTCAGTCAATTTTACGTGATGTGCGAATAAGAAAAGACAGAACGACAGACAGACAAACTTTTTTTTTTTTTTTTTTTACGGCCGTACACAGGTCCCAAATGCTTAAAACGGATAGAAATCGCAAAATCTTTTTAATTTTGAGTAGTGTACAGGAAAAGTCTAGTTTTATTTAAATAGAAACTTAAATGTTCCAATTCCGAACTTGAAACAACAATCACTTCCAATTTTAGTCTCGCCAATAACGTGTCAGACCCCCGTCTAGTGGTTAGAATGCCCGGTTACCAAGCGTTAGTTCTCCAGTTCGAAACCAAGTCTCGGAAGCTTGAAAAATGAAGTTCAGATGGCAGCATTAAAATTCAAAGAGAAGAGGAAGAAGTTCGAATTTGCTTTTTTTTTTTTTTTTACTTTAAAAAAATTTTATCTAGCTGGGATATACCCCAATTTTTATCGATTGTTCAGTTTAAAACTTTTATCAAAGGTCATAGGCTTCACATCCTAAGTTGCAAGGTGTTTGCTCTTCCGAGATGAATATAACCCCAATCGCATCGGCTTTACAACGGCTCTACGCCCAATTTTCCCCCCTTGCCGATGATCCAACCCTACTATTCGGGAGAGGATCGGCGTTTCAGGAACCGATGACCGTTTGCTACTTAACCCTTTGGGTTTGGTTTACCGGTTTGGGACTTAACCCTTTGAGGCGCAACCTTTTCCCAATGCTGAAAAAAAGACCGCCGTTGCCATCGATCGACTTAACTACCAGCAAGATAGCGGACGATCGAAACGTGCATCGCGTGCCACAGTTCTAGAAACCCTTTTTTGACGACAGCTGGCTGTGCCCGCGCACAGCCAGCTGTCGTCAAAAAAGGGTTAAGTCGAGCGATGTCAGTAGTTAAGTCAATAAGTTAAGTAGTAAAAGTAGTCTGTGAGTAGTTCAGTTAGTAGTTAAGTCAGTAGTTAAGTAGTAAAAATGGTCAGTAGTTAAGTCGAGCGATGGCAACGGCTGGCCTTTTTTCAGCATTGGGCAATCTATCTAGCTGTTTTCGCATTCTTCCATTTTTCAGCAGATGTCAGTGCCGTTAAAAGCAATCGTTACAATTTTTTTACGGTAAATGGCGTGCTAAAAAGTAAATGATTCTCGTGGAGCTATGTCACCCGCAACTATTTTTATAGAAATCAAATCTATCCTTTGTGACTGGCAACAGTCAAAACGTCAGAGTTTGGTTTTCCCAGAGTGGGAACACTGCGCGTTAAAGGGTTAATGAAGGAGGCTTTGCTTAGCAGTAAGACGTTAGGCGGTCGTAAAGAAATGAGTCGTGCTCTGGAGAGATGTGCACAGAAGTTCAATAAGGAAACTATAATGAATCTGTACAAATCAATTTCTGGAAGTTTGCAAAAGGCCGTTGATGTGCTAGGAGCACAAATTCATTAACTGTCTCAACGTTTTGTTATCTTTTATTTGTTGCACATGTGTGGTTATTTGGTAGCAGCAAAAGTTTTGTGTACCCATTTTCATGCATTTTTTGTGAAATGTTTTAATTTTGTCATATTAAACAGTTTTCGACATTGATATTTGCTCCTTATTGTCCCTTCAATCCGAGGTGGAGAGCAAGGTACATGATTTGTACTTTTTTAGAATTAGGTAGTCGCCAAAGTACTGTCTAGCAGTGTAGGTGGTCACTCAATTCAATTGGAAGTGTTGAAATTAAAAAAATCAATTACATTCCGAGATTTTACGAAAATTGTTTCAAATATGTAAATATTTGTTGTGCTCAACGTATTAACGAATAAAACAAATGAAATGAAATTTGGTGACATGATACTTGGTCACTAAAACTATAGTGCAGATTTTCTTTTCTTTTAATTTTGATTAGATTTTGAAATTTTGCGGAAATCAAAATGGGAAAGTATTTCTCGATTACGTATAAACTACTGAAGCGAATGAAATAAAATTTAGAATCCTCGCAGGTTGTCAATGAAACTATAGGCCTCAAAGTAATTAAATTTTTTTTTACAGATTTTGAGATTCTGTGAAAATTTAGTGCCTGTTTGTTCCATTCCTGAAAAATGGCAGTGGGATAGAATGAAATTCGGAATTATGTTAGATGCAAGTTAATTTAAACTCTAGATTCCAAGACTGATTTAAATATTTCATAGGTTTTAGGGTTTTCTGAGAATCGTATGAATGTTTGTTCTCGCTTCCCTTAAAAATGGATTAAGAAAGTACAAAGTTTAGCAACATGATCATGATCATACACAGCTAAAACATCCAATGTTGGTATTTTTTGAAAATTTTGAATAAATTTAAAAATTCTTTTTATTTATCATTATTTGCTTTTTATATTTTGTAAAAATTGCGGAAAACTTTCTTGAGACATAATGTTAAAATATCTACAGTAAAGTAAACATAATTTAGTTTCAAGTAAGGAATGACTTCTCGACTTGAAAAATTCATTCAATCAGAATGCAATTTTAATTTTTAAAATAAAAAAAAGTTATCTTTTTATCAAATGCAATCACCCCTTTGTTAATCTCTCACTTGTAATCTTTTTAACAATACACGAAAGTTATAATTTTGCTTTCTATACTCTTGCCAATAAACTAATTCCATTCTTAGAAGTCTTTCAATGGTGGCAAAATTCACGCTCTATGGAAATTTCCATTTTATACTAACCCGTCAACGACGGGTACTTCAGCTAGTTTAAGATATAGAAACAGTAATGCTATGAATAAAATTATTTATTTAAAATTTGTACTGATAAACAATTATCAATCCAATCACATTTGTTGAAAGTTTCTTCGTATACATTTTTGTCTTGCAATATCTTGCTTTTGTCTTTCAATGACATCGTCATAGTTTAATGTAGCAATAGGTTAAATTCAATATTAAGAAAATTCTTTTTGTCCGAAAAGTCCGTCCTCGCCGCACGGACGGTGTAGTGGCTAGCGCGCCCTACTATCAAGCCACTGGGTCCGGGGCTTGAAATAAGCTGGTATTAGTATTGTAAGTGAATGAGGTGCATTCTATTAATTCTATTATTTTTTATATTCAAGAAATAGTTGCAAGAAAGTGTTTGTAGCTTTGCAATAAATCATTAAACTTTGGTAAGTGAAAAATTTCTGAATTTTTGTTATTTGAAGCGAAAAAAAAAATCGCGAAGCTTTAATTTTCGCGATTACGACGGGATCGCGAAAATTGAAGCCTCACGAAATTAAGTTATTTTACACTATCTAATTTTGCTTAATAGTTGTGATTTTTTCTGGGCAGTTAGGCATCTCGCCTGTGTAAAGAAATCATTGTAAATGACTTATTCAAAACTTCAGGAATTGGGAAGTTGGAACTTCTTCCTTATGCTTCATACATCCAAAGTAGTCATTCGTCTCCCGCCCCTTCCCCCCCAGAGACTTGCTACAACTTCTTACATGGCATGGACAACTTTCTAATAGAAAATGAATTTAGCTCTGACACAGCTATTAAACCAGAATTCCGTAAATGAGCATTAGAACACTTTTAGAAGTCCTCCGGCCAAAGCACTTCCCTCCCGTTGGTAGATGCCCTTCATGTAGGCTTGCCACAACACACAAACGAAACTGGAATTCCAAGAATTCTTTGACTTATGTCTTCCAGAGTTTTAGACCACCAGTCTGAACAACAAGCAGCTTCGATGTCAAAAGTTTACAGATGATATGGGTGCACACTTTAAAAAATAAAATAATTTCTTATATTTGTGAGCTATCAACGAACTCTCTTTGCCTTTTTTTCTATAAATGTCATCCATGATGGCCCAATGTAACAACGAAACAAATAAACAACGAAACAAAAACAATAAATTTAAGTACTTGTTTACTTACCTTAGTAACAGTGCTAGAAATTTGTTCTGATATTGCACCTGAAAAACAAAGGAGCATAATCATATCAAATGAATTATATACTAAATTTCTAACGTATATTAAATATTGCGTTTGGAAGAATTTTGACTGATTTAATTTCCATACAGGTTGAATCTGAATTCAATATAAAATTAATTGTCTTTTGAATAAATTAATCTACATGGCACTTCCTTCTAGCTTGGATTCATAACCATGTGTATTATAAATCACTCTAAAATGTTGCAATAGAATTTTAAGATGTGCCATTTCAATTTGAATTAGAATTGTATATTGTTATAATTTTTACAATACTCCTATTGACAGTTTCTGATTAGAGCTCATCAGAATCAAAATTAGAGTAGACACATTTGTTAGTTTTTTTTGTGATGAAATAATGTACATGTGTTTTTATGATATTACTATATATGTTCACTTTCTCTTAGATCACTTTTCCTACAGAAGACCTTTTCCTTCCGTGGATACGCGATATGTACACCAGTTTAGGAATTACTTATCAACTTTATGCTATTTATTTTTACTATATTTCATTCTTTAAACTTCAAAGGTTAAAGATAAAACTAAATTTTTTTATCAGCATTGTAAAAATTCATTTTCCCGGTTTTATGGAAGAAAAGGGAAAGGAATGTTTAAAAAACAAATGCAATACGTTCAGTGCACGGATCAAAACGGCTTTGATAGATTACACTTTTGTAATTTTTTAAAGCTTTAGAAAGTTTTCATGGATATTTTTTTTCTTATAAGCAAGAACGCCAAAATGATAAAATTCTTTACTGCATAAGTGATAAATTATTTATATACGTGGAATTTAAAATAAATAGAAGAAACTTGATTCATTGTCAGTAACATATACTGAATCAACTTATACTAAATGCAAAATATTGAGTGTTTAAATAAATTATTGTGCAGATAAAAAAGTAAATTTACCTGGTAATATATATTAAGCTATTTAACTGGAGGCAAATTAATGCAAGATTAAAAAGTAAATCAATTTGAAAATGTTTATTTCTGGTTTAGTAAATCTATATAAATAAAATTAGACTTTTCTCTGTACATTTCTTGGAATTCAAAAATTTTGCGATTTCTATCCGTTTCTAACACCTGGAAATGCGTTGCGACCCTCAAATAAAAGTTGTCTGTCTGTCGTTCTGTCATTTTGTCGTTCTGCCATTCTGTCATTCTGTCAGTGACGCTTTCTTCGTTCAAGCATTACGTAAAAACGACAGAAGCGAATGATATGAAATTTGGTGTCCTCATAGGTGGTCACTCAACTTAAAACACAGGCGTCGAATTTTTAAAAAAAATTTTGATTGGATTTTGAGATTTTGCGAAAATCCTTTCAAACTGCGTAAATTTGTGTTAGAGCATCACCTATAAACGACTGAAGAAATTGAAATGAAACTTGGTATCATGATTGGTGGTCACTCAACTTAAAACATAGGCGCCAATTAAAAAAAAAAAATATTGATTAGATTTTGAGATTTTGCGAAAATTGTTTGAAACTGAGTAAATTTGTTTTCGTACATCACGTTATAACTGCAAAGGCAAAAAAATGATAGTTGGTGAAATCATAGGTGGTCACTCACCTTAAACTATAAGCATCTAATTAAAAAAATCGATCAGATTTCGAGAGATTTTTCGAAAATCGTTTAAAACTGAGTGAATCTTTGTTCACGCATTACGTAATAACGACTAAAGCGAATGATATGAAATTTGGTCACATGATAGATGGCTGCTCAACATAAACTAGATTTTGAGATTTTGTAAAAATTCTCTCAAAATACGTTTATATTTCTTCAAGCATCACATAATAACGACTAATGCGAATGATACGAAATTTGGTGATATGATAGGTAGTTGCTAATCTTAATTTATAAGCGTTGAATTTTTAAAATATTTTGATTACAGCTATTACAGTTTGAGATTTTGTGAAAATCGTTTTAAAATGCTGAAATTTTATTCCAGCATCACGAAAAAAAGACTGCAGGGAATGAAACGAAATTTGGTGACATGATAGGTTGTCACTCAACTTAAATTCTAGGCTTCCAATTTTTCAAAAATATTGATTAGATTTTGAGATTTTGCGAAAATTATTTCAATATGCGTAAATATTCTTTCGCGCATCACATAATTACGACTAAAGGGAATTAAATCATATTACTTAGTTACTCTCTAACCTGTAATATTTTAACAATACATAAAAATTATAATTTCGCTTTCTTTACTTTACAACATATTACAGTCAACATACTACATCCATTCTGTGTACTCCTACAATGCTGACGAAAGTTCTTGCTTTTTGGAAATCTGCATTAAGTATTAACCCGTCAACGACGGGTACTTCAGCTAGTTCTGATATAAAATGAAAATAATGCATTTATTTTTATGCATTTTATTAGTTTTAATAACTTAAGTATGTGATAATATTTCACCCCAATAAAAAAAATCAAAAATTGAGGGAAAAAAAGGAATTTTAAGCTTCAGTGATGAAATATATCTCTACGTTACAAGGGCTGATTTATATGCTGAAAATTAAAATTTAGCGCCCGAGATTAGATTTTTCAGAACGAAAAACCACCTTTGTGGCTTAAGACTACTTTTTATAGTGATACTTAAACACCTATTTGTTAGCCTTTTCTTGGGAGGGGGCTCCGTCAAATCTCTTTCTGTAGAAAAGTCATTATTTTCTTAAAATTAACTTTTTCTGTTTTTAATCTTCTTTTCTTTTCACTTGCTGTTCCTTTGCCTTTTTATTTATGAGCCTGGCAGAACTAGTTTTTGATGTTATTTTTTATAAGTAGCCTATTTCTCCCTTCTCAAGGACTGATTGATAATTATTTATTGATTTATTGATTTATTAGTTTTTTAAATACTATTGTATTTTTTGTTTCTTAATCTTCCTTTTTAAGTATTAATATATATATGTATATATATATATTTAAGATCGCTCTTGTTTTTCCTTCAAGTCTATCAGATACTTTAGTATGAGTGATTTAGTTGTACGTTTAAGTTTTTATTTAAATAGTAGGGGCTAAGTCCAAGCTTGAGTTTAGGGCCGTAGCTAGGGTGTAGAATGCCTGGCCCCCACCAGGGTCGCACGAAGAAGAGTGGGCGCAAAATCAGCTAGATCACAAGAGGTTTTAAAGAGTTTTGCGGTATATATTAATTCTTCGAAATAGTGCATTTGTAGGGAGGATAGGTAGGATTTTAATAAATTCAATGATTATGGGATTTGAAGAATTATTAAGTTACTGCTTGAGGTGTAGGGGAGGGGCGGCGACATTTGGACTGTTCTGTCAGAAGCTCAAAATCACGTAGCACAGCTTCTTCAGAGATTAGTCCTTCCTCAATGTCCGAACCAGAAGGTGATTAGGAATTCGTGAACGATGAGGAGAAAGAAAAATTGGTTGATTTGTATAGATGAAATACCGTTTGTTATCTTTGAGAATAAAATGGGATGTTCTAACAAATATTTTGTCCATTCATGTGAGTTTTGACTGGGGCTTTGTGTTCTTCCAAACATGCTTTTATGGGACATTTCTTTATATAATGAACAGATGTGGAACGTTTATGGCAAATGCAGAAGGTAAAAGAAGCTTTACCGAATTTGGATAGGTAATTCATGAAAGGAGCATCCCCTGTGTAGAAAACATATAGGTTTCTTTGCGGTATTAAACAAACATATCGTCTGATAGAGTTTATTGTTACAGGTTATTTCTTAAATCAGCCTATTTTAATTTAACGAACTCTGACATTCACGATGTTTGTATTGGTACATACATAGAAGGCGTTTTATTAGAATAACGCCATTGTTTGTTAGCTCCTTGCACACCAGGTTGACTTAAGTATTGCAATATTCAAAACCAGTGAATTCCTTGCTAATTCATTGGTTTTGAATATCGATTCAAAACCAGTGATCGACAATTATCTCCGTCTAGTGTGCTAAAAAGGCCGTATAAATTAATGTGTGATACAGCTGACATTATTAAATAGGAATTTTTACGCATAGGTATAGAGCAGCAAGCAGTGTAGAATGACAGTGTATGCTACTAAAATATAATAATGGTGTAGGCATATGCATCATGATTTTGGTTTACCCCAGAATTCCAGAACATTCACATAAACGTCATGGTACGGAAGGGATTAGTGCTATTCGAAAAGTATCAGTAGTGTTTTTCATCACATTTAAAATGTGATCATCATTTGATGTATGGATATTAATTTCAACCCACTAACTTTTTATTATGAAAACTTTTTTTTTACTGCATTCTACTACATTTTAGAGTTTTAAGTTTAATTTTACCAAGCGTAGAAACTTAATTTATATTCAAGGTTGTCAATGTTGGAAAAATACATTCAATAATATAGTTTAAGATAGGTTTTTACGTAATTAGTGATTGAAAAAATCGTTAAATGATCGATATTCTTTAATTTGAAATACATCATGTTTAACTTAAATAGTCCTATACTTCTACATGAACTCAATATGTAAAATGTTTTATCTACTCAATACAGTGCAGTATTATGCATATATAGGGATAAGTCAAAATAATAAAATATGAAAGCTTCCGTTATTACTAAATTGGAATAAATAAAGATTAAGTGAACTCAACCCGAAAAAAAATGCAATATGAAAAACGAAAAAAACCTCTATTTATTTCAGAAAATATATCAAAAATCGAAATATTTCCCGTTAACTCTCCTTTTATCATAGATATATGGAAATTTACTTCGATTTTTTATACCGCTGTGGGCTAAGCGGAGCCGATGGAGCGCTCTTTTATGATGATATTCAGCATACGCTGAAAGTAAAGAATATTTTTCCAACAATGTGATGATGTACAAAGCAATTTTAAATTTCTTCGAGACATGCATTGTCAGTAATTCTTTTAACTCTTTAAATGGATTAAGAAACAGTTTTTTTCATAGTTTTAAGAGGTTTAGTGTTTTTATGTTAAAATAAACGTCTTTGATAAATAAAATGTTGTCTGCAAAACCATAATTTATTTTTATCTTCTTCTTGTAACATATATTTAATATTGCCTGTGCATTGTCTATGGTTATTCTGTCTTAAAGTATGATTTATACAAACCTTTTTTTATGCATTACATGCTAGCGCCACACTTTTTAAACTACAACCTTATTTCTTGTTAAAGAATTCCGATCTCTTTCTAGTTCCATTCTCGAAAATGGCTATTTATTACCTCCTCGAGGTTATTAATATTTTTTTAATTGTAACAAAATGTCGACTCCTTAAACATGAAATTTTGCTTTGTGTAATGTAGTTTAATAGTGAAATTTTCTCAAAAACTTAATCAGGTGTATTCATAACCATTAGGATCACATCTCCTCAAACTCGAACATCCACCATTTTATTTTTCTCCAAATTCAAAAGTTGCACATTTTGGTTTCGAAAAATTTCCCAATCCTATTTTTCTTTCGAGTATAAAACATTAACTTCCTGCTCAGATTTCACATGCACACGATATTTTAATAAAAAAAATAACCTTACATATAATCTAAACAAAAAAAAAATCGTTATTCTTTTATTTTTACTTCAAGAGTCGGAATCATTTAATAAACTTGCCAAATATGGCAACCTAGATACGCTTAATCTTTACTCTTTCCACTGAGCGGTAACAAATTCGAAATGGCAAGAGCAAAAATGATCCTTTTGCGACACTTTTTATCGATATCTCCTAAAATAATTGGAATTTCGAAAAAAATCGCTTCGAGGTATGTTGGAACCCGTCGTGGAAAATTTCCATACGAAATTTGGTAGGTCTACGATCACCCGTGCGCAAGCTACGCGAGACACAGACAAACAAACAAACTAACTAACTAACTAACGGACAGTTTACTCTCTGTTTTTTTATATAGTTATTTTAATTGATGAGTTTTCCTTTCATTTTGCTTTTGCAAAATGTTTCATTTATCTACAAGTTTTCCCTATTTAACTCTCCCCCCTCCTATCAGACAGCTAAAACCATCATCATTATTATTATTATTTGTTATCGCTCGAAGGCGTACATCCTTTTAAAAAAGTAGTCAAGCGCAAGTCAACTTTCCTATGTCAGTATCATATTTAAAATATTTTTCTCCCTAAAACTGAATCATGACATTTATAATAATGATTTCTCATATCTTCTTATAATCTTCTGTCTTATAAAAACTAGTTAGTTATAGGAAAAACTAAAACAGGGAATTTCGCTATTGCTCGAATACTTTTTTTGAGAAGGCGTACAAATGTATTAAAAAAAACACCATCTTTGGACAATATTTTTATATTTTTAGGAAATAACAACTTGTTTATTATTCCTACTTCCTATAACATGTCTTACTAACGTGTTACTTGCGGGAAAAATAAAATACGAAATCCTCAGAAATTATGGAGTATATCGAAGAATATCGTTTTAGAGTTTGTTTAAAAATATGATGGATGGTACGATTTCCTCCAGATATTGTACACGCTCGAAGAAGCATACCTTACGCTGGTAAAAATACATACAAAAATCGATATAACCACCCTCAAGCATTAGTATCGAAATGGAAATTTGTTTCGATTTTTTGGAGCCCGGGGCAAACTTGCTTGTCATTGATCCATGAAGTTATTATCACGTTCTTCAAATTTTGACACATCGTTGAAAGTTTTCTCTATCCAGGTGAACATTTAAAAAAAAGTGCAAAATGCATTATTTAACGATGATCACAGGTTTTATACATATATATGTATATATCCCTCAAAATAATCTCAATATGTAGATTATAGTGATACTGTGGGTACGACTTAATGTTATATGAAACAACAATATAATCCACAAAAAAGTAAAAGTAAAATAAATTTATGGTAAGCATGTAATGAATGCTTAAAAGATTGTAGAACAATCCTAGAAATATAAATCTGTTAAAATTTCATATAGGGACTGAAAAACAATATTAAGAAAAAAAATTATAAGGATGCCAATAAGACAATCATAAAATCTTAGGTCAATCTTTCCCTCCACCCATTGACCCAATGCATCTTCCCCTTAAGCAGATAATCGCGTGTATTTTTTTTCCTTAACCACGAACAATCAAAAATTATTTGTACTGAAAGTTATTGTAAGCCTTTTCTTAATATCAATATTGCGTTTGTTTTACCAAGTTAATTGTTTATTCGCAGATTTCAACATGCTTTTACCGTATTGAAAAATTAAATTATTTTTCAATACGGTTAAAGCATGTTCGAATCATGGTAAAAGCATGTTCGAATAAGTTTCTATATTCGAACATTTGTATACTCGATATATAAAAATTTAAATGATTCCTTAAAATGTTATCTAAAAACAACTTTAGTTATTTAAAATGATACAATATTCTTCCTTTAAATATATTCTTCTTTAGCAAACAAACAATACAGAACATAACAATTTTTGAAAATAGGTCTTGATCAAGCACTTTGTTAAATTGAAACACTTTCAGACGTGTTCTGACACATGTAACCTAACCAATGAGCTGCAAAAAAAGGAAGTGTATCTTATGAAACGATGTAAAATATAAAGACCTTTTCTTCTTTTAGAAGTAAAAAAAAAGGTTGTTTTGTTCCTTTATAAACACTTTTCCGAGAATTGCAATTCCGATACGAGTACATTTGGCTGGAGACTAGAAAAGTTATTTATAGCAGAGATGCCATAAAATTGTTATCTCTTTTTCTTACTTTTTTTTTTTTTTGCCATTACTTGAATCGAAAATTGGATTTTGGATAAACGTTCTGCTGTGTTTTACGAGTGAAAAAATTGTAACGAGTGACAAAATAACAAACATAAAAACGTACTTATCAGTCTGGACGCTTGTTTCGGGCGAAAATATTTTGACCTTCATGAGCAGAAGTCCATAGACACCACACAGTAGCCTGGGGACTGAGTCGCTTTTTCGGTCTCTAGGTTACTGCGCATAGACTTCTGCTCATGAACCCAAACTTCTCGTGATTTCACCTTTACCAACTTGGCAATATATATCGGTAGCTTTGCGATTAAATTTCAGTGGCTGCTATATCTCGCAATAATCGTAGTTTCTTATTTCTGTTTGCACAAGGGGGAACAAATTGCAAGGTTATTGATTGATTGGAGGAATTGAGAGATTGAGAGTGGAAACGGTTGAAATTTAAAAATGATGAAGCAGAAATGTCCATTTTTAGAAATTAGTTGCATTTCAAACATTGAAGCAGAAATGTCATTTTTCAAAAAATAATTACAAACACTAAAGAGTAATGCATGTAGATGACATTAGTGTATTGAAGTTACGTCTTGACTAGAGATTTTGCCTCACCATGGCACAGTGGTTATGTCACTGGAAATGGTAGATGGGCGAAGTGTGAAGTTCCCGAGTTCCGGGTCCCATCGCGCGTCCGTCGACCTAACCGTTCGGAGTTTTCTGTGGTTTTCTCCGAAACTTAGCGTAAATACGGGTTAGGATCCCTTAGAAAGACCCACATGGAGGGCACCCCACCCATCGGCCTAGAGCCCACGCGTAGCTAATCGGCCGTAATCCCACAAACAAACTTGACTTGAGATTGTGTTTACTGATATAAATGCTCAAAATTAAAATGCTGCTGAGTAAATGTATTTCTGGAAAAATATTTAAGAGCCTGTTAAGAGTAGCGAAATATGTTATTCCATTTACAAAGAACAAATCTATGGAATTGTTGGTAAATATAAATAGTAAGTCGTTATTTTATGCTTTTGCTTTATAAATTCATTTAACATTAAACCATTCCTTACGCCTGAAACGCTTATACAAGCGCAGATGTTTGATACTAAGCAACATTAACTGCTAACCGCACGTAACCGACGTTAAGATTTTAAAAGACTATAACCGGTTCATAATCTAAATCCTTAGGAAGGAAATAATACAATTCTATCGCGCATTACCTCGAATAAAAATTTCCATGGAAACCCCATCCAAAAGGCCTCCGCTCGAACGATAAAGAGCGTTCAGCCTCATTATAAACATTCCGTTGAAAACTTCTATTCCGATGGGAGATGTAACATTTGGGTCAAATGAGAATGTGAACGTCATTTATGGCTGATTCACTGGGAAATTTCTACCTCATCTTTTTCACGTTACACGACAATGGAAAAATCTCCCGTACAGATAACATTAGGTTGTAATATTTCCACATATACATAAGTTTCTTTTGTATCTTTCTCGGTAATGGCTTCTAAATTTGATAACCATGCTTGCAATGCTATTTTTCGTTTCTCTTTTTTAACATTTATTTTCGTTTATGATATTTTTACGGAAATGAATTAAAAAAAATAAAACATTTTTATTTACTCGAATTCATATGTTCTTATTTTAATGGTATTAAGGAATTAATAAACAGATGGTTTTACTATTCACGCTTGCTGTTATTTTACAAAATAACTGTCAGTGGAAGTGGTAGTATGAATATTACAATGTAAGGTTTGGCTAATGATTGTGTAGTAGTAGCTGAGCCGCAAAAACCTGTCGGGCAGCATTCATAATTTTTTTCCACACACACAAGGAGAGCTAAATAATATACTAAAAAATCTAAAAGCTAGTTTTGTTTAATTTACGTCCTTCAATTATTAATTATGAATGACAATTTCTTTTCCTTGAGGATGCTATACAACTTCCAGTATAATAAATTACAAATCCACAAGATGAAATCGGAGGGAGATGTGGGTTTTGAATTGTCATTTGATAGTTTCTTTACGAGAATTGGGGTTTTAGAATTCAGCATCATTTGCGCAAGGATCAGACATCTAGTGGGACATCTTGGATACCAGTACACTCCATCGCTCGTTGGGCTACTTTGCAGGGCTTTTCTGGAACGAGCGACCTTCTCGGACAGTTGCTCATTTTTTCTTTAAGCACATATAATTCAAGTCTAATACTAGAAAAGAAAGTGTCTTTACCAAGGGAAGTAGTACTTCGGTCTTCAAAAGCACTAGTTTAACAATAGTATTGAATCTTGCCATACAAAATTTTGCCGAAATTATCAAAGATGAATCTGGATAGCGACACGATATTTTGCAAATTTTGGATGGTCACTATCAAGTATCTACATTATGTAAGTGGACTGTTATAATTTTCAAATATTTATACTATGTTAGTGATTGAAAAAAATCAGAAATCTTAACAATATCGATGATTGTAACAATTTTCAAGGATATTCACATGGTCTCGACTCCAGGGATTTGCTCGATGCCTTTGATAGAATAGACCATCAAGAATCATATAGTGTCGGTGAATGAAACAAGCATCATTAAATCTTTTCAATATCGATGATGGAAACGACTTTCATAATGCCGGTGATTTCCACCAACATTTAGAGGGTCGAGAACCACGCGGTGCCGGTGATTGAAACAAATCTGCACAATATTAAGCATGAAACGACATTCACGAATATTCACATCTCACGATTTGCCAGAGCATCGCGAATATTACAATGCCGATGATTAAAACAAGCGTCACAAATTTGATTAATATTGGTAATTGAAGCAACTTTCATTGTTCTACACAATTTTGTTAATTTCAAAAGCACCAACAATCTGCAAAGTATGAGCCATTGAAACGACTGCCACGAATATGATCCATGTCTGTAACTGTAGCGATCATCACGAATCTGAACAATGACATTATCTCTATTTATAAAGTAAGACATTTCTCTGTAAATTATTTGGAATTTCAAATTGTGGTAATTTCTACTTGTTTGGAAACCTAAAGTGCCAAAGTAACATTTAGAAAAAAATTCTATTTGCCGTTCTACGCGAGCATCACATAAATATGGCTAGAGTGAAAGAAATACGATTTGGCATCATGGTAGGTGGTCACTAAAAAATAACAAGAATTAATTTATTCACGTTTTGATAGAATTAAAGGTTTTAGAAAAATACCACAATGTATCGTTCGTGCATAATATAAAAACTGCTAAATGAAATGAAATGCAATTTATTAGTGCAATATAATAAACTATTTTCTTTCTTTTACCCACTTGTTTCAGTTAAGTGCCACCCTTGTGATTTTGAATTTAGTTCTTATTAGTTAACTTTTAGTCAATGCATTAAAAAATAAAAGAAAGCAAAAAAGGACAAAATAAATAAATAAATAAATAAATAATCTAACATAATTTTTTTTCTTATTTGCATCAGCAAACATTATTTGTGAAGGATTTTATAAAAATTTTAACTTTACACACAGAAAAGTAAAACTATCTCAGAACAGCATACTTTTATTTTTATACATTTTAAAGCTGAAGTATACATTTTATATTACGATTATTGTATTACTATTTTAGTATAGAAATTATGCGTATCCAAATTGCTCCCATCCGTAGAATAATACTATTCAGTGTTTATATGTGTTTAATAATACGTAAAGATATCGAGAAGGAAATCTGTATGGGTCATTTCACTGCAGGTATTTGAACTGGAACTTTTCGAGAGTTGGTTAAGCCTAATATTCTGCACATGGTTGTTGTGAAATGCAATGAATAAGAACCATTTAGTGATAAATTTTCAGGAAGTTGTAAGTAGTTACAGTAATGTTTACAATTTCCTCATCGATGACTAAGGTAATAAAATATTTTGAAATTTTTAAATGCATATTTTTGCATGAATTGCGTAGCATTATAAAATTTTCCAGTATTGTTTTTAGGAAAAAGTGTTTCTAGCGTTTTAGAATTCTTATACTTGATTTCTTATATTTTCGAATTGGTATTATGTCTCCATAGTGTTAAATATATAATTTTATAGAGAAAAAAATTAGAATGCTTGTGAACTCGTGCTTTATCTAGCGTGTCTATGCCTTTAAGATGAGCAGAAAGTCAGGTAACTGAGTAACTGGATGATTATTTTGCTTATTAAAAACTGGACAAATCTCGATAAATCGAAGCATAATCTACTTATCGGTATTCTGTTTCAAATAAAATATCCCGGATTAATGGCTGGTGTTGGAATTTATAAGTCTTGAAACTTGAAAAAACATTGAATAAATACTTTTTTAATATTATTAACAGGGACAATATTTGAAAAATACCATATTAAAGCAAAGAGGTTTGTTTACAATGTGGTTGTTTAGTAAAAAAATAAAGTTTCCATTTTCTGCCAAATTTCGAAATTTGCCATCATTGTTTATATATTTCTTAAGTTAGCAGTAAATATCTGGAACATAAATCTATAACGTGTTTTTTTTTCCTGAAAGTAGAAAAAAAATGTTTAAGGGTATTTACACTTTCTTCAAATTAATGGTTCTTTAAACAAAGAAAAAGTAACATACCCGCAGAAAAACGAAGAACAAGAATAATGTAGATTGGTTAAAATGAATCATAGGACTAGTACACTTTGAGGACAGTTTCATCTATGTCTCCAAGAATGATGAAAGGGAAAAAAGACTGGTTAAAAAAGTAATTGCACTAGTATATTTTCAGGATTCTATGAGCTCTTTACTTGCCTGTACAACTCCTTTTTCTGCATAAAAAGTGATAATGCAGTAGAATACCAGCAGTAGTTTTCCTTTCCGAATGATAACAGCTGCTTTCTTAAGCCGCCCATCACAATAGGATATTTACTCATTTAACTTTGACCGCATATAAATGTTTATATTCACTAAATTTTAGTCAAACAATAGCTTTTGAAGTGTTTAAATTAGAATAATTTTAAACTGTTAAAAAGTTATAATACAGTGGAATAACTGTCCTTCGATTTTTTTTTTTTTTACTTGTTTTGTATTTACTATCTAGAACAAGATTTTGCATGTTTAAACTGACTTTTTTACTTTAGTCATATTAATATGTTTATGTGTTAGATATATTTGCTTTTTAGTCTTACTGAGTGACAATAATTTGATTTCCTTCGATGCAACTTGGTTCCAGCTCAAACACATATATCTACTGAATATATTTTATAAACTAAAGATTTATCCTTGTTAATAAAAGTATTCTTGCTCCATAAATAATTTTAATGCATGAAATGTGAATAGTATTGTTCTTTTCGAAATTATGCAAATTGCAATAAGGTTTATTAACAGAAACAAGAATTTCATTATTTTCAGTCGAATTTATAAGTTTATAGAAGTTTGATTTTAATCACAATAAATGATCACTTTGAAACCAGACCTGAAATTTTGATTGCACTTAGATTGTTTTAAATTGATTTTGGATAGTCTTTCATTTGCCTATACGAGTAAAATTTTTTTCTGTGTTAAGACCAATGCATTGAAAGGTAAACAGCGCTTTATTCAAAAAGTTCATGTCCAAATTCTTTGCTCGAAAGTAACTTTTTTCTGTTTTGGTGGTCTATTTAATTACAGGAATAACATAATGATAATTTTATTTTGTAGTTTCAATAGTAATGCCATATATAATCAAGAATTATATTTCAGCTCATAATTGCACATCCTTTGAAGTTGAACTGCAGTTTGTTTTTACAGTAAAATTACATTTATTTGAATAAATAGTCCTGATTCAATTAACTATAAGCTATTATTTTTTAAATTTCAGAAAGTTTCAGTTCAATAATTGAAATGATTGATACTTTACTTGTTTTTGCGGCCTTTAGAATTTTCGTTATCGTCTAAAAACACTATTTTTAGCATCAAACAAAACTATAATACTTGCAATATTCGCATTAAACAAAATACTGCTTATTATTACTGATTAATTGAAATAATATGGTTTTACGTCATTCCAAAATAAAATTTATTTGCCGTTTCTGACATATCTGCTAAGATAACCGGGGTCATAGTCCTTTATCAAATGGAGTAAAAATAAATACGTAAACTGTGTTTCCAGCTTAATAGAGCTTTCAGTGCTCAATAAAGATTCAAGGTGACCTAAGATGACACAAATCCAATTTTGATTATTTTAAGAAGAAAACGTCACTTTTAAATTCAAAGGGTAGCTTTTAATACAATAACAGATACTTATATAAAATATTTTTTCTCACATTTATTTAATGATGTATTCATAAAAATACGGCAAATGTTCTTTCCTAAGCACACCACGCCTATAGTACATCTAGAATTTCTTTAGAAAGTAATATCTTTTTTTCTGCCATTTTAGAGCATTTGACTTTGTGCGAAAATGACTTTTAAAGGGAAAGAAAAGCAAAGAGAAATCTGTTCTTGATGCCATGGAAAAAAAGCGGGAAATATTTCCCCCATTATCCGAATGCAAAGAGAGCAGTTTGCACTAAAGTGTTTTCATTTAAGTTTCTGTGTTGACACTGAAAAGTAAGGGAATATCTCAGCTGCCACGCGGTTAGCACTTTCATTTGTCTATAAAAGAATAAAGATAGAAAGCTGTGGGGAAAATTTAAGCACTGCAATTTATAATTCAGAATAAAGGAGAAGGTTTTCCGTTGGAAAGTAAAAGCATACGTTCAGAATTTTAGTTTGTGCATGGGTATGCAATAAGGATATGAATTATTTACGTGATTTCGAAAATGCGAATATATCCCTATAAAGGCTTTCAAAAAACAGAGATAAATATGAATTTTAGGGACAAAAAATAGATTTACGTGCATATAATTTTTAATAGAGATTCTCCATTGTGTTTTACGTAACAATTAAAAACTACAAAAAAGCTAAAAATTAACTGAGTTTAACTGGTGGGTAAGTTGCTTACGGTAGTCTTGATCTCTACGAAGGCCACAGATGTTGGTCATTTCATTTTGCAAGCACCTAGCTAGCACACCAACTCTTCCTCCTAGTTTGGAATCAGCTCCAGATGAGAGACCCATCATTGGCCACTGAAGATGTATCATTTGAACACGGAGGACATTGGAGCCACGAAAGATTTTACGTGCACCAGCTTTCTTTAAAACTTTAAGGCACAGCCCTTTCCCAATGCTGAAAAAAGGGCAGCCGTTGACTTAACTACCAGCAAGATGGCGGACGATCAAAACGTTCATCACGTGCCACAGATCTAGAGAGCCTTTTTTGACGCAGCTGGCTGTGCGGCACAGCCAGCCCTAGGCTCGCTAGATCTGTGGCACGTGATGAACGTTTCGATCGTCCGCCATCTTGTTGGTAGTTGAGTCGAGCGATGTCAACGGCTGGCTGCCCTTTTTGCAGCATTGGTCAATCAATCCAGCTGTTCTCGCATTCTTCCATATTTGAGCAGATGTCAGTGCTGTTAAAAATAATCGTGACCATTTTTTTACGGGAAATGACGTGCTAAAAAGTAAAGGATTCTCGTTGAGATATGTCCACCCGCAACTATTTTTATAGAAATCAAATCTATTCTTCGTGACTGGCAACAGTCAAAGCGTCAGAGTTTGGTGTTTCCAGAGCGGGAACACTGCGAGTTAAAGGGTTAACGGATGCGATCTCACAGGAGTCTAATTCAGAGAGTTTGTCACTCTTTCGATGGATCAAGATCAGAGCTACTTCAATATCGGTGTTTCCATGACCTATCAGAGTCGACTACTGCTCGAAAATTACACAAAAAAGCTAGCCAAAGAAGACAAAAAATATTTAGCAAAGTAAAAACCGATAAGCCATATAGATAGAAAGGGCTCTATAGAGTTTCACCCTATACAAAAACATTTATGTAATAACAGTCAAAAAACCTCCTCCTATCTTCAAAAATAGCAGATGTTTTTGATTGCAAGACCGCGTTTATTACTTTTCTAATGTACTACTTGAAAAAAAATTCCTATTTGTTTTACATAAGAACCACTGCATGGGACAAACTTACATCTTGAGAATTCGCAAAAAAAAGGCTCTCTGTAACCATTCTAAAAAGTGCGTGCATTTTGGGAATGATCATTTTCTGTTTAATTATTTCTGCTTAAATGAAAAAAGAGGAAATAATAACGCTTTAAGTTTAATTAAATTCTGAAAGGTATAGTTTGAGAATATAAAAAATAACGTTATTCTCATTTTTAATAAAAATAATTAATATTATTTAATACAAAAATAAGCCAAGCAACTTCTTTCACCTTATTACTTTTATGAGATTTGCCATTAAATTATTCTTATCAATATTTTTAATTAACTGTCCTCCCAGTGTAATGCCCAAGAAGAAGTATACATGTCTAAATTAACAGGAAAATTCATTCTGTTGATTTCCATCCTTCATAGATGTAAGAAAAACGTTATTTGTTAAATGTAGCAATCTTCAATACTTTGGAAACCATGCATCTTAATAATATTTTCCCTTATACACCAAAAACATCACTAAAAGATATATAATGCTTTGGACTGAAGAGAAATAGGAAATTCTCACTGGATTTCACGAAACGTCTAAATATCCCTGTCTCGCCGTTTGAACAGTCTATAATAAAGTGATAAAACGTTTATTACACCTTTGGGACAGTTTCAATCATGGAGACATCCGTTCTGCGAACCGTTGTGAAATCCCACTATCTATAAAAACAGAACAGTTATCCTTAATCTGCTTAATTGCGCTCAATGTATCACGTTTAGTACCTTACATTAGGCGTTGAAAGGGAAAACTGTGTCCAGCGTATAGGTAGAAAGGTTTTACTATAACATAAAATAAATATATAGCTTTACTTTTTCCTCTTCTATGTATGTACGTATGTGTCTACTATCAAACAGATGCGTGATTGTGTGTAAATTCAGAAACAAACAGATACAAATGTGTGTACCTATAAAGAGACGATGCGTACATATATATGCGTATAAATGAAAGATTGCATTAATAAATTTGTATGCTTGAAAAATGTGAACTAGTGTGCTTATAAATAAATATGTATGTGGGTGTATGTGTATAAATAAACAATTGCGTTCATAAATGTACGTATGCGTGTATAAATAATTAAATATGTGTGTGCGCGTGTAAAACCAAACAAATGCGACATGCCACTGTGTACAAATAATTACGCGCATGTGTGTGCATAAATAAAACAAAATATGTGTGATCCACATCCATGTGTGAATTTATTTGTAAATAAACAGGTACTTGCAAGTCTGCGAGAATGTTCTTCTATGAACAAATAAATCCAAACCTATTCGTGTGTACATCTCTACTTATTATAAAAGAAGGTGTCTGTGTGTGTGTGTGTGTGTGTGTGTGTGTCTGTCTGCAGCGTTACGGACAAACGGCTACACCTAGAAACACCAAATTTCGTATTCGGGAAGATGTAAATATGTAGTTGTGCACCTCGAAGCGATTTTTTCAAAATTCGACCTAGATTTTTTTTAATTTTATGTTTTATGCGATTTTTGGCATTTTTTCTCACCTAATTCGTAATAACGGCGGAAATTACGCTCGCAGCAAAACGGCATTTGTATCATCGGATAGAGGAGAAAATTTTCTTTTAAAAACAGTTTGTTCTGAATACTTAACCTGATTTACCGATTTTTAGGAATTTTTTTACTAAACATCTGCTTCGCGATTTTTTTTCGTAAAATAATTTTAAAACTGTCGCATCTTGAATTCTATCCGTCATAACTTTTAGATATTTTGACAAATCGTGAAACATTCTTTTCTCCCTCTTTTAAAATAAAAACGAAAAAATTATGTAAATTAGATGATTTTATACGAATTTTATTGCAGCCTAATGTTTAGAATTTAATAGCATCAACGCGATCTTACGCCATTCATTACATTGCGATCACGGCACGAGAATTTATGTTCGGCTGTTGCCACAGAAAGGATTAGAAAAAAGGGTTTTTTCAACCAATCGAGTTTTTAAATGGGATATCAGAATTTCAATTCGCAAGTGAGGATCTATGACGTCAAATGCTTTAAGATACCTAAAAATTACGCCATAATTTTAACTCATTTATTCCAGCTCTATTTTCAACACAGGGAGACGATATTTTGATTAAAATTTACTGTAGAAATAAACTAAGAAATTCACGATTATTATTATTAGAAGTGGTATTTTAATCCGGTGCTTATTTAAAAATTGAAATGTTTTCACGGCGCTGAAAATGTTCATTTTAAAAGTTACAAAGCGCGATATATTAAAATTATTCTATTTATTATAATTTAATTTTTGGCATTTAATTTAGCGCAGGCTTTGCCTAACATACGCATGCAGGTTGCGATTATAGTTTTATTTTAACGTTGAATTACGTTCCTCCATAAAGGTCACGCAAATTTTTAATGATACCGTTTGAAAACAATTATGCGAAATATCGAAAGTAACTCCGAAATTAATCTACCGGGGTATCCTTTACGGCAGTCAAACAGTGACGTCATAAATAAAAAAAAATGTGTGAAATTTGTAAACTCTGCAACTCTAACGCCCTGTCACAATTAAAATGGGAATAAGTAGCTCCTCGAGATTACACAGTTTGATGTTTTTCAGGAGACAGGACTATGGAGGATATAAAAGATATCGCTATTGGATATTTAAAATGGCACCCCTTGGATATTTTCTCCCCACAGTAAGATGAAATGGTTTACGGCGCTAAATACGCCCATCTTATAAAACTATGTATAAATTAAATATATATGGAGAGTTTCCTTAATGGCAACCATTATGTGAAATGATTATTATTTATGCTAATGCGTAAATTGCAAAGAATCGCCACAGAATCAAAAGATCCCATTGAGGCCAAATAATCTAAGCTGTTTCTTTTAAGGGAGCCTTGAAGAGGGAGAAGCGAGTATAGATAGTATTAATGTACGTAATAGGTAGTATTATTAGATTTGTAAAGATAGTATGAATAAATCGCAATGTACCACGTTAATAAATATTTCATGAAATTAAAAGTGTTTATCCTTTTTCAACGGTTGTCTTACAACCAACTAAACGAAAAGTAATTCTAATTTGCGTTAATATATCCCGCAGTCATTTCAACAGAGGGGATTACTTGAACTTTTTTAAAAATGAAATTCTGTTTTGTCACATGCAGATATGATTTTAGTAGTAAAATATTCCCTTCTTCCCGTATGAAGAGCCGGTGCGCAGCTATTTTAAAAACATCTCTTGAAAATG
This sequence comes from Cheiracanthium punctorium, assembly GCA_038373885.1. Taxonomy (NCBI): domain Eukaryota; kingdom Metazoa; phylum Arthropoda; class Arachnida; order Araneae; family Cheiracanthiidae; genus Cheiracanthium; species Cheiracanthium punctorium. The sequence continues at coordinate 69,807 of JAWZYV010000957.1, read as the reverse complement.
GCATAAATGAATTCAGAAGACCTCAAAACGTGTAAATACACCAAAATCTCGAAGTCGAATTTTTTCATGATTGCAATACTTTCCTTATATGGTACATTTTCGGAAAGAAATAAATGGTGCTCCATTTCATGTAGTGTCTTAGGTATTTAATGCTACAACTTGAGCCTAAAAAACAGTATGATGTAGAAATAAGACATTTTGAAAGCCAGGAGTTCTCTGCAAACCATTAAGCTTTCCACTTTTTTGATAGTGAATGACACTGACGTAGTTTTTTGAGTCATTATACTGCAATGATCAGGTTAGTACTCATGACACAAACTTTACATTAAGAGTCAAATAATTTTGCTCTTTTTTTTTTTTAAATTCCACATCACGAATAATTTTGAATTACACATGTAAGGAAAATTTTCCTTTCCTACCGTGCGAAGAACGGGCACGCAGCTAGTTTATAATAAAGATGTGTGTGTATTTGCATAAATAAACAATTGTGGGCATGTGTGTATATGTAGACATAAAAACAATGCTTATGATACTTTTGTAAAATAACACATCATGTACAAAAATAATATGCATATTCATGTGGGTATTTTTATCACAACCGAGGTATTGCCAGTAGCAAAGCAAATAAATATATGTTTTGATAATCGATATAATTCTATATTTGATTGACAGAGTCCAAATAAACCAAATATGGCAAATATATTTTTAATTTAATAAACCAATAGTAATACTGTCATCCTTACAAAATGTTTCTTACCTTCAATAAAGGAGGAAGTTTTTATATGAACCATCCTTAGATAAATAGCTTTAAGGAGCATCGTATTTATCCCCCGCATCCTTGATTAGTTAAAAAAAAATATCCTTTATACTTATTTATTACACTAATCGAAAGAAAAATTGATTAACTAAGTTATTAAATCAAAAAAAGAAGCAGTGTCCAGAAGCCCTGAACGCATCTGGACAATGATTTCAGAAACTGATTTCAGTTTGGATCAGGTGAGGACATCCAATTTATTTAAATCGATATTTGATATTAGTTACGATAGTCCAGATCCAGAGGTTGACATATCTGAACATAATGGTTAGATATTATTGTTATAAATTAAAGAAAATCCATTATTAGTATTTAAGTTTCACAATAGGTTTAAGTAATTCAACAATAGTTTATTTCCGTAAATGAATCAGGAATAACTTCTAAATGAAAAGGGCGCATCAATCCTACAACTACCTAGGAAATATGTGCCATTTCAATCAGTTTAACTATGCATGCATAAAGTTATGAAGGCAGCATCTAATAAATAACTAGCCGAAAAAAAGGTGATAAACCATGGTTGACATGGTTTAATCTACTGCAATATTTTCCAGATGCCCCCAGAAGCGAAGCTGTTGCTTCTTTCCGTCTGGCTTCGAATCATGAGTGTCTTGCCAAGCAGATTTATGGATGTGGAGTTTTCCAAAGCTTTACTAGCCCCTCTGTGGTTGCCATAATGACGTTAACGCTTTGATACTATTTCTGAGTACAGTTCTTTCAGTTATCCATGTGCGGGGACAATACTAGCAAGCAAGAGAGCTTTTAGCCAATGATGGAATTTTTTTTCTTTTTATTATTTCAGTTTTATTTTTGCATTTCATATAATTGTAGTTGCCTGACACTGGAAAAAAATAAATTTCTAAATCTTGAAATCTATGCTTATGGACAAGAAGATACGAAATTTCAAGTCAAATAAAACATAGTATTTTTTTTATGTTCTACGAAATAATATATTGTGATTTTCTGTTTTAGATGAGATATTATTTGTATGTTAATGCATTTTGAGAATACTTAGCTGTATAATAATACTTTTCTTTTAAAAATTAAAACTTGAAATAGATGCGATAATATGTCTAACACTTTCGTGAAATAAAGTAACTCGCTTTGAGCTTCTGAAAATACAGTTTTTGTTTATAAAAATTTTCTCAAAGTTTTTCTCATTATTTCAATAATTTTTAATTAAACTAACATTTTACACAATTCCGCTACCTGTTATTTATTTTTTTAAAAGGATAACGTCATTTTCTTTAAAAAATATTGAATCAAACAACCTTTAAAATTTATTTAATATAATTTATCCTTTGACATCGGTTGCATATTAAGTAAAATTTATATGTGTACATAAAAATCGATTGATCCAATATTCTCTTCTGAAAATAACCCGAAAATAAACATTTGAACTGTTTTATTTTAAGTAATAAAGCATTGGAAAATGGAGTAGGAAAATTACCTTTCAAACGGATTTAACAGATATTGCCGGTCGTCATTTGTTGAACGTGCCACATAGATATTATTGACTGAAAATTGCTATGGGTTTTGGGGAGGACGTGCATCTGTGGAACTCATTATAGTTTATGTTTACGAGTTGAATGCATGAGAACAGACGTTTCCGAAAGGGAAACTGTTAAGATATTCAATGAGTATATGCAAATATCTGAAAATTCATAAATAAAGGCTGACTTAACTGATGATATAATGCGTCGGTAAATACAGGAATTATTAAATGACTTCATTTTAAACATACAGCTATTGTTATAATTTTACGATTAATGCTGTTAAGCTCAGTCCAGCAAAAAATATATGAAGAAAAAAATCAATATGAGTAAATTTATTTTATATGCAGTTATTTCTTTAAATGTGCATTAACATTTGATGTTTCTGATAAACTCATTTAAAATGTTGTGCTTCTAAATTTACAGTTTTATTTGAATCATTAGTATTGGATTTTATTATTATAGTTATTTCTTTCTAATGGCCGTGTGAGCGACTTACTTGTAGAATTGACGACTACGAGGGCCGGAGGTGCTGGTCATTTCATTATGGGGGCTCCTAGTAAGCAGATTAACGTTGCCGCCAATGAGTGGTCTCCTAATTTTTAACCAATTCCAAATGAGAGAACTTTCACCTGAATTGGCACCCTTAAAAAAGTATAGTTTGAATCTGCAGGACATTGAAGCTACGATAGATTTTAGCTACGATTTGCCATGAAGAATAGCTCTCCTCTGCATTTAACAATATTGAAAGAAAATGTGTTAAAAGTGTTTACAATTATCTCTAGTCAGGGGGTTTATTTCTAACAACAGAATGTTTCGTACTGAATAAAAATTAACTGTTTTGTACATGAAATGTAGATGGCAATATGTAAAACACTGTTCTAGTTTCTGATTTACTTTGTTTGACTCATGGACGAAGTAAAAAGTTCATAAAATAGAGAAAAATATACTTTTATTTGTCATCAAATCAAGCATCCTCAGAAAATTTTGCTTTGTTCATAAATTAATAATTTTGAATTAAATGTGGGAGTGTACATAGAATTTCCCTATTTTAAGTCAATTTAATTTTTAATCAATTCATTTTAATTACCTTTGAAACAACATAATTTTAATAATTTCTTTCAATTAACTTTTTTCAATAGTTCTTCGTTATATTTGAGTTCAATTTCTTAAGTGCAAGTTGAAGTGAAAGCATCGGTACTAAAGATATAAGTATTAGTGATAAGTTATAGACATTGTATTGTAAAGTACAAAAGAAGTTTAAAACTGCGTAATTGACTGCTCTTTTACAATTATTTATTTCTTGAATAATTTTATCGAATTACGTTCAATTTAATTCATGTTATATACATGTGTTTTTAAATAATCTCAATTTATTTTGTTTTCCAAAGTATTTTAACAAAGTGTTTATTATTCTATAAGCAAAAGTAATAAAAAATAGCACTTTAATAAATGTTCTAAAATACGTATGTTAATACGACGCGTTCAAGAGAATATTTTATTCTACACTTTTCTTAGTTAAAACAATTTGCAAATTATCATTCTAAAACCAAACACGAAATTACGAAAATGATATTCTACTTAAAAACCATTCAACCGAATCTGATACAAAACACAGCGAGACTGCTTCAAACAACAATATTCATTACTTTGACAAGACTGCTTAAGAGTTAATGTTCCGTAAAAGACCGTTTCTCTTGTATGCCACTCCTAAGGTGTTAACATTTATCTCCTCCTAGATGATATAGGAGAATACACGAATCTTATCTTTGAAAAAAAGAAAAAAAATGGAAGAATCAATGAATGCATGTATTATTTTGCTACATTATTTTAACGTGGAATATTAACAGAAAGGGTATTGTTTTCAGAAATCATTACGTTCTTTGTCTAAGAATAGAATAAAAGTAGTAAACTTCTGTTATTTTTTAAATGAAGATTTTTTCTTTGTACAGGAATTTGAAATATTGCATCTGGTTTCGAAGCGCGTGTTTACTTGTAACAGTAATGCTTATGTGTGGAATTAGGATATTTTAGGAGAATTAAAAGGGGAAAAAATGCTCAACAATTGATAATTGATAAAATGTTGCACAATAGTTTAAAAGCTCCGTTAAAATACGATAGGGGCATATAATATAGGGGGGAAATATATTAATTACTTAACTTTCTGAAATGAAATTATCAAGCACTGCATTCAAGACACATTTTCACGTTTTAGTATATAAAAAAGAAATAACTTTAGCTGTATTTCTTGTTTAAGTTATAAATACATTTTGTCCACAAAAAGACGGACAAAAACCGCAAAATATTTTATCTAGAAAAATTATATATTTTAAAAGGCGTTTATTACTTAACCAAATCAAATTTATAGAAATTCGTACAAGCGAAACAAAATATATATGCATGGATAAATCGAACTACAACTAAAAATTGGTGAATCGAAAGTAGTGAAAGCTATCAACGCCTCCCAGCTAAGATGGATTGGCCACATATTCAGATGTAGTGACGAAGATCCAATAAAGGAAATAACTTCCCAGAAACCAGATGGAAACCGAAGGAGATGCAGGCCACGTACAAGGTGTCTGGATAATGTAGAGAAGTGGCTTAAAACAACTGGAGTCAATAGACGGAAATCCATAGCGTCAGACAGATCAAGATGGAAAAAAAGAACTGACTGAGACAGCCTTGTCTGGGAGCCGGCTGCCGTGCTTAAGAAGGTTAAATGAAATATTCTTTGCTCATGAAAATATTCTAAGAGCAGATTTTACTTACATCTATGTGAACTCATGTGCAATAGATTTTTTTTTTTTACCTTTTGCTTTTAGGAGCAAGTACATTGAACGTTAAACTAAATTTATCAATGATTCATCTACTACCATCAATAATGATGTGAGGGTAAAGAAATAATGTTGGAGCCACGGTAGCCCAGTTGGGAGAGGCATAGGTTTCGCAGCCGAAAGGTTGCGAGTTCCATCCTGGGACCAAACAAAGATCGCCGACCAAACAAAGATCTGGGACCGTTCAAAGATCGCCTAACGATCGGTAGTGCTGACATCTATCGGCTCTTGGATGGGGTGGAAATGAACTGTTCGGGAGTCTGTGGTAGAAATGAACACACTTGATGCGAGAGTATACAAACAATGTTGTGGCCGCGGTAGCCCAATTGGGAGAGGCATCGGTCTCGCAGCCGAAATGTTGCGACTTCAGTCCTGGGACGAACCAAAGACCGCCTAACGATCTTCAGTGATGCCGTCTATCGGCTCCTGATTGAGGTATAAATGATCTGTTCGGTATCTGTGATAGAAATGAACACACTCGGCAGGTACTGCCGCTATTGATCTAATATGGGTTTGGGATTACTACGAAATGTTATAAAGCAGACGTGCCGAAACTTCCCATAATCCACGAGAACAAGACAGACAGACAGAAATACTGTTACATGCAGGTGTGAATGTCTGTAGAATTTTAAATTTTGAAAAAAGGAACCGCAATTACAAATAACTAACTGCCTGAACTTTGCTATTCCCTACGATTACAATATTTGACTTATACAAAAAGCATGTCGATGCACCATCGTCTTTCCGAAGCTCGATTACATTAATAACGGCCGTACTAGCAATTTTGCTCGGGCCGTGATCGGCTGGCTGCGTGGCCGGTGGTTGACCGAGCAAAATTGCTAGTAGGGGGCACATTCCACTCACTTTTATATCATTATTCCTGAGATAGATCAGCAAAAAGATTCATTACGAAATGAAATTTATCCCCTTTATAAATATACCCTCATAGGAGCAAGGATTGATTTGTCTCAAAATCTGCAGATTTATAAAATCAAAAGAATTTTGAACAATTTCTACACATGTAATACCAGTTGTTAAAACTGATACATACTTTAGTATACATACCTAAATATTTAATTTTATTTTCAGTTATTGTTGTTTGAAAATTTGTGAACACAACTATACGCGTATATTTTACATTTAAAAAAAATGAGCGTGCAGACAGATTTTTTTTTCCTCCAAGCGTCATATTTTAGGCTTGCTTATTTAATAACATCATACTTATTTCTGATCAATGTGAAAGCGAATCAATATTTAAAGTTTCATTTTCGAAACATTCTCCCAAATCGTAATCCTTTCTTCCCCCAGAACAGGTTTGTGGCATATTTTATTTTTGAAAAATGTCAGAATTTGATTGAATATCTTGCACTGCATCATTTTTTTTTAACGAAAAAAAGGATCTATAACAAAAGTATTGATAAGATCGATAAAACATACATCAGATGATGTCATTCCAGCTTATGTCAGTTTAAAATAGGGTCACATACATTAAAACTGCACTGTTAAGTTTTATGAGATTTTTTATAATGTTTTAGTAAAACTATTTATAAACATTGAACTTATTCATTAAAATATGTGGATTCTTTTTTAAAAAACGGTACATTCAGTAACCTTTTGTCACATAACATAATTCTAAAGTGTCATATTTTCAAAATGACCACAGAAACCACCTTAAAAATGATCTAATACACAGATTGCATACTTTTATTTTTAAACTCTTATATTAAAATTTAATTCTAAAATCCATTGAATGAAAACACACGTTTAAAGAAACAACGTTAAATTAAATAATATGAAAAATTGATAAATTTTGTACCATCACATTGTTCTTTCTTCATGTTTTTATATTCTGAAAGAATAATTAACCAGAAAAAGTACAGTACGAAATGAGAAATTAAATAATAACAAACTGTGCACGAAATTAATTTTATCTAAATATATAAAATAGCTTTCTTCTAGTCTGTCTGTTCTTATAGGCACTAGGCAGTTCGCTGGATCTGGACCAAACTTGGCACACTCACTAACTAGGACAAGAAAACACTGTTACGGAAAACAGATTCAATCCGATTTTTAGATTTTTAGTTCTTTTACATTTTGTCCATTTTCGCCCATTTTTCGCGCATTTAGGATTAGTGTGATCTAAATTTTCGTCTGAAAACTATAGTTCTTATTCCATTGTGAAGTCCAGAGAATGTTTTTGAAATGAATTAGTTTTTTTTTTTTTGGATTTTTTAAAATCTCTCAAACAACAGCTATTTTTAGGGTGTTTTGACTTTATAAGTTCCCAGGGATGTTATTTATGGAATTATCCTTATAAAAACTTGCCAGCATTTCAGAGTCAACAATTTTCTCGCTATTAAAAAAATATTGAAAAATAATAAAAGCTTACATTTATTTTTAAATTTTTAAAGAATATATTCCAAAATATCTAATTAAAACTTCCCCATTCCCAGACAACACGCATAACTCCTCTGAACGTCTATTAACGTTATTAACGTTCAAAGAACGTTTTCTGAACGATTATAAACGTTCAGAAAAAAAAAAAAAAACCTGTGTGTGCTGTCTGGGCTACGTCATTCTTTTCAGGTGAAGGGGAGGGCGGTAGATTGAGAGGTTTAGAATGTTTTTGGCTAAAGCTTTAACGGTTGTTTTTGAAATAAGGAGCTTATAATTTTGTTCATTTGAAAGGATTTCTCTGGTACTATTACATATGGTACTAGGCGTTCTATAAGAAAACTGTAGCCTAGAATACTAATCTATGAGTTATATTTTATGTTTCATTTATGTGAGATTATGTAAATCAAATAATTTAACAAGAGGCAATTTTAAAACTTTTGTATAAAGGAGAGGTATTTGAACAATTTTTTGCGGATTTCTTTTTAGAAGCTTCAAAACACTGTTGAATAATTTCGAACGCTTAACGGAGAGATAAATAAAATTGTTCTTCTATGGTAATCAGGTTGTTTCCTAATATTATTTAACTTGATGTTATTTAGTGATATTGGTATTACCAGGAAAACAGTGAAACTTGGAGTTTTTATAATTATTATTATTTTATTTTGGAATAACGGGACTTGGCAAATTTATTAACGAGGGGAATCTGTTCAAGATGGAACTTGGAAAATTCATTTTTCAATTACTTTTTAGAAGCTTTTAAAAGAAATAGTATTTTATCTTATGTCATCGTCTCACGCTTAAAAGCAAGGTGCCTCCACTTTATAGAAGTCAGAAGAGTTGAGGCTGCTCCTGAATCCTATGTTGTCTCGAGGTTAGGATACCTGGATCCTGACAAGAAGACAGGGGCTCGATTTTAGTTACAAATAAAGCTTGTGTTTTATTTCTAACTAAATAATAAAAAATAAAAATTAAGTAAATATACAGTTTTTAAAAGTAGAATCTTTTACTGTGGAGCCCTAAAAGGCATAAGATAAAAATTCATAAAATAAAAATAACTTACAAATCTGACAAATCTTTTGAGAAACATATAGATATTTCACTTTTGTGCAAGAGCTGAAAATTTCAAATGTTCAAAATATTTCAAAAGCATTAGAGACAAATGCTCTACTGTTGGAGCTGTATTTGATCGTAAGGCATTGATTTAGTCATTAATATCTGTATTGCAAAGTTCTCGAAAATTTTTAAATCTTTAAAAAGTTTCAACATTTGCAAAAGTGAAATATCGATATTTTTCTCTGAAGCTTTGTTGGTTTTGAATCTTTAATTCATTTACAGCAGATCTTTCCAAGAATAAATTTTCATTTTACGCCTTTTAGGGCTCCACAATAAAATCTAATAATTTAAAAGCAAAGTGACGGATCGTTAAAATCATTTAAAAACAGGTAAAAACACATTAAAATCCGTATAGCACTATCGGTGGCAGCCACCACCTTCTTCAGCACAGGTCTTGGTTCCAAATGGCCAGCTCTCTTCCTCAGCAGGGCGTTCCACCCAGGATCGATCTGCGCATGCGTCATATCATTCACAGCGCCATCTGTGGTCATAATCTGTTTAACAATAGCCAAAAACTCGCCAATTACAAAAACAGTCATTATGCCCTAAATATGGAAGCCCTACAGATTCTGTTTAACAATAGCCAAAAACTCGCCAATTACAAAAACAGTCATTATGCCCTAAATATGGAAGCCCTACAGATTATGACCACAGATGGCGCTGTGAATGATATGACGCATGCGCAGATCGATCCTGGGTGGAACGCCCTGCTGAGGAAGAGAGCTGGCCATTTGGAACCAAGACCTGTGCTGAAGAAGGTGGTGGCTGCCACCGATAGTGCTACATACGGATTTTAATGTGTTTTTACCTGTTTTTAAATAAAATCTAATATTTTTAAGAAATGTGCTTTTACTTATTTTTGTTTCTTTTTGATTTATGGAGTTCTTATTGCGTTGATTTATTTAATTATCAATTCTGATGATTTTTTTAATATTTTATTTTTAAGGTGATTTGACTGGACGATTTTTTTTTGCTATTTTTTTTTTGTTCAAATATTTATTTTTCGATGAGTCAAATTAAGTGTTTGAAGAATTACACACATATGCAAACTAATCTAAAATTCATTCTCACTTTATGCTTTAGTGGTTGTGAAAATAAGCCATGAGACTAGATTAGGAAACATAAGTGAACGATTCTTTTTCGGCAAGTTATTTCTTAATACCTAATGCTCCCGGATTAAGCCGGGCTATGTAGCTAGTTAATAACAAAGACACAAAATAATCTGGTGTATGATCAAAACTTTGATAATAACACAGATACATAAAAATAACACAGTACATACTTAAATTACTTCAGGTACTAGGTTTGTTGTCTGAAATTGGATCAAAATTAGGAGATCACTCATAGGGGATAACGCTGGCCGCAGATGGGGGTAGGGGCTCATATTAAAATGGCCTGGTGCCCGAGCCTTAGTACTGGCAAAGGCTTGTGGCAGCAAGTGCTTGCAAGTTGGGGGTGTTGGGTTTGAGTTACTGTATAAATGCAACACAATTTCATTTATCGCGCACACAAAATAATAGTAATGCAAAAATAACACTGTTCTCATATTTGTAAACCAAGAACTTAAAGGATAATTTGTTTAAAATTCAACTTAAATGAAAATCAATTTTATTTCAGTAAATTTACATTTAAGATTAAAATTATGTCCATCAAATAGGAATTAACATTAATGGTAACGGTTGATATATTACCTAAATTAAGATCTAAAAGATGATACTCTAAGTAAAATAAATAAATAAATAAATAAAAAACTCTTTTCAACAAACACGTATTTAAAACTTTATCCTCTAACAAGCTTTAAAACAGAAACGATATCCAACTTTTAGGTATAATGACCACAATCCAGAGCGTAATGCATATTGAAAAAATTAAAACCTCTCTTATGTTTAAAAAAATGACGTACCTATTTTTTAACTTTAGCCGAGTAAAACCAGGAGTAATTTACAACAAAAGCCTGAAGACCATAAATATTTATGACTTTGACATTACCGCTTAAGTGCTTAATGCTCCAGAAAAGATCCAAGCTTTGATGAAAACGTAACGATATCCAGTGCTTTGTCCTCGGAGATACTAAGCGGAACTGTGAAAGAAACTCTTAATGGAAGTTTCATACCAGTTTATATTTTTTTAACCTAAAATGGATTTCTGAAACATTAAAAGCCAGAAATAGACAGATATCATACTGTGTAATGCTGCTTTGCTAACAGATGTTTGCTTTTAATAGATGTATATCCCTAAAGAAAATGCATTTTTCTAAGTTTTTATTTTAATTTATATGTTTTAAGATGCATTCTGTAGTTTACGGTACAGGAAAATGAATAGTTATGAACTAAACTCGGTTTAACAAAATAAACTTGAACAAATAATTTAAATGTAAGAGTTAAAATATTTAAATTTAATATATTTTGAAGAAACGTTCACCCACAAAAATGAGTATTTTATACTAATCGTTTATTTAACTACATTTATACTGTTTCCATACTTAAAGAAATCGTTTTGCGTAATTCAACACTTTGTATAATTTACTAACGTAATGTCGAGTTATTTAGAACTTTTGCTATGGAGTAGGGGGAGTACGTTTAGTACTTATATGCAATGAGATTTTCAGTACATTTAAAATATTCCTTTCACTGAATTTTTTGTAAAACATGGGTTTTACTAAAACTTAATATTAATGTAAGAACTTTCAAAATGCGTGACGTATTGTAACCCGCTTAACACACATAATCATAATTTTCTGTAGAATCATGTTTCCTAATAGACATAACTTGCTCCAATTCACTTAGAAATTTGTTTCTGCAAGTATATCTACAAAATTATACCAAGTATAGTTTAGGATATCGCATTCATGTTTGTTCAGAAATGCAATAATAACAAATGCAAGTTCTATCCGAAATCCTTTGACAAGCTTTTTATGAAAGTATTTCTATGAAGAATGGTAGCATCCATCAATGCAAACAAAAACTGCAGTGAAATACGATGTCGCGTAAAGCGTTTGAACGGAATAAAATAGCAAAAATACGTCTGCAAATTTACAATGTGAAACTTCGCACTAAAACAACAGATGAAACGTAATAAGCGCAAAACAGCTCGTGATGTCCAGAGTAAACAGCATTTTACAGAAAATTTTCAAAGTTTGGGTGATAAACATCATTTGCACAGAGTTATGTTTATCGGTCCGACCATGAAAAAGGTGACAAGTATGCACAACTGGGTTTCTGCTCACAGGTTTCATTCAGCTAATTCTACGGTTTTCTGGATCTCTTTTTACCCGGACATGTACAGCATGAAAAGAAATAAAAACCTCCGTACTAATAACCACTTCATCAAAAAAGCAACATGCGACGCTTTGTTACTTGAACATATTCGCTATTTTATTCTATTAAACACCGGCTTTGATCCCATGTTCCCTTACAGCTTTTGTTCGTCTTGATAAATACTATCTTTTTACTATGCTTGGTGAGAGATTTCGGATTTCTTCCTGTATGTTATTTAACGTGAACAAGCATTTAGAGACTACCATTTCAAATGGTATTTGCCGACCAGTAGCCAAGTGTATAAGACCCTAAAATGTGTGGATGGCTGAAATCTGAAGATCTAAGGATATTCCCTACCGCGTGGCTGTTGATCTACCGGTCTGGAGTTTTGGGCGGTTTCTTCCAGATGTAACGTGAATACACGTTTCAACCGCTTTAAAAGTTTCTCCGCCCAAAGAATCCTTTCCTATGAGAATATATTCGAGTATGATTAACAAAACAACGACGTACGGTATTCCGGATATTTCGAATAAAAGAAGCATTTATTGCTTTTATAAGTAAAGGATTATTTTAAAAAATAAGTTAGTTCACTCGCGGTTTTTTTTTTCAGTATTTGTGTGTGTGTGTGGGGAGGGGCAGAAGTTAAAAAACAAACATTCCTGTTTATTTTTCTTTTTTTAAAAGTTGTTTCTTAGTATGATTTTAACGTAACATTCATTTTATTTTAGAGCTTCAGAAAACAGTAATAATTCCATATGAAAAATCAAAGCAACGGTTATCAAAAGCAAAGCGACTCATTACAACAGCCTGAGCAATTAGTATTTCTTGGGAACAATGCCAATTAAAAAAAAACAATTAAAAGAGGGCAAAAGCATTAAAATTTCCGTCAACGCACGAGTATAAGGGTTATCTTTTCATCAACTACAATCAACATTTTTGGAGTGATTAAACCTAATTAATGTCCACGGCGCTTACCAAATTAATATTGGAATGGGAATCGGGTTTTAGGGCTTTTCAGAAAACATATAAGTATGTTAAGCTTCTTCATGGACCCATGCCAAAATTCCTTAATCTTCCCGAGCCCATTCACGATCACAAGCAATTTGGCACAGATCTTCGAGAACAGCCACTGCGCGATCCTAAATTGTTTATTTTCTCTCGACTACACTTTGTACTTACCTCCATATTTCATTTTCACTTTTCATGATTAAAACTTGGTGTATTGCAAGAAAAATAAATAAATGAACAGCGCCTTTAACTCAACTTAAAGAAATGAAAAAAAAAAAAAAAATCAAATACGAAAAGTACGTTATATTTACACTCTCCACCGGGGAATGTTAAATATTGAACTTAAATATTTTTCTGCGTATTGATTTAACTGTTTTTTGAAGTTCGTGCTCTATATTCTCACTCCTTAGTAATTCTATAATCGATACAAACTATTACATTTTCTGTTGAAGGTCAGGACTTTCAATGTTGTGCCAGGTGCTTAAATAGTCTATTTACACAGGTGCAATTCAAGTAATTTATTTCAGAAAACTAGTCGTCCGATTTAAATATTAAATAAAGTTTTGTGAACTAAATATATTGTCTCCGTTTATAATAGAATTTCGGAATATAAATTTTTAAATGATAAAATGAAATGCGATTTGAAAAATGTGTTTTAAAACCTGTCTCCGTTTACTCTCATGTCGATATCAATGGAATTTAGTGAACGAAACCGTGAATGAACAACGGAAAACGAGTTCTAAACCCAAAAGTAAATGCATTTTATCGAATAAAAATTTTGATCAAGCATATACGTTTTGCTGAAATAATCAAACTTAGTTGTCTCAGGTATATTTGAAAATTCAGAAGCACCCAGTATAAGCAGACAGAACTACTCTTCAGATAATGATTCATTTGCTTGATACTTTGATAGTATTAAGATAAGTATGGTATTGAAAAATAAATCTATATAAAACTGAGGGCTTAACAGGTACAAAGAGTTGTTTACTGGCTCAGTAGCCATATAAGCCCAGTATTGTTGTAACATGAAAAGGGAATTTTGAACATTTTGCGGACTGATAATACATTTCTTTTAAATTCATTCAATTGATAGAGTATCAAAAATACTTGTTAACTGTCCTAAGTTTTAAAAAAATGAACTCAGCAGGTAGCTTTTAAAATGCAATCCATATAAAAATATATATTTTTAGTTAAAAAAAAAACTATTTAATTCTAGTATTATCCTTGCTTATTTAATTGAAATTTATTTTCTTTTAATAATAATAACTAGGACAAACTCAACATACAATAAAACAACTATCAATGTTTTCATGGTTACTGTTATTTCTTTAAAATAGTTAAAGCAAATTGGTATGAAGTGAACGATTTAAAAAAATATGTTTTTTATTAAAGTACTTGTACAGTTCCATCATTTTTTTTTAACAATCTTCAAAAAATTCGCCTTAAGTATCCCATTTAAAGCTACCATATTAGAGTGGACAAAATAAGGAACATGGTAAAAGGCTGAAGCCTGAAGGTCCAGGGCTCCATACTACCACGCAGATGTCGATCTAACAGTCTGGAATCCCGGGCGGTTTTCTCCAAATCCCTAATAGCACAGATGGTCACAAAAGAGTCGCTGTGACGTCACAGAGGGTCACAATTGTCACAGGACTGTCACATACTAGTCACATTGTGACTTGTGAGTGATGTGACTCTACTGTGTGGTCACTGGGAAGTTTATTTGTGACCAGTCACCAGGTGACGTCGCCGTGAAGTCACCATGTGACTAGTATGTGATCGGTCGCTAAGTGACTCCACTGTGAGGTCACCATGTGACTAGTACGTGATCGGTCGCTAAGTGACTCCACAGTGAAGTCACTGTGTGACTATTTTGTGAGTACTGATTATTTTGGACTTCAAAATGACGTCACACTGGCCGCTTTTGCGACTTTGGAAACAGACTCATTTTTTCTAATATTTTGTGGCAATGACTTTCGTGAAACATTTAATAAACAAATCCGAAAATAGTAATTCAATAAAATCTCGCAGTTATGTAGTAATGGAATTTAGTTTAATTTATTAATTTTTAAATTATTTCGTTTAAACAAGACAATATTATTTATAAAAAAAGTTATTCTTAAAAATATTAGAGTTGAGAGTTCTAATCACAATGGTGAAAAGTAAATATCTGTGAGCAAAATTAACAATTTCTTTCATATCCCCATGGCATATATGTTTCGATAGCGTATGTAGGTTTAAATTTCGGATGGGGGGGCCTATCCGGTATTTTCAACCTTATTGTTACTAGAGTAAATACAAATGTCTCAAAATTGCTGTTTTTTAATAATTGCTGTTTCAGGTGACGTTCAGGTTATTTCCTAAAAATTTTTGTTTTTTAATAAGTTTTTAGATCCCCCACCCTTTTAAATGCGTCCCTGGTATGTTTGAAAGTTCCACTAGGAAAAATTTGAGGTAAAACTATGGGTCTAAGTCAAAAATACTTTATTTATTTTAGCTAATGCATGTTTTTCCAATTAATTTTATTTATTTTTATATGAAATCCCTTTTAGGCAAAATATAGCAAAAATATAAATATTATCCCTCATATCTTAATATATATCAAACAACTCATGTCGCACATTACAAATTTATTTTATAACCGAATAAAAAATTTCAATAAATCATTAGTTTTTTCGGATGAATACTTAAATAAAACAGCACATTATCTCCTGAAAATAATTTATGTGGAAAAAGGAAGATTTCCAAGATTTTTAATTTATATTTATTAATTATGGTATTTCCCCTCCATTTATAAAATACTCACAGAAAAATTTTTAATTTCCAAAAGAAGCCATGCCAGAACTAGGTTTTGCAGCCATCAGTTTACTTTTAAAGCATCCCGAGCAAGGTAATCACAGCCTTGAGGTAATATGCGGGCCTTCTAACCATTGGCACGAGGGCTCGATTCTGGACCTGAACTTTTTCTTGCCTGACAGTTTGGTGCTGCTATCTAGTGTATGTTTTGGGTAACTCATTTTCCCCGAATATTTTCGCTGTCGCAAAACTGTCCCAAAGTGACTTCTCTGCATGGTCGCAATGTGAATACACAGCGAGAGGACATAGGGACTCTGGCGTGACTTTGCTGCGGAGTCGCGGCGACTGTTTGTAACTCTATTGTGACAGTATTGTGTGGTCTCATTTCAGTCACAGGGGACTGTTGTGCTATTAGGGATGTAACGTGAATACACGTTAGAACTCTTAAAAAAGACCTCCACCTATGGCAGTCCCTTCCTGAGCATATACCCCTCTCACATGTTTTCCTTAACAAATATCCTAAAACACCTATATTTAAGAACTACAACTTATGTGATATTTATTGCATTAATATCTCCATTATAATGTACAGATATTTTCCAATACCTCCAGAAAAGTATTTCTGTACAACTAGTATAAGAACTATTAGATTTAGGTGATTACTTCGGATCTATTATCGTTATCTCTGTGTTATGGAACCCTTTGGAATGCTCGAATTTCGAAGCATTCTACCTTTACCAAACTATAGCTTGAAACGTATTAACGTTGCCAATTGCATAATATCTGCAATCGTGGTTTAGATATATGATTAAAACGTTATACACTTGTGTTGATGAACAAATACGTATATTATGCTTTGAATTAAAGTGTGTGGGTTACATGAAATCTCGTAAACATTTGCTACAAATGCGATATTAAATATTCACGATATCTAAAATTAATGAAAGCGCATCTTTTGAATAAATATAATGAGCTAATTAATTTATTGAATTTTAGATAAATGATAAAATATTCTGAGCTATTATAATTGTATAAAATGATAAAACGTAGCGGAAATGATGCTGGCATAAAGGATTAAATATTTCATTGTAATTGAATGAAATATTCAAAAGTGGAATACTTAATCATATGTGTTTCGTGTGCAATTTTAAAAATTAAGATTCTGTTAGTTGTTGCACTATAATAGAAATTGAAGTAAAAATTTTTGACATATTCAGGAACCTTCTGATTAAAACACCATTTTCATATAAAACTTACTTCAAAGATCTAATTAAAAAATAAACATTTTATACTTAATTACCTCTGAAAATGCTTTTGACAGTCGTTAAATAATTATTTTGAAACATTGTCTCAGCGAAACTAATACAGAGAATACATAAAAGTGTATTTTTACTTTGAAGAGCTGAAACTGAGTTACATCCGTTTATAAAATAAAAAATTAAATTTTAAAAACTATACATGCTTGATGTGACACCACCAGAAGAAAAGAATTTAAGTATTCAAACACTTTGCAGGTACTTTCGTAATGCAAAAGTAGGTATCCTCTACCTACTTTTGTATTACAAAACATAAACCAAATATGGGAGGGTGTCTTAGTCAACCGAACGTTTGAATACAAATTTTGAAGGCTATTTTTTTCTTAACTAATTCATGCGTTTGAATTTTTTTGTAGTGGAGGGAACAGAATAATACACTCCTTTTCCTTTGGTTTGCTGCATTCGTTTTCGACAGGTGGTAGCATATAATATGCATAATTTTAAATAATTTATAGTATTATTTTTTACATTTTTGCTTCAAAACATTGTAAATTCTTTAGTTTTGCAACTGTAGTCCTAAGTTGAATATATTTCTCACATTATTTAAAAAGAATCCATATGCAGGAAGTGCTACAAGAATGAATAAATGGCACACCACATCATTTATGAGTGTGTTTCTTTGATTTAATTCGTTTTATTACTTCAATTTAGGAATCAACAGTAAGGAGTTACACCATAGTCCGTAAAGGGATTGTCTATATAAAAAAAAGTAGGACACCCAATTAAACGGAAATGGGAAGTTTTGGTTTTGAGGTTGATTCTTAACTTACACCTGCATATTCATTACAACGTTTTCTATCTTGAAAGGTGCAGCAAAAATCAAGTTATTTGATACAATCGAGAATCTGACAGTTTAAAATCTGTTTATCCTCGAAAACATACTTTAAAACGAACAATAAAGCGTTTAAGGTTAACCTCTTCGTTCCAGGGGTCCACATTTGTGGACCTATGTTTTATCCTCTATTTAAACGATTCTTAAAAACTTTTTGCAGCTCTGAATTGACGTAAATATTCGTCGATGCTTTCATTTTCAATAAATGATTTTAAATCGCGTGAATGTGTCAATCCTACGCACTGACGCACAGATTTTATTTTTGTTTGCCGTTACACAGAAGAATATTTGAATGTTACTGAAATTTCCGAAATTGGATTTGTTAACGGGTTTTTGCTTTTTTCCAAAATTCATACAGATGAAAAGAACTAGTGGCACGTCATTTACCTTTAAAAGTGTCTTGGCAGTCTTCATTTATGGGTGATAACAGCGTTTTACTACTAAAACAGAGATTGAGAATTAAGCATTTATTCAAAAAATTATTTCAAAATACGCTTTCTACTTATCGTTTTTAAATGCTATAGGTTTTTAAAAATAATTATGAGACTGGTCTTTAATTTGAGATGTGAGATTTTTGTCAGATGCGAAGACGTTAAAAGAAGATTAAGCACAGGGAACAACCCTACTAGCAATTTTGCTCGGGCTACCACCGGGCACGCAGCCAGCCGATGACGGCCCGAGTAAAATTGCTAGTAGGGAAATGATTGTGTAAAAATAACGTTTTACTTAGAAAAAAAAAATAAACTGCTCACCTGTTTTAAATTAAATTGAAACATTGTAGATAAAACTATTTTATTTATTTATTTTCTTTCTTTTTTTGGTCCGAGGCGGGAAGTTGCATAAACTTTTAATTTGAGTTACAGAATTATGTGCTATACCTAAATTTCAAATTATTTTATCACCTTACGACGGTGATAAAATAATTTGAACGAGTTGACGAAAGGCCAGTTGGTTAACGAAAGGCAAGTTGATGAAATGCCAACAAATTTACTTGTATCACATTTTTATTCTGTACTAGAAGGCCTGCATTTATAGTCCTCTTACGGCAGTATGATAAGATGTGCATACGTAAGTATACACAGTGTTTAAGGAAAAACATTAGTTTTTATGATTAATTCAATCAATGTCTTATGGATCATTTATAATTCAAAATTTATTTTCTGTGCTTCCAATATTTAAGTTGTATTACAACTATACTGCCCCACCTTATACCAGGAATACCAATTTTTAGCATCCACTGTTTTAGCAGCTACAGGAAGTTTTTTTTTATTTAAAAAATTAATGTGGAGGTGAGGAATTCATTTTAAAATCAGCGAGAATTTATCAGGCCCAGAGTCTGGAACTTCTATAATTGCTTTGGGATTATACGTTAGTACGAGCAAGATCTCTTGATAATGCTTCCACCACAATACGTGCTCCAACACAATCTGGCTTTAAAATAGCTTGTTCAAACTAGAACTACTTCATGAATAATCATTATAAGAATTTTCTAAATAGTTAACTACTTTTTAATATTTAACTACTTAGTCTTAAAATCTTGTTTCCACACTTAAAATAAAAATTTTAAATGCAAAGATTTTTTTCGTTAATTGTTATTATTAAGGATAAATGCTTTCAACTTTATAAAAAAATCAATTAACAGAATACATTTATAATCACAATAAATTAAAATAATTTAATTTATTCTGCTTTTAAATCTCTTGAATGTCTTCAGTATTTAATTTGATTATAAATTCAAATCATTTATCAAATATCTATCATCCTATCTGTCATCCTCTAAAAGTTATTATTACACAGGGCAAATTTATTTTCTAAAATGTAAAAAATAACATTTTTTAAGTTAAAAATAGTTTTTACGTCTAAAACCCTATAATAATATTTTACTTTCACCAAGTATCGATAAGATAAATAATGCCACAGACTTTTTATGTGGTTAAAGTGCACGTGTTGCTTTGAACCCTTTTAAAAATTACATAGCAGTAAACATATAAGACGGGGTTTCATAATACTTTTCCTTTCAAAGGGTGTATTAGAGTAGGTATAAATATAAGTACCGAGGCTCATTTTTCATATGATAAAGTAGATGGTTTACGACGTAAGAATATTCTTACAGCTGTTTGCATGGAATAATTTTTTTTTCCACGTCTTACCCGGTACTAAAAGGAAGAATGAAGTCTCAGGAGTACTTTTTAAGGAAACACTCAAAATGATTTTTTTTCTCTTTTTCTTAAATCAAAGACAGTGGATATTTTTTATACGTCTGGAATATGTCTTTTTTAATTTTGACATATTTAAATTATTTTGAAGTATCATGAAATTTAAGAAAAGCATTTTCTTCCTGTATTTTTCAATAAATATAGGAGAATTGTGTAAGGAAAAAAGCAGTCGTTTTGAAATATCGAAGAGCATGAAGCAACTTAGGCATGCTTCAGATTTTAGTGAAACCTTAAAGATTTTTTCTCAGTGTGATGTGACTTGATTGATGCTGAATTAAATAGAAAATCTATATAAATAAAATTAGACTTTTGTCTGTACATTTCTTGGAATTCAAAAATTTTGCGATTTCTATCCGTTTCAAGCACCCGGGAATCCGATGCGACCCTCAAAAAAAAGTTTGTCTGTCTGTCATTGTGTCATTCTGTCATTCTGTCCGTGAGGCTTTTTTTTTGTTTAAGCATCACGTAAAAACGACTGAAGCGAATGATATGAAATTTGGTGTCATGATAGGTGGTCACTCAACTTAAAACATAGGCGTCGAATTTTTAAAAAATCTTTATTAGATTTTCAGATTTTGCGAAAATCGTTTCAAACTGCGTAAATTTGTGTTCAAGCATCACGCAAAAACGACTGAAGCGAATGATATGAAATTTGGTGTCATGATAGGTGGTCACTCAACTTAAAACATAGGCGTCGAATTTTTAAAAAATCTTTATTAGATTTTCAGATTTTGCGAAAATCGTTTCAAACTGCGTAAATTTGTGTTCAAGCATCACGCAAAAACGACAGAAGCGAATGATATGAAATTGGGTGTCATGATAGGTGGTCACTCAACTTAAAACATAGGCTTCCAATTTTTAAAAAATTCTGATTGGATTTTGAGATTTTGCGAAAATCCCTTCAAACTGCGTAAATTTGTGTTCAAGCATCACGTAAAAACGACTGAAGCGAATGATGTGAAATTGAGTGACATGATAGGTGGTCACTCAACTTAAAACATAGGCGTCGAATTAAAAAAAAATCTTGATTAGATTTTCAGAGTTTGCGAAAATCGTTTCAAATTGCGTAAATTTGTGTTCGCACATCACGTAATAACTGCAAAGGTGAAAAAATGATATATGGTGAAATGATAGGTGGTCACTCACCTTAAATTATAAGCATCTAATTAAAAAAAATCCACCAGATTTCGAGATTTTGTGAAAATCGTTTAAAACTGAGTGAATCTTTGTTCCCGTATTACGTAATAACGACTAAAGCGAATGACATGAAATTTGGTCACACGATAGATGGTTGCTCAACATAAACTATAGGAGTCCAATTTTTTAAACATTTTTATTAGATTTTGAGATTTTGTGAAAATTCTCTCAAAATACGTTTATATTTCTTCAAACATCACGTAATAACGACTAATACGAATGATACGAAATTGAGTGATATGATAGGTAGTTGCTAATCTTAATTTATAGGCGTTGAGAGAGAGAGAATTTTAAAAATATTTCGCTTACATTTTGAGATTTTTCGAAAATCGTTTTGAAATACTGAAAATTTGTTCCAGCATCACGAAATAAAGACTGCAGGTAATGAAACGAATTTGGGTGACAGGATAGGTTGTCACTCAACTTAAATTCTAGGCTTCAAATTTTTCAAAAATGTTGATTAAATTTTGAGATTTTGCGAAAATTATTTCAATATGCGTCAATATTCGTTCGCGCATCACATAATTACGACTAAAGCGAATGAAATGATATTACTTAGTTACTCTCTAACCTGTAATATTTTAACAATACATGAAAATTATAACTTCGCTTTCTTTACTTTGGCAACTTACTACATCCATTCTGTGTACTCCTACAATGCTGACGAAAGTTCTTACTTTTTGGAAATTTTCATTCACTAACCCGTTGAGGACGGGTACTTCAGCTAGTAATGAATATAATTACAAATAAATAATATATAAAATGGTCTAATAGGAACATGATTTAGACCATGGCTTATTAAGCATGAAAGTAGGCATGTTCTTTCGCTCTACTGCTTTTTTTATTTCTTCTTCAATGAATTTCAAAAATGTTAAAAATCTTAAAACTGCTTAAATTAGGATTAATTTGATTACACTGGATACAATTACAATGGCTAGTATACCTTTATTTTACAGTAAACTGCATAATTTATATTATAATTTACAATACCATAAACTGGGACTGGCAAATCATTTGTTCACTTGCAAACTTTTCTCAACAATTTTTCTTCTTAATTAATTTTCTTCTTAATTATTCTTATTCATTTAACAAGCATCTTATCATGGACGTATCCATCTCTTCACAGTCCACTATTTGCTGTGACAAGGCGATACAAATTCAACCGTACTTTTCTTTTACCACCTTGAACAAATTTTCAAATTCTGTTCTAGAGCGATCCCATTAAACACAGAGGAAGGTGGCCCAAAATGATTCTAGCGGGCAAAACGATCCACATATGTTTTCATCCAGACACTCACGCTAACTACTAGGTAACGCATAAACTAGTTATGCCAAGTCAATAAGAAGCAATGGCAGTATTTAAGTGATCGGTGTAATACATGCATGAATTGAATTCTTCAAAAAACTGGGTTTTTATCATACCTCTTTTAAGGCAAGCACTAACTTTCATATTTTTTGTGAAATACGGTCTTTAATGTGCAGAAATATGACTTGGTTTACTGGATAGAGTATATTTTTAGATGCGAATTACACTTGCAAGTTTGCTGTGTTTCACCGCGTGTTCCAATGAAATGACCTAAAGTGAGAAGCTATATTCACGGTTAAAATGATCCATCCACTCCAGTACCAGGTCCTAGTCATCGTGGAAGCCCTTCTGACGTTCTGAAAACGAGCGACTCCCCATTTAATTTATTTATGCGTTTATTGTAGGCCATAATTATTGAATTATAATTTTAAAATAATTCATTTTATTGTTTGTGACATTTTTTTTTTCATTTTAAAATTTTCATAAAATAAATTGTGATATTATATAATTGTAAGATTTATTTTATTTTATTATGTATATTCATAATTACTTTATATATTCTATTATGCCGATAAAAAACAATTTAAAATTATTTTTAAATGAAGGATCATTTTGCTTTTGGGTTGAGGATAAAATGATCCTCTAGACACTTTCTAAAAGTTATATTTTTTTTATTACTCACTGTTCTTTTAAAATATTACTGAAATATGTTATGTTGCAAAATATAGTGTAAAATATGATAGCAGAAGTCCAAAATTTTATTTAAACATTTATGTTATTTTATGCCAGTTTTCTCCTTAAGGTATTATTTTGGGCCACCTTCCCCTACGTATTCAGCAAAGGCTTCAAGACTCGGATTTAAGCTACAGAAAGCCTGTCCAACTCACTGCGTAAGTTAGAATTAAAATTTGCTGTCTGAAACAACGGGTAAAAGTCAGTTTGGTGATGGGCTGATAGTTGTTTCCAAAACGAATCTTGTGCTATTGTGTGAGAATATTCTCGAGGAATGATTTCGTTAGGAAATATGGCCGCACGCCTGCAAATTATACAATATGGAGAGTATACACCATGTTATATATAAAAAAAACATGTTTCTAACATGTTTTATTGTACCCTATCTACATGTGTTTCATTGTACCCAATATTGAGGCTTCCTAGCAATTCCTAATATTATATATATATTTTTTTTAAATTCTGGCTTTGAAAGTGTGAATACCACACCATAGTGATTGCAATATTTGAAAAATAAATAATTATAGCTATGAAAATAAGGAGGTAAAACAAAATTACTTTTAGTCACGAAATTTGATTTCAATGGTGAAAATCCAATAATTTTCTATACCTCTTGTTGTAAAAATGCGATTGTCTCCAAATCACATCAGTTACTGGAACATATATTTGTGTAATAGGTGTTTGAGTTTCAACTTTCTGTGATAAATCCTATTGTTTTAGATAGCATGTTTCATACCACCCAGTGTTTCATTGATATCCAACTTCCCCTACTTAAAGCTAGCAACTGATTTTCATAAAAAGAATGTCTTAAAATCGTTCTCTGGTTGAAGCAAGTCCTAATATGTAATGGCTAATTCTAAATACTGCTTAAATTACCTTCCTTTGTACCTTCATTATGCAGCAAGTGGTTTTCAAAAGAAAAAGGCCTTCCAATTGTACACAGACTGAAACAGTTCCTATTTTGTAATGCTTAATTCTGGACATTGCTTAAGTACCTTCCTTTATACCTTCATTGTATATGAAACGTGCAAGTGATTTTCATAAAAAACGAAGTCATCGAATTGTACGCAGATTGAAACAGTTCCTATTTTGTAATGCTTCATTCTAAACAGTGCATAAAAGTACTTTATTTGTACCTTCGATGTTCATTAAACCTCGGAAGTAATTGTCATAAAAGGAAGATCTTCAAATTGTACAAAGATCGATACGGTTCCTATTTTGCAATCCTTAATTCTAAAAGCTGCATAAAGTATATTTCTTTGTACCTTCATTGTACATAAAACTCGCAAGTGATTTTCATAAAAACAAAGTCTTAAAATTGTGTACTCAGATTGAAAGTATTCCTATTTTCTAATGCTTAATTTTAAATAGTGCAATGAGTACCTTCCTTTGTACACCTTCATTGTACATGTAAATAAAACTCGCGAGTGATTTTCAGAAAAATAAAGTCTTTCAATGGCTCTCATATTAAAAAATCCTTATTTTTTTAATGCTTAATTCTACTGCATCAAGTACCTACCTTTCAAGAGACAGAATATCTAAGAATACCGCATAATTTGAAATGTAATCCCCCCACTGTCCACCCACACACACACACACATTTCCTCCTTTCAAACGTATTGTGCTCACGTAGAGAAGCAAAATTAGACTCCTATAAGATTTTAAACTTTATTCATGCCTGCACTTGTCATGAGAAATCGAATTTTTTGACGTTCTTCATCTCTTCGTTCTTGGAAGCGCCCCGCACGTAAACTTTAGAACGCAAATACAAAAATGTGTGCGCCCGATCACGTTCCAAAGAATATTCAAGCTCTGTGAAGGCAATGTCATCCGAGAAACAGCGAAAATTTGTATGTTTTGGGGAAAAGGTTGAATTGTTCGGCATATTTGGCATAGGTGCGTTTTGTCAGAGATAAATTAGATTCCTTTCATGAAATCTGTGAATCATATTTTGGATCTTGCCTACTTTTACGTATTATTATCAATTACTCTTAATATATAAAAGGATCAACATGATATAAAAGTATGTGACGTCATAAGAGATCACTTTCTATAATTATGAATATGTTAAAAGATTAAATAAGTTCATTGTTAGAATACTTTCATAAAACATTTTTTATCCTAATTCATAACGAAATAATTATTGCAGTATCCGCCATGTCTTTTGCATACTGCATGCGGAAAAGTATGTATATTCGAGAATTTCCTTTAATTTATGTTCACAGATCAATATTAATGATAATTATATCATTGCAAAATCACGGTCTCAAAAAATTCGACACTAGGAGACTCTAATGCAGGGGGCTAACGTAACAGTGCATCTGCGGCTGTATTTTAAGATCTTTGAATGTAAAAAGCAGTCTACTGGCAGCAAAATAATTCTTATTTGTATCAATAAAAATTACAATCAATACATTTAGTTTTGTATTCTCAAAATAAATAATTTATTTCACATTTTATTTTTACTATTAATACAGTTTCCGTAGTAACGGAATTCGTTTTTTCTACTTAAAATAATAAATTGAGCAATATAGTAAAAGCTGAATTAATTTCTACAATTCTTAGATTCGAAAAATGAAAATACATAAATTTAAAACAAAAAGAACATTAAAAATACTGGGAATTTTCCTGCAGTTCTTGCTATTTTGCATTTTATTTTTCCTTCACATTTGTGACGTAATTTCACGTAGCCTACTACTTGCTGTACCATCGGAAGATTCAAGTGATGCACTTGCGCTATCTCTCTGCGTTAATTGGAGTTCTCTGGTGTCGTATTTTCTAGACAGTTTTGATAGATTTAGCCCCATTTGTGATTCCTATACTTAAGCATTGATACATCCGCGTTTTCTTAAAGTCGTATCATGGAACACATTACGAGCTAACCGTAAACAAATTACGGAATTATTTGAGCAGTGTTGTAATTGTTTTGTTAATTTCAGCCTGTTAAGTTACAGTATTTTTTAAGCATTCTTAATCTCGGGATGTCAAAACAACGTCTGTCTTCACATGAAGATACCGTTCCCCTAGAACGTTGAAAAATTTAGAATTTATCTATCGTGAAGTATATAATATCGCTAATATTCATGATGGTGATGAACAAATGCATTATGACAAGTAACTGTAGCTATTCTTAAACAATGAATTCTTTTTTGTTACATTTAAAAACCCTAATCTTTCCGTTATCATCTTTTGGCAGGAATTCTAACAAGTCTTAAAAATTATCTTAAACTAGAACGTTTTTCTGATTGATTCAGGAATCATTAGCTAAGGTACATTAGAATGCAAAATTTCAACACAATAAAAGACTGGAAAGTGACAGAGGAAAATCGATTGCAAAATTCGATTGTACGCATAGTATGATTTAAATATTGCTTTATTTTTGGTCCATTTCAAATTAGTGTTGTTATTTTATTGTTGGTTTTTCCATCAAATTTGTGGATATACGCGCATTTTTCGTGTGAGGTAATATTAAAGTGTTATGTTTACAATTTATATGCCTTGTTTTAATATTTAAAATTGTGGAGATATCCACCCCTTGCCGACATAAATATGTAGGGATATTTCCTCATTGTATATTGTTTTTCAATCAGCTTTGACAATGC
The DNA here is from genome assembly GCA_038373885.1 of Cheiracanthium punctorium. NCBI lineage: Eukaryota > Metazoa > Arthropoda > Arachnida > Araneae > Cheiracanthiidae > Cheiracanthium > Cheiracanthium punctorium. The sequence goes on along the minus strand of JAWZYV010000957.1, from coordinate 42,897 downwards.
AGCTGAATTATATTTCACATAGATTTTTATTCACCAAAACGAGCTTCATATAAAAGAAAAATAATTTTTACACTTTAAATGGGTTTCTAAAAGCTATTTAAGGCTTTTAAATACACGATTTAGAAAAAATTAGTATATGAGACAGCAAGTGCTGGTTTGATATCCCTCTAACATCATGCATACTTAAATTCAGTTCGTTTAATTGGTTATTTATTTTTTACTTATAGTTAATGTGTTCCTTTATACTCAGATAATACTTATGGCTATACAACTATTAGTTCAAAGATATAAGTTTTTCTTGACAGAAACTTCTTACTTCACTATTTCAGCAAAACAAATAACCGTTGAATATAGGTACTTATTAACCCTAAAAATGCATGATTTTATAAAATGGGCAGAAAAATAAAATGTAACTTTATTCAGGCTTACTTATGTCAAGAATTTCTTTTTAAATTTCAGCGTGCAATTACCCAGAAAAATCTTGAAAAAAGTGAAGTTCGAAATTTTGAATGTTTACCCTGTAGCTCTCGAAAAATAAAAGAAAGTAATATAGACTAATTCTACGTTATTTAGTCCTGATACTACGAATTTTTAATAGTTTAGAATTTATTTTCATTAACCAATAAAAATTAGAAGCAAACAAATATTCAGAGAAAAATTTGTTCGTCGAATTTGATGCACACGCAATGAATTCAAGTTTTTTTTTTCTCAAATATTAATGTTGCCATTCATTTTTAGAAACTAAAAATTATTTCCGTAATGGTCTCATATTTATTTTAAATGCATATTTTAGACAAAAACTGCAAACTTTTCATTTTATTAGGGGAAAATGGGAATGTAGCCAACTGGCTACAGTATCCACTCAAGAATTAAAATGGAACGACTAACATTTTAACACAGGTAATAAAATTAATCTCACAATTTATTATTTTACTATTTTAGCAAAGAAAAACGTCTTAAAAATGAATATAGATATTTTTTAAGCGTGATCACTAACATTTTAAAGCAGATAACAATATTAAACCTTTAAGAGCACAAATATTTTTCAAAGCTACATCAAAAGGGTCTCCCATTAACATACGGAACTATTGCATGGATAAACAACTATTTGCTTACTGTAAGAGTAGAACATCCCCAATTAATTTCGTTAAATGAAAACGAAATTTTAACGACGTGTTACGCGCTTATTTATATTGATCTTAACTTTATCAGCAGAGACGGCATTTCAGACTTGAGGTTACGAACTCTTCATCACTTAGCCTGCAACTACTAGATTATACTTGACAATGTGCCAAGTAGGTCTATTATCTGCGGGAGCGCAGAAGGCGTTTTTAGCAAAATGCCTCTTTTTTATGCGAAAGTTGCTTATGTGCTTCTTGGAATGCGAGGTGAAGATGCAAAGAAAAAAAAATGCAAAATAATGTCAGTGCAAATCACGTAATTTCCGAGCATTGAAAATTGAAAAAAAAAAAACTCATTGAATTGAAATATTCTATTTTTGGCTTTAACTTATGAAGATCATTTTATCATGTGCTGAAATATGTTAAAACGTTTTATGCAGCTGATGCATTTTGCATAATACACGGCAAAACAATTAATGGTGTGTCTGAGTGTGTTTGTAATGTGAAAACTTTAAGAGAACCAGTGTAATAATATTTTTAATTACAATTTATTGAATACATTTGTTAAATATAAAATTGAAACGAGCATTTTTTAAATCAACAAGAGCAATAAGATATTTCTTCGAGAATTCTATGATATCCCTATAAATTTAATAATTTTTTTCTAACTTTGTATTTGTTCCAGTAATAAAAAATTCGGAGTGACTCTACTCTTATTTTCGAACACTTGATTTCTACCAAACGTTTAAATAAATTTGATTCAACTCAATCCGATGTGATGTTCAGACGCTAGTGCACTTGAAATAATTTGAGTGCACGGGCCGCAGTGTATAAGAATACTTCTTTCTGTAGACTTGTAAAAAACTGAAAGCCCAACATGCGCCAAAAACCATACTTTATGTAACACAGTGATCTATAATATGCGTACCTAATTTGAGCTCAATAGGTGTAACACAATTATTTAAAAATGCGATCAGTTTTTTAAAAATTGTTCCCAAAAATAATTTGGGAAATATTAGGAACGTATTATTACTTAGTAAAAATATTGTGTTACATGGATGTAACGAATTATGCTTGAAAGTGTAAAATTCAAATCAAGAGGTAAAAAGAAATACACTTGACAGATATAAATTTCCTAGTACAATTTCGTTGTATACAGATAAATCTCTTTTCTAAAAGTAATGTTAAAAAATATTTGATGGGAGTAAATAATTAAGTTTTTAAAGGGAGATCGTGCGGGGAAAGCTGGTTTCGGTCGCGTTAATTGTGCATGGTAGATTAAGGTGTTATCTAACCGGGGAAAATGTAACTACTTTCCCAGATATCAGTTACCGAGGTATAGCGTGCGCGGAGGCTATCTAGTACTGCCGCACTATTTCAACCCCCCCTCCCCCTTAATGTCAGTCGGAGGTTGACGAACTATGTTCCACGCGTTATGAAGTTTGCCACGCGTTGTGGACTTTCAGAGGTTACTGACTCGCGCAGTCGACTTTGATAGCGAGAGATGGGTTGGGTCTGTTCTGGCGCCAACCGTCTTTGAAAGCTAGAAAGATAATGCTTATTCCTTGAAAGGGACGTGTGCAGCGGAGAGCTGGTTTTGATTCCGTGAATCCCGCGTTTTAGATTAAGGCGTTGTTTGATCGGGTAAAAGGTATTCATTTGCCCGGCCTTCAATTTCCGAAGCGTAGCGAATGCTAAGACGATCTCATGCAGTCGTACTATTAAGTATGGTAGCTCAATTTCAAATTAAATATAATTGATGTGCATCAAAATTTTATAAAATTTAATGGGTGTACAAAAACTTTTTGTAGTATCCGCATCGCAATTTTTATCTTATGAGTCTGAAGAGAATTTTTTATTTAGCTCTTTTATAATTTTTTAAATATCAGCCCTCTAATGGCTATTTGTAGATTTTTTTTTTTTTTTTAGCCTGTTGAGCGAATCCGTGCAAGAAAGTCTGTAATTTTTTGTAACGATAAAACTTAAAAAGTTAATGCTTAACATTTACTCAAACTTTAAATAGTATTATATTGTTAAAACATCTTTAAAGTACTGTGCATTGAAAATAAGTTTAAATTCATCATTTCCCCCCCTAAAAATAAACGCGATGTATCTCCAAGTGTGAAAAATAAATGTATTTACTTGGTTTCACTGAAGTATTTCGTAAAAGAAAGACATTGTGTACTGTACTCAGCAAAATGCATTTTTCATTTATAGCAACGAAATGCTCCAGATAATAAAGACAAAAAAGCCTCTTCATTTAATACAATAAATTGCATTTAAAAATTTCAGATTGTTTCCACTTGCATTCTATAATATATAGTAGATATATTTTTTAAACACTGCACATCGTTTTATATTTTAGTTCCTCAATGAACGAACCTTCGCATAACAGAACAATGCCGTATCTTGGTTTTCAGCAGTCACGGTTAAGTTGTGTTTTTAGAGATAGCATATATTAATTGGAGCATGCATGATGAATCGCAGTCCATTTTCTAAAGTTTGATTAATTTATGTGGAGTTAGTTCTGAGACAGGCGTTTAGAATCAATGAAAGAAGATATAATAGTTTAAAGTACAAAAAAGTACTGCATTATTCTAATGAGAGATTTTTCAAATAAACTTAACGAACATTTAAAAAGTACTTTTATAGAAAGTAAATGGTATGTAAAGAAAGTAGTTGGTATACTGCTTACAGTATCTGAAACATATGTAATACTTTTTTGTTGCAATTTCGTATCAAAAAAAGTACCGAAGCAAACATTTAATGTTCACGTATACAAGTATTTTCAGTTACTACACATTTTTATGGACCATTTATACAGTAAGATAAAGTAATTCAAATTAAGTTCAAATTAATTTTTTGTTTTACTTCAAAAATTGTTAAAAAATATCTTTATTGGTGTAACCTTTATTGTTCAGCTTTTAATGAAGGACAAAATGAGCATTTTATTATGTGACAAAATAAAAAAAGACACTCTGATTAAATTTCAGATTGTGGCAACTCCAAATTTCATAAATGATGCTTAAACTTTCTCAGTAATGTGTGGAAGCATTAAAAACAAACAGTTTTTGAAGAAACTTTCTTCTTATGAACAAAGATATGATGATTGTTTCCTTGTAGATATTATTTCGTCTCCTATTGCTGAATATCCACGAAATATCGTTCAAAATTTCATGAAACACTGATTTATTTTGTAGAAAAACAATCGCTTCGAAGTGCATAACTTTATGTTCAGAACTTCAATTGTTTCAAATTTGGTGTTTCTAATTTCATCCGTTTATCTGTAAATCCGCAGACACATATACACACAAACATCTTCTTTTGTAATTAGTATATAACAATATTATTTTTATAATTGTATATATACATAAGTATTTTTACGTTCAAAAGGCGTTTTTTTTTCAAATTATAGGTCAGTTTTGATCATGCATTAATGAGTTATGAATATTTGTTAGGCACTGTACACCTACAAGAAGATAAAGAAAAATTTAAAATAAAAACAATAATAAATATTGATTTTAAATTTTAAAAAATAACTGTTTATTGCTTACTTTTCACTTCTCATTCTTTTACGAAAATTATTTTTTCTACGGTCGTACTTATATACAGGCGTTTATAGTAGTAAATGTAAAAATAAATGTTACAAGACATCTTAGTCCTTTATTTAGTTACATTGAATTCCGGAATAACATACACATTTCTTTTATTGAAAAATTCAACGAAATATTTTGTCAAAATCCTTGCTAATTTTTTTAAACATAATTAATTATTTAGCAAATAAAAAGATTGTTCTAGTGTACCTTTGCTCAAAATACACTAATTAAAATCATTTGAAATTCAAATTTACTTCCAACAATCCTCCACAGTAAATATTCTCCCGTATGTTTCACAATCTTATAATTTGTGTTTATTTTAAGCCTAAAGAAAAATTTCAGTAAAGGATTTACTATGTAAATTTTAATTAGAAAATAACTAGAGAATTTTCCTTAAAAATGTGAGTTAAATAGCTCTTAACGAAAAATAAGAGTGCAAACACATTTCTTTCGTTGATTTATTCTGGAGGGAGCAGTTTACTTCAGTTTCTACCTTCTATTTTATTAGATTTTAAAATGAAAAAATCACCAACTGGCTTCTTTCGTTTTACTTTTTTTTTTAAATCTTGTATTTGAAAAGTAAAAGAACCGTAACAAAAAATGTCACTTCAAATAAAATTTTATATTTTAGAAAAAGAGAGTTAATACTAGGGTGCCTCGTGTGCATGGAAAAAGAACTAAAGCCCTCCACATGCATAACAGTGAGCCCCTAAGTCTCCCTTTGTTTAAATTCCGTCCAAAAACCTGTCGCGAAAAACAACGCATCTGTATATCTTGTTACAAGACTTTGAGGCAGTAAAAATACTAGAAACAGAGAGAAATTCTATTTTAAAGGGTAAAAGGGCAAAGAATCTGATTTCGTATGCGCCATTTTTTTTATTTTTCTTTCTTTCTCGCTTCTCTGAGCAAAAACGGTCCTGAATTTTATTTAAATGAGTTCAGACAAACAAACTTTCGCTCAAGAATGAGAGAGAGAGAGAGAGAGAGAGAGAGAAAGAAAGAGAGAGAGAGAAACAGAGAATGTTTAAAGGAAATCGTAATAATCAAAAGTTGCTTTTGAAATGAAATATATATTTATATATGTATATTTAGTTCCTTTAGGCTTGGTAAAAGGGGAAAATATTATTAATAATAATCTTGCATTTGCAGTAGCGATAGGATATTGTTTTCATTCTTTAAAAGTGGTCAGATAAAGTGAAGAAGCAATCTGACTACAGTGGAATCGCTCTACAACGCGATTTGTCTTACGCGAATTCGTTATTGCGAGAGTTTTTCACTAGTAACTTGTCTCCTCGCTCGCGACACCGGATGTTTCGCTACTAGTAAGAAGCGCGAGGCATTATTCTTTAGAGTACACTAATGATTATTATTGCAGTACAGTGACATGCTTTATAGTAATTACAAGCAATAATACTCAGGAATAATGTGACTTTCAATGTGAAAAAAGTTTAAAAATCGGTTTAGTAGCTACAAAATTTCCATAGAGCGCAAAGCATTAGAATTATTTTGAGTGTCTTTGTAAAAGAATTATTTATGCTATATGCTTGAAAAGTTGCCTGCATGTTAATCCAGAGCATAAGCTGTCTTCATTACAAATTTTCCCAAATTCGTCCAACCATTTTTGTGTGATTCAGTCAAAAACATCCAAACACACAAACGTGCACATTTATATCATTGGTAGGATTAGGAAATTTATGAACTTTAAGAAACACATCAGGACTTTTCTTGGTACTTACGTATTATACCGGCGTTCATTCCCGCCAAACTGTTTTTTCGTCAAATGAGTTGCCAAACTGTTGCCAATCGTATTCAAAACCATTGATAATTTCATGTGCCCGGCATATATCTCGGCAAAAAATTACTCGTCTTGGCGAACCGCCGGGAAAATACCTAAATACACTTTTCTTTACTTATGCTTTTTAATTTGGCGTAAAATCAACATAATTTCCATACTAATTCATGTTTTTCAAATGCATGTGATTTTGCAAATAGAATTTCTGCTTTTTTTCAAAAGCATAAAATCATTTTGTGTGGGCGATAAAACGGTTTTTATTTCATAGTTAGAAAAGTAATTAAAATTTCAAAATTCTGAGCCTCCAGGTGCACTTTACAGAAGTCATGGGCTCAGTCATGCTCAAATTTTTAAAGCTCTGCTTTCTGTAGATTTGTCTGGAAAACCTTTATTTTAATTATTATTGATAGATAGATTTGGCATAAAAGTGGCATAATTTCCATGGTATTTAATGTTTTCCAGATGCACTTGATTCTTCATAGAAGTAATAGCATTCCTGTTAGCTCAAAACATGAATCATTTGATACGTGCGAAACTCGCCAAGCATGGCAACGTAAAAATGGTTTTTAATTAATAATTATAAAATTAATTAAAAATCTAAAATTCTAAGTAGCCTATAGCCTTCTCCAGCGTCCCATCTATATCTAAACCAAAATTCATCATAATCGATTCAGCAGTTTAGATGTGAAAGCGTCATAAACAAACAAACTCACTTTCGCATTTATAATATCAGTTAGGATTATTACAATGCGGTACAGTAGCAATTATTACTATACAGAACAGTATTATTAATGTGATGTACCTCATTATTATTGCTGCATACTGTACGGACAGTACTGTGCTTTACGTCTCTCTCTCGACTGATAATTAATTTTGTGCATTTACAATACTGTACAAAACTGTGTAGCATGCTTTAAAAAACATTTATTCATTACTTTATGTAGGAAATGTTTATAATAAAGTTAGGGAATGGCTTAAAACACTTTGAGAGGTGCTTATAAATGTCTAAAATGATTGTGTGTGTGATTCCAAAAGTCGTATATACATCCTATCTCCCAACGCGAAATTTTGACTTATGCGAGGATTCTTGGAACACATCCCTCGAGAAAGTCAAGAGTCTGCTGTACATCTGTTTATCTTGAACCATTGAATCTACGTATTTCGGGTGATAGTAACGACAGCAGAGATATTTTTAATTAGATCATTTCAGCAAGATCCTTTGTGTTGCCTTACAAGTCAGAAATATACCAGCTTCATCATGTATAACTTCAATCCTATTGATATAATTTTAATACAAAAAAAATTCACAAGTCTCACAGCTCTCTTTCGCAATAACTTTATACCCTTACTTTTTCGAAAATTCAGCATCATTTGAATTCTGAAGAGATTCTACAATGCCAAAATATATTTGCATTTTTTAATTAATTAGGCGTGATTATTTTTAAAATTAAGTTAAAATAAACGTTATTTTTCTAAATACAGCTCATATTTACGAAGGTTTTTACGCTATTTTTCGATTTGAAATGGATCAACGGTGAAATTAATTAAGGAATAATTTAAAAAAAAACATATTTACACACTCTGATTGCTTTTAAAACTATGCAATTAAACCAAAATTAAAGATTTTGTACTGTTTTTGTATATGTTGGAAAAATGTTAGTTATGTGTTTTTAGAAGTTTTAAAGGTCGTTATGCATTAAAAGTAATATGATGTACTTTCATTTAGCAGTTTTTAATTTCATGATCTCTTCTTTCCTAGTTTTATTCTCTCAGGTTTTCTTAGCATTTTTCTTTTTTTTAAATATAAAGTTTTAGTTTTTATTTCTTGTATTTATTCACATGCTTACTTTCCTATCTTTCAGTAGGCCACTGCTGAAAAGAGTGGGTACTTAGCACCGAACGAAACGCCCTTATTTCTGTATTATGTGTGCTTAAACAAAGCTGCTTACATATAATTATTTTTATGCGTACTTTAAATAGCAGCACAATGAGTATACTGACTGGGCCATATACTACAAAAAGGCATTTTGATTTAATGTAGTCCAATTTTATGTGTTATAAAATTTAATAAAAAAAACCCTTGATTTAACTTTGTGCCCAAACATGCAAGTTCACCATAATTTATTATAGTATCACGCTTTGAAGAAAAGTTCTAAATTTAAAACATCTTCTGTCTAGACATAAACAAAATTCTCTTTTAAAATAATCCACACCTGTATTGTAGACTAACCGAACTAAGTTAAACGTGCAGACAAGATCAATAATTTTGGGTTGTAGCAGAGCATTTATAGCATCAGTATACTTAAGAGGAAATTTTCTAACTTCGAAGACGCAATTCATACATAGTATCTCTTGTCTTTAAGTAATATTTTTGCCAGAACAAAAGAGGTATGTATAAACTTTAGAGGAAATATCTCTTTAGATGTTAAAAGTCTTGTGAAAAGAATTAATCATGATAGCCACGTGACTTCTTCAGAAACCGCATTAATTTTCTGTAAAGTTTTCTTAATGCGTTTCCTTTTAAATGTTTCCGGAGAGCGAAATTATCTAAAATTGTTTCTTGAACTGGAATAATTCATGGAGGTATTATTCATATGAATAATATCCTTGCATTAAGATCTGCAGGCAATTTTCTGTGCTTTTATCTTAGAATGTATACATTGGTGTTATGGAACAGCAGCAAATATGATTCGGCTTACGGGAATTCTACAGTTAATAGTTAAAGTTTGGTAAAAATTTGTCGCATTCAGTAATTAGTGCCGATAAAAAAGCAACGAGTTGTGGATTGCGACCACTAAAATTCAATAGCCAAGCAATCCAGCTATATCGTCAGGATGATGATGGTGAAATCTATCGAAGATTTGTACTCCTATAAACATTTGCTGCCATAAAGCAAGCTGCTATTTTGGCATAGTCATGTTCAAAAGGAAACTCAATGACCGTTCTAATACACAAGTACGCAATATACTTTAACCCAAGTACCTTAAGACATTTTATTTATAAAAAAAAGTATAAATGATTTGGTGGTGGCTGACAGCATAGCAGAAAATGCATTCTTAACTGTAGCACAAATGCGAAGTGACGAGAATTGCCCATACAACACGCATAGGTTCTCTTAACGTCTATTAACGTTCAGAGAACGTTTTATGAACGCTAAAAGACGTTCAGAGAACCTATGCGTGCTGTATGGGTATGAAAACTCCTTAAGCCATGTTGGCAAGAACGCATATAGCCATAGTGATGCCGTATTAAGAATAAGTTACTGTGTTAAGAACAAAATCTATATTTTAAAACGGAAGAGCTTCAAGAAGAAAAAAAAATGGGAATCAAAATAATGGGAAAATGTCTTAAAATTAGACTAGGACTCATTACAAACGCAGTCATTACATGTTTACAATGGAAACTTTATAATCCAGTAATGCAAATACAAATAATGCTTTTTTTTTACGAAGTTGCATGGCGACTGCTTCGCACGGTAATTGAAGTCGCACATCGGAAGTACCTTGAACTAGATTTCATTTAGCTAAAGTGAGGGTGTTTACAATGTGTACATTCGCTTTAATAGTTATTTTTCTTCTTTATTAAACTGCTTTCATATTGTATAGCACTGATGCATTTTACCAATTGTAATTCAAAAATTGTGCGGGGGTGAAAAAAAAGGAAGCCGCTGCTTGCTGGACCGCAACCAGCGGCTGGGGTTCAGCAGGACAGCAGGACACTTCGGGAACTAAAACATGCTTTAAACAAAATAGGTAGGCCATTCCTGACGGTAGTATCCTATAGTATCCTTTATTACTTTAGTCTACCATTTTCTGAAGTTCTTTAAAAATAAATGATTTCAAAACAGACATTTTTTACAGATACGATGATTTTTTTTTTCAATCTTAACAGACTATTTTGTCGACATTATGCTAATGCATAAGCCCTAGTAGCACAATTAATTACAAAAGGTTCATTAGACGTCCATAGAACGTTCTGTGAACGTGTTTTAAACTAGTTGTGCTACTAAGGCCTGTTGTTTAAAAATTTGATTTGATCGATGATTTCCGAAACTATTCTTAGTCAGATATACAGGGTGGGCGAAAAGTCCATGCCATATTTCAGAAAATAATATATAAAATAGAAATTTCCATAAAAGAGTTCAGTTTGCGGTCACTTCCTTAAGAGAATGTTAAGTTTTTTTATCAACAGAAAATTTCGAACTGCTGCCGGAAGAGGGCGCCACAGGACCAAAAATCGATAGGATGACATTTTATATGAAAAACTTTTTAATAGTTACCATTACAGAACGAGTTTCTTGTTGCCAAATTTCGATATGGGTACTTTTCGTTGCTTGTGTCACATCTAGGCGATATTTGATGTCATTCCACGTGCTTGTCAACATGGCTTGTGGAATATTCTCAATGACTTCGATGATCAGTGTCTTGAGCTGTGTAATTTCGGTCATTTTCGAAGCGAAGACTTTGTCCTTGACATATCCCCACAAGAAAAAAATCAAGCTGAGTTCAATCTGGAGACCCAGGTGGCCATACTAGTGGATGTGGTGGTCATACTGCTAATGTTTCAAGGACTTTTCACCCACCCTTTATTGTGGCTTTGGATGTTTGGAAAATCCTATCAATTACAAGAATTCGAACTACAAGCAAATACTTATTGAAAACTGAATGATCTCTTTGACTGCAGTTACACAGTTCAGACTAATACTGGTGGAATATTCTTACACTTAAAGTATCGCAATGAACAGTTGGGATTCAAAGTCGTCATTTATCCCAATTTCATGATTAGGTTTATATTGTTAAGAAATAGCTTTTATGATTAAATTATCGGAATAGAATTGTAGACAATACTAACTATTTTTATAATGAGATTCCTATTCAAGTATTTCACAAACTTCACAACAATATACGTTCTAATTTGTTTTTGTTTTTTTTTAAGTAGAATGTATATCTGCATTATTTAAATAAATTTCCGCGGAGGAACTTGCATTGCTTACAATTAGGATAAAATATTTGGAGTCTGAAAAGCTCACAAAATAATTTAGACGAAGACAAAATAATAAAACCTTTAAAATATCTGATAATACTCAGAAGGAAATACTGGTGTATATTTTCTACTCTTTTCCCTCTATTTTAAAGCATTTTAAAACACTTAAGTGCATGTATAAAATTTGCGTTTTTGCGTTTTTCTTTTCCGTTGTTTATTGTTTGTCATATCTAATAGACACACATACATTTAACGCATGCACAATACTTTCAATGAACACAGTATGCCATTCAAAAAGTTTAAAAAAAAAGAAATGGAAATCCAGCCCGTAATATATTTTTAGATATACAAACAAAACAGCTTTTTTTATGCTTTATTCTATGTCAAATGCTTTTCTTTGCATGGACAACTGCCTTTTCCACGTCTCTGAGCTTCGTTTAGACAAAATATGAGATTGAACAAAGTGTCTGGACAGCTGCCGTTATCGGCGCCAACAGCAGAAACTGCATCTCCACTCAGCTTTGAAAGATGCGCTTCTTTTGAGTTACACAATGCTCTTAAACGCTACACATAAGATATTCCAAAGATAAGTATTAGTTTGAAAATGCTTCCTTATTGTATTAAATAAAAATAAACATGTAACAGTTTTTGAAAATATTGCAATGACTAAACATATAACAGTTTCTGAAAATACTGCAATTACTGATATGTTTATTTTCTTATTTAAGATTCTGAAAACAAAGCAGTCAGTTTTATTGAAGTGACTTTATCTGATCTGAAAACGGAAGCTAAAAAATAAGAAAAATCAAAATACAAGTTGCCAGAATTCTTAAATGTCAAAGGTATCAAATTCTTTACATTGAAGCAAAGAATCTAGACTATTTGTATATAAATTAAGTTTCAGAATAGTACTTACATATAAACAATTTTTATAAGGTATTTTTTAACTAACACTATTTTTCTATGAGATTTGAGAAAGAGATTTCTCGAGATCTATGTTTCTTTTGACCTTTATCTCAGTAGTTCCTAGTTAAAAGCTCCTTTTTATTTGCAAAGTTCATTATTTTTTTGCATCTCAATATTTGGACTAACACAAACATTCAGGGGTTACTAGTTGGAATCGAACCCAATACCGTAAGCACATGCTATTAGCTAGGGATGGACGCGAGACGACTTTTTGCGAGACGAGACAGAGATTTACAGTTTTTTTGCGAGACGAGACAAACATTTTTAACATTATGATATAGGGATTTTTGCGAGACGAGACAAGCTTTTCGGCTGTTTTGCGAGACGCGAGACGCCAATTTTTCGTCTCGCGTCCATCCCTACTATTAGCGGCAAGGAGGACGAACCAAGCATTGCTCCCTCTATTTTTCTATAGTTGCAATAAAACAAAAAACTCGATCTAATGTATGAAACATCACTGAAACATCACACGATATGGAACTGAATCTAATATATGAAAAACATCACATTTCTTTTTCAGTTCAAAATATACATCCGTACAGTTCAAATTTAAAATTGAATATAGATACAACCTTATATACTTAAATAAAAAACTATTCAGCAGCTAGATTTGCATGTTTCAGAATGTTTTTAACGAAAGTTCTTAATGATTGACATTTTTAATGACTTAACCCTTTAACGAGAGGTAGTCAAGCCGTGAAACCACCTTGTGTTTTCAACGAGCGGGCACGTGCGATTAGGAATTTTCCACTACAACTGCCCAGGTATTGACGCCATTTTATTATGGGTCAACCAGTGGGCGATCAGCGTTACTCCCTATGAGGGATGGACATGTTAACATCCATGTATAAGACGGGATTCAAACCCGGACCCAAGGCATGATAGACAGACTAAAGAAATTTTGCATGGCCGATTCGATCGATTGCCATGTTTCTGGTAGTCAAATCGAGCGATGGCAAAGACTGCGTTTTTGCAGCGTTGGGTAATATACGCCGCTGTTTTTCTATATCGATGCGAAAAGGGTTAAGCCTAAAAGGATTTAAAGAATAATAAATGTAATGGAAATATTTTTAAACATAAAAATGAACGTTTATTTTATCGTTTTGCATTTGATTTTTCCATGTTAATATTGTATTATTTATAGCATATAATAGCAATACGAAAGGGAAATAAAAAAATATTGTAAGAGCAACGTCAATTTTATAAATAAGTAAAATGTGGCTGAAAAATATCTTCTTAACAATGGTTATAATATTTTTTCCCCTCATTTATTTTTTAATCACATTATTCTACTCAAAACCATGGAGGCCAGCTGAAGTTTTCAAGAGTTATATATATTAATTTCACATAAAACGACAATTATAAAATATTCACAATTAATCCTGGGGAGTCGGTTTATGAGCATGCTTTGTGCTCCACATATCGCGTGGGGTTTTCAGTTTTGAGCCCTAAGGGGGGGGGGGGAATAACCCCGTTATATGCTTTGAAGAAACACAGAAAACGCACATAAAATATACAAAAGGGGTACGAAATTAGGCAAATTTTCTTAACTTCCAAACAACATAAACATTGTCTATTGTATCTATATATTGTAAAATATTAAAATTCATAACTCATATAACGTTTAGAACTACTATCCTTATCTTTTAATAAACTATTAATATGAATTATGATATAAAATAAGACAATGATCTAACCAAATTGCGGTTGAAAGAAATGCAAAAACTGATTTTACATGACTTCAAAATTTCATATTTTTAGTTTCCGTAGTTGGCTTTATATTAATTCAAACGCTTATTTTTTTAGATAAGTAATATTAATTCATAAAGTGTGACTATGTTTGAGTATTACTGTTAGCAGAACATTTTTCATCTTGTTTTTAAAAGGTGCTTAATTTAAAGGTCGCATAGCACATCTATATGCGAGAGTGACCTTAATTTAAATGCTTAAATTTTATTCTTTGGTTTTTAATAAAAATATTGCTTACAATTTAATCGGTGACCTCAAAATATCACCTTTGTTCTGAGCATTATTACCACAATAATGAAAGCTGTTGGAATAAAATAAAATTTATACAATAAAACAGAATTTACTTTAACCTTAGCTTTATTCTAGGTATGGAGGAACATGGTTTAAGTACTATAACTAAAATCCCGCAAGCATCTAAGCAATAAATTTAGTTTTAATTTAGAGTTGCAGGTATATCTAGAAACAGAGATCTCGAATCAACGAGAAGATTATCTATATTTATGGTTCTATATTTCGCATGATATCATTCTTCAATTTGGATTGTTGCTGAATACCTTTCATGCTAGTAGTCAGTCGTCCCTTATGCAAATTTTACGAAAAACTAAATAAAGTCTGTGTTATTGGTAAAAGAATGGTACATATAATTTTGCTGTACAAGAAACGAAGGCGGAAAAACGCCTTTTATTTTGTAACTGTTCTATTCACATGTTCTACTTAAAGTTCAATTTTTAAATCTCCACTTCAGTATGTTTTATTAGTTTATCGTTTATGAATCGATAAAATCATTTTAATTACAGCAATCAAAATTAATGTAAGGAACATTATTAAAAAATACTTTTTAATTCATTAACTCAGCGATAATCTAACGTCTTTAGGCACCTCTAAATAAAGTATATTGGACACAATCCAGGATTTCCTTGTAATCTTGTAATAACGTGCTTATTTATTTTTTTCAGATTACATTAAAGAAACGATTACATTTATGACACAATATTATTATTTTCATATTTTTATCGTTCTTAATTTCTCTTTGTCTAAATATAAAAGAAGTGAAAATTGTTGATAATTTCTTATTACAAATTTAATGGAATCGCATAAGTTTAAACGACATGCAATTCTAATTATATTAATTGATGGGAAAGTGCTATTTTTTCACTATTCATTTTTCCTTTTATTTTTTTATCTACAAGTTACAGGAAAATAGTTTTTGACGCCAGTTAAGATAAAAATATTTTAATTTGAGTCATTTCTTTATCAACGTGCTTCCTTAATCTGTCGTTCCTAAATGAGATAAGATATCTTGAACGTTTTAGCGTCGGTATGCGACTTTTTATAAAATTCCACTTTTTTTCCCAGGTCCTACTTTTTATTTGGTTTTATTTTTTCTTTTGTGAATTCGTCCGTGAAACAATTTTTTAATTAATTAAAGGAAAGTTTCTAAGTGTACAATTTTTGATTATACGGCACCACTCTTAAATTTTGTAAAGAAATTTAGACCCTAACAAACGATGATAATGATACTCTACACGGAATCATTATGTTCTTCGAGCTTCAAAAATTTGAGAGTATCTTGCAGAAAAGAGGTTTTTTTTTTTAAATCTCCCACGAAACGTAATTTATCTATATAACTTTTCATATAACATTGAAACACACCCCCTTTTGTCCAGTCAGGAGTTCCATTGTGAAATCTTTAATTTATTGCAGTAATTTACAATAAAGTAAATTTTACGATTGAAAAATATTAAAGCGATGAAATAAAATTATTATTCAAAATAGTTTAACAAATCACAAATAAAAGAATATATAAAGTAGCTTATAATGTATATGTACAGGGTGGTCATAAAAATCCCCGATATATTTATCTCGGGGATGTCACCGATGCGTTCAAACAATCGAGATGAGATTCCAGACATAGTTATTCAGAGGTATGTTCTCGAGATTGGGATTGTGCAAAACAACGAAGCTCTCACGGTTGCGGTTACAGTGAAATTATTTCGAAAATTTCCAATCGCAATACCCACTTTTTCTCTGCGAAAACGGATCAGCACATTGAAAAAGTATAAATGACGTTAGAACGATACACGTATGACGAAAATTGGAGGTGTGAAACATTTGCAAAGAAAAAAGTTGGAAGAACCAAAATCAACGCAGAGAGAAGGTGTATTGACACACAATTAGCATAAAATCACCAATTTCATTTTCTTATATTTTTTTTTACTTATATTTGTTTTGACGATTTTTAAAATGTCACTTTACAGTATGCATGTATATATCTATATAAATAAAATTAGATTCTTGTCTGTACATTTCTTGGAATTCAAAAATTTTGCGATTTCTATCCGTTTCAAGCACCCGGGAATCCGATGCGACCCTCAAAAAAAAGTTTGTCTGTCTGTCATTCTGTCGTTCTGTCATTCTGTCCGTGACGCTTTTTTTGTTTAAGCATCACGTAAAAACGACAGAAGCGAATGATATGAAATTGGGTGTCATGATAGGTGGTCACTCAACTTAAAACATAGGCGTCGAATTTTTAAAAAATCTTGATTAGATTTTCAGATTTTGCGAAAATCGTTTCAAACTGCGTAAATTTGTGTTCAAGCATCACGTAAAAACGACTGAAGCGAATGATATGAAATTGGGTGTCATGATAGGTGGTCACTCAACTTAAAACATAGGCGTCCAATTTTTAAAAAATCTTGATTGGATTTTGAGATTTTGCGAAAATCCTTTCAAACTGCGTAAATTTGTGTTCAAGCATCACGTAAAAACGACTGAAGCGAATGATATGAAATTGGGTGTCATGATAGGTGCTCACTCAACTTAAAACATAGGCTTCGAATTAAAAAAAAATCTTGATTAGATTTTGAGATTTTGCGAAAATCATTTCAAACTGCCTAAATTTGTGTTCGAACATCACGTAATAACTGCAAAGGTGAAAAAATGATATCTGGTGAAATGATAGGTGGCCACTCACCTTAAACTATAAGCATCTAATTAAAAAATATCGATCCGATTTCGAGATTTTGTGAAAATCGTTTAAAACTGAGTGAATCTTTGTTCCCGCATTACGTAATAACGACTAAAGCGAATGATATGAAATTGGGTCACATGATAGATGGTTGCTCAACATAAACTATAGGTGTCCAATTTTTTAAACATTTTTATTAGATTTTGAGATTTTGTGAAAATTCTCTCAAAATACGTTTATATTTCTTCAAACATCACGTAATAACGACTAATACGAATGATACGAAATTTAGTGATATGATAGGTAGTTGCTAATCTTAATTTATAGGCGTTGAATTTTTAAAATATTTTGATTACATTTTGAGATTTTGCAAAAATCGTTTTAGAATGCTGAAATTTTGTTCAAGCCTCACGAAATAAAGACTGCAGGGAATGAAACGAAATTGGGTGACATGATAGGTTGTCACTCAACTTAAATTCTAGGCTTCCAATTTTTCAAAATTGTTGATTAGATTTTGAGATTTTGCGAAAATTATTTCAATATGCGTAAAAATTCGTTCGCGCATCCCATAATTACGACTAAAGCGAATGAAATGATATTACTTAGTGACTCTCTAACCTGTAATATTTTAACAATACATAAAAATTATAACTTCGCTTTCTTTACTTTGGCAACATACTACATCCATTCTGTGTACTCCTACAATGCTGACGAAAGTTCTTGCTTTTTGGAAATTTGCATTCACTAACCCGTCAAGGACGGGTACTTCAGCTAGTATATATATATATATATATATATATATATACGAAGTGGCCGCCCTTTAATTGGATCAGCCGCTATATCGAATCAAAGAACAGAAAACGGAACGGAATCGCTCTTTTCGAAGCCTCAATCAAACCCGCCGCTTTTTCGAATCAGCTGCTTTATTGGATCCAAAAATCGATGTCCCGAACGTGATCCAATTAAGCGGCGGCATAAATATCATATATATATATATAAATAAATTATCATATATATATATATATATATATATAAATAAATTATCATATATATATATATATATATATATATATATATAAATAAATAAATTATCATATATATATATATATATATATATATATATATATAAATAAATTATCATATATATATATATATACTAGCTGAAGTACCCGTTCTTCGCACGGGAATGAATGGACTTTTTGATATTACGATTTGTGGTGATTACTATTCATTGTAATAAACAGATATAGCAAAGTGGATATCGCGTTATATTGTGTCCAATAATCATGCATACCGAATTGCAAGGCAATCGTTTGTACGGTGCAGAAGGCCATGCGGCGTAGCGCAATCTAGTGGCGAGTTTTAGCAAAACGGATACGGCGAAAATATTTTTCGCATTCAGATATCGATGTATACGAATTTTCATGACTATCGGCTGGACAGTCCTGAAGTTCATGTGTTGACGCGACATCTAGTGGCAAGTTATAGGAAAATGGATAGCGCCAAACTCTTCCCCGTGTTCAAATATCTATGTATACCTATTTTCATAGCGATCATTTGCACAGTCAAGAAGTGATACACTGCAGGGCCATCCAGTGGTTCAATAAAGTAATGATTTGCTACAGCGCCGTCAAGTGGCGAGTTATAGCAAAATGGATAACGCCAAAATATTCTCATTGTTCAAATAGCTATGTATACTGATTTTCATAGCGACCGTTTGAATGGTCAAGAATTTGGCCTGCTGCAGCGTCATCTAGTGGCGACTTAAAATAATAATGCATTGCAGTGTCATCTAGTGGTGAGTAACATCAAAAGGAACGCAGTTAGAATATATTCTTCGTGCTCAAATGTGTAAGTATAAAAAATTTTATGCCGATCGGTCGAACGGTATAGAAGTTGATGCTTTTCAGCGCCATTTAGCGGCAAGTTACAGCAAAATGGATAGTGAAAAATATTCTCCGTGTTCTAATATTCGCGTGTACCAAATTTCATCGAAATCGGTTGGACGATATTCGCATAGCAAACGGCTAAACGGAATAGAATTCGACGTTCTGCTGCGCCATCTAGTGGCAAGTTAGAGGAAAACGGATAGCATAAAAAGCTTCTCCACGATAAAAGACTTAGGTGAACCAAATTTCATGGTGCATCGGTGCTCAACGGTGCTGGAGTTTTTCAACCTCATACACTCATACCAACATTCATTTTTATCTATAACCAGTGTCATTATATATCCCAGTCTCAAATAAAATCCAGTTTCAAATCTAAGCCTCGCCAAAGTGCCAACATACGCCATTTTGCAAGCGTTTCTTCAGGAAATCATTCGAAGCATTGACTTAGCAGCAATAATATATGGGAAATGGTTCGACCGCGAAAAAGTAAAGCAAGCCTTTATTTGAAAAGTTGAATCCCTTAATACAGCCGAATTTTCTAAAATTATCAACTATAACGTGTTTTATTCATCGTTACTCCGATGTACTAAATGAGAAGATTTCAATTTTCTGTAATTTGGCGGAATTCCCCCAACTTAAATCAATGTACTCATTTGGCGAGAATTCTGGAGATAGATCAATTGAAATCCCTTAATAACTGCATTATTTCTTCACGGATCATTAAAATTTAACGCTGTATTCTAATAAAACCTTTGCACTTGTTTTCAAAAATCTATTTCCTTAAGCTCTCAATAAATTGCGCCAAGCCGAAATCTGTGCAAACCGCTAGAACTCACTTTCACAAAATCGGCATTTGAGCCATTTTATTTTTTCGCCAAACTAAAATAATTTACCTATTAGCCTCGGAAATCTTCAATTCTTATTGTTTTGCGTGTAAAGCATTACATTCCTGCTCTGATTTCCCATGCACACGATATTATAATTAAAAAAAAATAACCTTACGAATATAAACTAACAAAAAAAAATCATTATTATTCTTTTATTTTTACTTTGAGAATTTAAAACATTTTATTCGGCAAAATCGCCACACATGGCAACCACGATCCTTATTTCACACTTTTTTCACTACAGGGGTTACAATTACGGAAAGATTTTTGCGTGAAGAGCATAAAAAATCTCTTAAATTCCGGGAACGGGTGGACTTTCAAAGTTTTAAAGTGGACTACGATTTATTCTATATTATTTTACATATCTGTGCTAAATTTCAGGCTGATAGGTCCATTTTTGTGGATTTGTATACGAACGACATTTTATTCGGCAAAATCGCCACACATGGCAACCACGATCCTTATTTCACACTTTTTTCACTACAGGGGTTACAATTACGGAAAGATTTTTGCGTGAAGAGCATAAAAAATCTCTTAAATTCCGGGAACGGGTGGACTTTCAAAGTTTTAAAGTGGACTATGAGTTATTCTATATTATTTTACATATCTGTACTAAATTTCAGGCCGATAGGTCCATTTTTGTGGATTTGTATACGAATCAAATCCACAAACAAACAAACAAACAAACAAACAAATAAATAAACAAACAAACAGAATTTCATTTTTATTTATAAGATATATATATATATATATAAATAAATTATCATATATATATATATATATATATATATATATATGATATTTTATTATTAATTTATATATATGCAGCATGTATATGTATAAAAAATACAGGGTATTTTTGTATCATCGATGTACATATGTATCATAGTCCCTACTCTTTTTTTTTGTTCTTTTATTTTGTTTGTTTTTCCAATCAAAACTTCGGCCTTATTTTTTTCCTTTTCAAAATTTGTTGCTCTGTTTTATATCTTCCCCAAATTACTCTCGGGGGGGGGGGGATATAAACTTATATGTGTATAAATAGACGGCATTTCTGCACGGCATTAATCTTGTGATCGCTAATCCAAAAATTTCGGTGTGGGATATATCCCGATATCCCCCTTCCTGGCTACGCCCTGTATAGACATGTACTTGAAGAAATATTGTTCTATATTCCTGTGGATGAAGCTAGAGTCCTCTGGGAGCAATAGTAGCTCTAAGCCAA
Source organism: Cheiracanthium punctorium (assembly GCA_038373885.1). NCBI lineage: Eukaryota > Metazoa > Arthropoda > Arachnida > Araneae > Cheiracanthiidae > Cheiracanthium > Cheiracanthium punctorium. The sequence continues at coordinate 21,721 of JAWZYV010000957.1, read as the reverse complement.
TAAGGCGAGCTGCTCTCAACAGGTTGCATCTTGTATCTTGAAATACATAGCGCAAATGTTAAATTAACATTAGGGCACTTGAAAATTTTTAATTCAGATAAAAACAATTTCCCTGTCCTCTCATGAATTGTCATAGTTCTTTACGAATCTCTCCTTTGCAAATATTTTACGTCGCCAATTTTTATCATACATATGTTGTCCCAAACCTACATGGTTCTTCAATGCACTGATCAACTTTATCATAACAAAAGTGTGTATTACTATTTAATATTTTTAAAATTTTTTTCACTGTAACGTCAACCGCGAGAGCTCTATTTTCTTAAACAATCCCAATCTCCAGTGCATACCTCTGTATAACTATGTCTGAAATCTCATCTTGATTCATAGAACGACACAGAGTCTGGAAGTCCATACATTGGGGTAGTTTTTGATGACCAACGTGTATATACTCACAGCATTGCAAACGTATACAGAACAAAATGCAATAAGAACTGAACTGGGAAGCTATGAAAAAATATATAAATCGGACTACTTACTCTTTACATCCTTTGGTTGTGTATAGGAATTATGTTTTTATACTTCCGTAATTATTTCAGTTTTCTGTAAGAAAATGTAAAAAAAAAAAAATTCAGGATTATCATAAATAAATTACGATTTATAATATTCTTTGTTTAATATTTTTAAAAGTAATTAAATAAATTAATAAAAGTACAGAAGGGTAGTTTTTGTAAAAGTATTCATTTAATTTTTTTCTGAAAGACCAGATCAACACCAGATTTTTCGAAATTTTTTATGTCAGATGTTTGACGAATGTTCAATTTTTTTTAACTAGAAAAAAATTGCCAGTTTTTATAAAAATCTTTATAAAGAAATAACTTACATAAAATTAAACATTTTGTTTATTAAAATGTTTTTTTATATAAAGAAAAGAAACCATGTTTAACACTTCAATATAGCTGAAAAAAACAATAATTATATATATGTATATATATATATATATATTATGTATTATTTAATCCCCTAAAATCTGATTAGAAAAAGCGTGGCTTTAAAGCAGTAAAATATCAATTACTTATCCATTGCCTTTCCTTTAAAAATTCCTCTTTTTATAAATTTAAACATAAATATTATTATTATAATTATTATTATTATTATTATTATTATCATTATTATTATTACTATTATTATTATTATTACTATTTGTGTGTGTGTTTTGCAGTGGCCCAATAGGTTTACACGCGTTCCCGTAAAGTGAACCGGCGATAATCTTGTTCAGCTGTTGGGAGAGTAGCAACCTCTTTCGAATAGACTGCTGTGGTACAGTGAGCGCTAGAGGGATCTGTGCACGTAAAATAATGTCATGGCTCCAATATCCACCATTTTGAAACATTACCTCTGGGGATACAAGTTAAGCGCAGGTCGCTCATCTGCAATTGGTTCAAAATTAGGGGACCCTGGAGCTAACTCTCTTTTCCACCCGAAGAGGCTTATTAAAATGGAAGCAGCTCGATTTCGCCCATCGTCTTCCTACAGAGAGGATCTGGCACGTTTAACCAGAAGGCGTTGAAAACAACAGCAATAGAATTTATTCGTTTCTAAATTGAAATAAAAGACCATTTTTCATTAGTTGTTATAGATACTAGCTTAATATTCGAGTGTTATCTTGTTTAAAATAGGTGATTTAGAAATCTGAGTACTATTGTGAGCTGTTTCCCAGAACTATGTAAAATAACACTTATTTCCTTGCCGGAGACTACGAGAAAGAAAATGAACCTTTCATAAATAACAGCGGGTGTGTTTTTGAGAGCATGGTCAGATAATTTAAATGCGGCTGAAATATTCAAAAAGATATCGTGAGATTGCATAGAAATGCATGTGAATCCAAAAAAAATATATATACTCGTATATTCCTTCGCCAATTCCCCCAGACTGCATTCTGTTTTAGAGTTATGCATATAAACATGAGATGTTTTCGAATGTCTGATGTTTACATAAAATTCACACTCGGCTACTGAGACTAGGCCCACACTGCGAGTTCGAAATTAAACGATGATTTCAGAACATAAAACACAGTACACTACTTTTAACCTTTTTTTTTTCTACTTTTAGTCTTTTTTCCTTCGGCGTCCATTTTGCGTTGCTTAACCCTCAGAAAAACTGCAAAATATATGATAATCAATTAGTTTTCACTTCAGCTAATGTAATAGTATACATGGGGGTTATTTTGTCGGTTAATTGAAGAAAAAAACTAATATATCCATTGGACATAGAGTGCTCTTCTAAGCACGATAAATTATATCGTGATGTGTGATATAGTATGCGATGTGTGATTTCTCTACCTCGATACTATGGCAATATCGCTAACGTACATCTATTACCGATAACTACTGCATGAACTATTCACAAAACGCGAAAAAGGAGTTTCATTTTTTAAGTAGCTCATTATGTCCACTTGTTTTTGACTAATTCATTTACTAATTTAAGCAATTTCCCTTATGAAGTTTGCCGTCATTCTCTGCTAAGGAATATTTATTACTACTTTGTTTAGTTACTCAGAATATATTCGAGGGTAAGTTATTTTTATTTTGTACATTGCTTAAATAATTTTTTGTCCTTTTTTTTAAAGAGAAGAGAAAAACTAATATGAATTTTTTGTCATTCTCTTTATTAATCTGCTTTTTCACAGAACAGTTTGATAGTTGTAATGCCAAGAAAACAAAACCTGCTTGAAGCGTATACACCTTGTAAGTAATAGCATACTAAAGCTGTTTCTCGAAAGTATTTTAGAAAATTTCAGGTTGAACATTTGCATGGATTTTGTAGAGCTGAAAACAGAAGTGCAACAGATATTTTAAATTCACCTACAGGTTTTGAATCCTTAACTATTGTAATATCGTGTAACTCCATTTGCCTGAATTATGAGAGACTTTTGTGTACTTAATTTATGGGATTCTTTGTTGCTTAGCACAAAATGCACAATATATAGTCTGTGAGCAAATAAATTAATTAAGAAAGATCAGTATTAGGCTACACATGAAAAAATAGGGAACTGTAAAATAATTCCTATCGCAATCAATCTTTAGAAAGAATAACAACTTATTCTATCTATGTGTTCTATAATGTTTCTATTGAATAACTTGCGACTGATGTTCCCGTAATTCATACTTTATAAACGTAATTCAAGACACATGAAATTCATATGCCAATACGCCGCAGTAAAATCATAGCAATTTATACAAAAAATCAATTACTGTAACTTGAATAATTGGTTTTAATAAGTTATAACCCGTCATTGTTATATAAGTACAATATACAAATAGTAACTACTTCCAATATTTGTCAAAGAAGATTTGAAATTTATACCGCATTCATTATAAAAATACGCGTATCTAAATGTATTCTTGAAATTAATCGTTGAAAATTACGAAAACTTTTGATTCGAAAAGTTTAAATTCTAATACTTCTAATTACAAATTGTCTCTGAGGCAAATGAAAGTGTTTATTAAACTTTTGAACAAATACACAGAACCCGAAAACGAAGTATTTTTAATTAGTTTAAAAAATGAATCTGCCAAAATGAAAAAGAACCTGCGGAAAAGAATTGTTCCCTTAGGGGTGGATTGCATTGCGTGTTAATATAAAAGTACTAAAGAGAAAAAAATGTGATTATATTTTTTTCCTTTTTCGTAAAAAACAAAGTTTCTTTTTCTTTAATTTTGGAACAAAAAAGAATAGACTAAGAAAAAACCTTTATTTCATTCACAAAATAACACAAGCAATCCATACATTATTGAAAGGAAAAATCTTAAGTAATTAAAATTGATACTGTCTGTTACTCTCTCTAATTCGCATAAACTTACTGTTGAATAACTAGTGTCGCTAGTATATTTTAAATCACCCATTAATTTGTTTTTCGATTCATAGAGGGCGTTACTTAAATTTGAATGGGTCGTTTTGACTATTGTTTCAGCTTTTCAGAACTAGTCATCAAGTCTTGTTCTCTATACTGCATTAAGAATTTATTTCTCATTTTCAGGCGTCTATATAGTTTGAATCTGGATTAAGACTACGTGAATTATTGATTTTAAGTATTAGAATAAAGTTCGGCATTCTACAACTGGATGTCAACAGGAAACTCATTTTTGATGGGGACAGCACCTAACTGTATTTTAAGGCCCAACGTACATTACGGCGATTTAAAAAAAAAAAAAAAAAAAAAAAAACACTTAAATTTTACGGTGAAAGGGTGTCAGAAATAAGGCTAGAAATTTTTGACTCGCCGTAATTTTCACGGAAATACTTTTTACAGTGCTGGCATAGCCTCTCTTTGCAAGTACAAACTACGCCTAGACTTTGTTTAGAATAAAAATTAAGAAATCTATGTTTAAAAAAAATTATAAATATTCGAAACGATGAAATGTATTTTTAAATGATACAATAAAATGATTCGATGTGAATAAGTTATAGAAATAGAACTGTCCAAGTAACGCTGGATTTTATTTAGTATCAAACAAGAGCCGCTTATTTGCTAAACGAATTAAAACATTTTAACTGAATTTCTTAACTATGCTTTAAAAAACCCTTATTTATTGCAAGATCTCCTTTAAAATAACCCGCCAACTTATCGCCGGTTAAACTAACACTGAAATATTGCTTTCTAATAATTCCATTATATGAAACATTATCACCGACATTTACCACTTCCAGGCAACACGTTACTATAAACTCCTCTCGTATTAAATATTCATACCTACAAAATTTATTTGACGATATTATTTCCCAAATGTTGAAGATCGATACACCACTAATGGATGAAAGAATATTTTTTTTTCCTCTCAACTCTGTGTTATCATTAAACAGCTGATATGCCCATGAGAAGAGGAGGGCTGGCAACATTCCATTCTATTAATCCCGAAGATTATGTAAGAATGCTTCATATTTCACTTTGGGTCTCAAGAAGGAAAGAGGACTTTCAAATTATGAGCCATAAAGGGATATGTAGGTGCTCCCTTTCTCTCACGTAACTCATTTACCTTTTAACAAAATTTAAATCGATTTTTCTCCTTATCGTTTTCAGATAAATAAGCTGTTTGTTTAGAACTGTCATGCGAACGACAAAGTTAAATCAGGCGTGACAATTATATGCACAGGTTTAAAAACAGAAAGGTTTTATCAAATGATAAGTTTAATCGCTAAAAATATAATGAATAGCAAAATATAAACTAAACTAAATATTGCACTGGGATTTATTTTTAAATGCTACGCTGATTTCACCAGTTGAATGATTTACTGGGCATTCAAAGTAAAAGATTATAATGGATGTTTTGTAAATTTTTATGAAACTGTAAGATTATTTTACACATGGTTTTTGAAACTTGTGTATTTAAAAATCGATGCATTGGTATTTTTTAGAAGTACATCTCATTTGATAAGCATATTACTTTTTTTCAGGTAACTGACTCTTATTTTTGTTGTTAAAATAAATAAATATTTATTTGTTTTAAATGCCATTTAAATTATTTTTCTTCTGTCAATACATAATGTAAGGGCAATAAAATTTTATTTTGATGCATGCATACATGCATATTTTTAGTGCATGGACACTTGGACACCTTTTTATATTTCAAAACCAATATATGAAATACAAGTTTTAGTGGTTTAGCATTTAGGAGCACGAACAAATGCAGCATAGAATTATTCCAAAAACTTCCTGCTCTACTACATCATTAATCCTACACTATGCTACTGGTTCTAAATAGAATCATTTTCTGTCAAGTTTCTTTTCATAAATTTAAAAAATCTTTCAGTTTGACTACAAGTATATAAGTAAATTACCGACTGATTTTGTTGAATCATTTTTATTCTAACCAGGGGCGTAGCCAGAAATTTTTCATGGGGGGGGGGTTACGACTACTACAGCTCATATATATGTTTACTTGCGTGTGATAATGTAGTGAAGAATATACATTTTGTATGGCAAAAAAATCCTCATGGGGAGGTATGACCCCTCTAACCCCTCCCCCCTTGGCTACGCCCTCATTCTAACTATTTGTTCACCAAAAACGAATGATTTGTACAGAATTCCATTTATAAGGAAAATGAAATTAGCTGACTGCTTTAATTTTTCGCAAATGGCAATGCACATTGTAAAACATCATATAACATTTCTAAACATCAATAAAAAGAAAATAGAATTTGTAAACTTTGAATTTTAATCTCCTGTTTTCGGAAAAAAATACATTAGTTTCTGACGAACAATGGTCGGAAAGTGCACTGTTGTTTCAACACTTTTTCCAAAGTAATTATTAACAGCTACACGAAGACGACGTTGACGACCCCACATATCTGTATGATTCTCATTCCTTAATATGGGCCCTATCACCCTTAAAGTTTTGCCCAAGAGTTTAGATTCACCCAGTAGAATGGACTTGCGCCATTTTCAAAGAAAAACGTCTCAATACCAACTCAACCAGCAAGCACATTCATAATTCTGCTGTCTCAAAATATATCTAAGTAATCAGATATTAACGTTTACTTTTCACCTTAACGCACCTAAAAAATACACTCCTTTCCGTTGATAAAAAAAAATACAAAACTTCTTTTTATATCAGCAGATCAAAGTATTTTCGCTTCTTGCTGTGAGGCACCATCTTTCATACGATACTTTATCATTCATCGCTATTTCTCTCCACCCTGATGTTTCGGGATGATCTATTAATATTTAATCTATGCTATCTTTTCACGGTAGGAATTTGCTGAGTGAACGTTTATTTATCTAAAAGGATTCCTTATACAGCCAGCTCTATTGAAGTACTCTTATTATTCGTAAGAACCTTACCGCATACCTCAGGGTATATGAGAAAGAAAAAATACATCTGAAGTGGATTATTAATACGAATGTGGGTCTCAGTACAAACACTTCTGAAGGATACGTAACTTTCAATGTTTTTCTTCTTGAAGATGAATAGCGACAGACTTCTAAAACAGAATATATTGCATTCAACTGTAAATGAAAAGTATGGTTGGGATGGAATTGCTGTTATAAAATATAATGCTAAATAGTTATATTAGTTGTAATTCAATTTACCCGGAATAAAATGTTTTATGATTATTTTAATCTCTATTCTTTTATCTCTATTTTTATCTTATTTTATCTCTATTCTTTTATCTCTATTTTTATCTTATTTTATTTCTATTCTTTTATCTCTATTTTTATCTTATTTTATCTCTATTCTTTTATCTCTATTTTTATCTTATTTTATTTCTATTCTTTTATCTCTATTTTTATCTTATTTTATCTCAATTCTTTTTTCTCTATCTTTTATAAATCCTCTAAATAATTAATAACGTCGATAATACTGTTAACAAAATTGTATTGTTGTTTTTCCGCATGGAAGTGTATTGCGGAAAACCGAGTGGTACACACATAGTTGTCCAAGTGAAATGAGTATGTGACACCCCCGCCCCACACACACACACTTGACCTTGGAAACAAACTTGGCGACGTTGGCTACAAAAAGAAAGTTTTCGAAATAAGCGGAATTTCTGCTCCATTTCAGTTAGGAAAGGAGTTTCTGGAAAAATCTAGAAAATTGACGTCATATAAATGTGACCTCACGTCCACTTGGAAATCTATAAATAAAGAAATCACTGTTAGTGTGAGAAAGACTGCGGATATTGAGAGCAAAATATTTTTGAAATTTTCGAAATGTAATTTTACGTTTACATAATGGATACGTTTAGAAATGTCTTCGTAAGTGTTTTATACTCAATGCGTTTGCCATTGATTTATATGATAATTCTCACTATAAATAGTTAGAGATATATCCAATTGATAATTTTCAATATAAATATTTAGAAGCTATAATTAATGCATGTAAAACAGTAAATGCATTTTACTACTACTTAAAAATCGTTTGTATTAAACTTTTATGTGAAAGAAAAAATTATTTCATGAAACTCAATTTGTCACTACTATGTGCAAAGTTGATTTTTTTAAACCTCGCTGAGTCCGGTGATTTATAAAGATTATTTAAAACTGCATCTTTAAGAGTACAATTTTTGATCATTTTTTAAAAGGACCAAAGTACTCCAAAGACTACAATAGCTCGAACTCGTCTTCTAAAGTTGCAATATGCATGCTTATAAGTGGCAAACCTACAAATGCAAGTAAATACCGTTCATTAAAAATATATTCAAGAAAAAAATAAGGAAATATTATTTTTTAATGTTTTCGTAAATAAAGATGCTCGGACAATTCTGTAATGTAATTTCTGTGATTAGAAATGCTTCAGAAATTTGCATAAGACATGGATTTAAGTGTTTATAAGAATGTATTGTTAATTCACTTAAGGGTCATTCCATGGTGACTGACGTTACAATTTGACTATATTTGTAACCTTTGAAATTCACCAGTGCCTTGAAATATATATATATATATATATATATATTAGGGTGATTCATAAAAGACCCCCAAAAATTTTTTCCCTTTTTTTTAACTCTCAACCCCTAAAAATGGTCTATTGCACTAGAAAACATACCAGTATTTTTTTTTTTAATTTAATTGATATTTAAGGGTCGCTACCGAATTTTGAAATATGAGAAATGAAGCAAAAACGATAAATTTTTAAATAAATAATTTTATTACAATCAGAATACAGTTTTATGAATGAAAATACTAAATAACAGTGTTGAAACCTCGAAGTAGAAAGAAAGAAAAAATGTTATATAAAATTTGACTTATTGACGTTGGGGTTTTTTTGTCTATAATTCTTAACTAACAACATCAAGTACTGCTTCTGCTCCTCATTGTTTGTATGTAATTTGTAGTATTCTTCCATCAAAGCAACACCTCGTTCAGCTATATCATTACTCATGTTTTTACAATTTCTATAGCTGACCTGTAGCTTTCTTCTTCTTCCCACAGCTCAGGATCTTTTTGTATGAACTCGCATGAAATACCAGTCGTGTTGAAAAATTTCATTGTATTTGTTGTAACGAAATCTTCGATTGCATCATACCTCAAAGATGCCTTTTTAGGACTGTTTTCCGAACTTTCGTTATTCAGTGCTAAAATCATTCTGCGTTTTGTTTCATTAGAAATTCGCTTATCAAAAAAAGCTAGAGCAACCAGTTCTTCAGAAAGATACCAAAGATGACCCAACATCTTTTTCCCGGCGACTTTGGCTAAAACTGTATCATGTTTTTCGAACTCAACTATGTCCTTCAAAATCTTCAGGTCATTTTCAGGTGCCATATAAGCCACTGGCGCTGTAAACCAGTATTTTGCATAGACAAGTACAACAAATATGCAGATATCCGTAATGGCCTTAGCTTCTTTAATTGTGATTTTAAGCTGGTGCTTAAATAGAAACATTTTCAATGCATATACAGCTTTCGCCATCCAACGTGCATGATGCATTCCAGAAGGGGCTTTGAATGAGATACCGCTTTCAGAAATCCCTCCTAAAAAGATAATGATTAAATGAAGGAGCTCCTTGTAATCGTCACGAGGCTGAAATTGTTGTAGTTGATTCTGAGCAAAAGTAATTATATCGGTCGCAGCACTTTGAACGCAATTCCAAGTAGATGGTTCAAAAATTGCAGTTTTGAAGTCTTTCTGATTTATTTTTGTCCAACGGCTCTTAAATTTTTTGAAAATTATAATTTCAGGACCGCTGGATGGTCCAATAGCTGATACTACGACAGCTTCCAGTACGATTTCTAAGATGTGATGCCGACAAGGGAGCCAAATCAATTCTTTTTGCATTTTTTGTTCCAAAAGAATACAGGCTCCGTTTATTCGCCCAGTATTAGATGCCGTTGTGTCGAAGCACATACATCTTATTTTATCACGTAAGTTTCCACGATGAAATTGTCTCGAAAATAGCAGACGCCATGGTTTCTCCTTTGCCATCTGGAAGCTTAGCAACGGCCAAGAGCTGGTCCACTCCTTTTCCAGATACCAAGATTGGTAGACGATCTACTACTTCATGCCCTGCTATGTCCTCGAGCATTTTTCCATCCCAGTGCACAGTTAGTGTAGTTTGGGGTTGGAAATCAGATTTTATTGATTCAGCAAGCTGCAGTCTATTATTCATTCTTTGGCAACGTATAGAGGAATAGCTTACGTTGTATTATGATACATTACAGCCTAGACTTTTGAGTGTAGATGTCAAAACAACAGTTGCTTTCCGGTCGCTCAATTTAGCGACATCGAGACTAGTTGCTAAATTAGAATCTAGGATTGTTTTTCGGCCTCGTTTCCTTGGTATAGAAAAATCTTTGCTTGAAGAAGGTCCTGGCTTCGGAGAATTAGGACGACTTTGACTCATGTCACTATCACTCCTGTCATCTGTAGAAGAAGTAGCTGAAGATGACAATAAATCGTATTTCTCAGTTAGTCTATTTATTGCTTCTTTTTCTTTTTCTTTCATTTTTTCCAACTTAACTTCTTTTTCTAATTGTTTATCAAGTTTTCTAGCATACTGTTTATCAATCTTACCGATTCGTCCAAGACGGTTCATTTTTCTTTGGTTCAAAAGAAATTGCTTATCTTCGTCAATATTCATTATATTTAGAGCATTAGAGTGAGCTATATCAAACAGAACATTTAAATTTAATTGCCACTTGTTTTCTTTTTCTTTGATTGTTGCTGAACGCTTTGCCTTATTTGCCTTATTTTCTTTATTTTTTTTTAAATTCTGCCATTCCTTGAAATATTTGAGTATTTTTGTGATAACATGCTGCTTTTCCTTGGTGGGAATACTTGCTTTTTCCCATATTGCCATCACACCACCAGCAGATAATGACGCTGATTCTCTATTTACTTTTTTCATTACATTTTTATAGTGAAAAAATAAACTCATTACTTCTTGCACTGAGGGTAATCTTGTTTGCACTAATTCTGAGCAAGTGTGTCCGATTAACCATATTTCATCACGAGCGAACACAACCACTTTGGATTTCAATGATTTTATCTCTGGGTAAGAAGCAGGATTGTTTATGTTGTAAATATCAGTCCAGCTAACTAAAGCTGGGGAATGTCATACGCATAAAATGTCTTTTTTCTTTTTTCTCCCCCCCCTCCTGCAGTGGGAGGTGCTCAATTTATTGGTACTTGCTTGATATAGGGGTGGCCGGAAGTAGAGAAGAGAAGGAAACGCGTAGACCCAAAAGGGTGTTATTGCAGTTAATTTTTAAACTTTGAGAGTTGGTAGCGACCCCTAAATATCAATAAAAAATTCTGAAATTAATAACCAATTCATATTTTAGTAGATAGAATGATATTATGGGTTGAGAGTCAAAAAAATAAAAACTTGAATTTTATGAATCACCCTAATATATATATATATTTATTTATTTAAATTGATCAAGAGTATCATAAACAAGTACTATACTGTTATCCATTCTCAATATAATTTTTTTTTAATTAATGCAAATCAAAAAACGTGACTGATGTTACACAGAAGAATCTTCTGCGTAACATCAGTCACGCTTTTTGATTTCCCTTAATTAAAAAAAAAAAAAGATTTCTTATATTGAGAATGGATAACAGTATAGTACTTATTTATGATACTCTTGATCAATTTAAATATATATATATATATATATATATATATATATATATATATATATATATATATATATATATATATATATATATTTCAAGCCACTGGTGCATTTCAAAGGTTAAAAATATAGTAAAATTGTAACGTCAGTCACCATGGAATGACCCTTAAGTGATTTTCTATTTTTAGCTGTCCAACAACAGAATGATAAGCACAAAATATTCTATCTATCCTGAAATCATGACGATATTTATAACATTTAATATCATTTTTCCTAAATAAGCTTCTTCTACGACAGGAGGTTTCCAATGCAGTGAGTAGGTAGTTTAGATACGCTAAAGCAAAGATAGCACATAAAAATAATCCAGAAACTCGCCTTTCCTTTTTCTGCTATGCTGAATAATTATTCATAGTTCTTTAACATTCATCACTACTACATCTTAATCATGAACTTTCAGAGGTAAGTAATCTATCCTATCATTTCGTGAAAGACCCTTGTCAAGTTGCGAATCATTTATCAGCAGAGTTGGGATGTTCTTTCCTGTATCCAAGTGACTGGAGTTTTATTAGAGGAAAACCTTTTTAGGGTCTTTGTAAAGAGAAATTTGTTGAGATTCAACAGTGTATTTTCTTTAAAGCACTCTCAATAGATGCCTAAATTGTGTTCAAGAAATATAAATGGAATGAAAGAATAAATATAGATTAACTTAGATGTACTTATTGAAAAAAATATTGCATATGAAATTATGCTTTCTGTTAAGCATCTATTATCGAATGCAGAGTAGATTAGAACTGTATTATTTTAGAGCCTACAAGTAAAATTTCTGGCAAAAAGTAAGACTATTGTTCAATTTGGGAGATAAGTGTACTCTCTCGTCAAACTGAATATTCCAAACGGTGGTTAAAGTAAATGTTCAAACTAGTGATCTTCAACATGGATATATTTCTCAGATTGAGTCACTAGCGATTTTGTACTTCTCACCAAAGTGTCCAGCATGATTTCAGCGCACACTGTTGAATCTCTATACAAAGTGTGTCTAGGTTACTTGGAATCTTTGGAAATCTGATTGTCTACAGTCTGAACATAGTATTATTTTTTCACAGAAACTCCTCGTAAGTAATTAAAAAATAATTGCAATTTAAAGAGTGTATACAGTCACATCACTGTAATTTAAAAAATAAACTAGGGAATTTGGATGATACAGCTTAAATTTTATGTTTCTTTCGGCTAAAATAAAACAAAATGCGAAAAAATTAGAAATTTAAACTTAAATAACTATTGCCGCAAGGAGGTCAAAGTTTTGCGCATTATGCCATACAGATTGTGCTATATATGCAACATGACGGTGCAAAACAAATTATTTTCTATTTTCGATAATAAGTACTGCGGAAAATGTGCTATCAAGTACACCAAGTTCACATAAAATTTTGGGTTTGTAGGACTATACCTCCATTTGCCAAAATGCGAAAAAAAAAAAATTAAAAATTCCGTGAAATGCTGACTTTTTGTCATGATTTTTAGGCATTTTTGTCTTTAACCAAAAGGAACGTAAAGTTTAAATAATATCAACCAAGTTCTAAAGTTGACTTTTACCCTCCAAATTTTAATCACCCTACTGTTACGCCCTGTATAGTAACACATTCTGCCGTATACATAATTACAATATTGGAGGCATTCCTTTTTTAATTACATAGTATAACTATTTTCATATTGCATATTGAAAAAAAGAAGGTTTTATCTTCTTTTATGGTTCTAAAAATTTTAATGGCTCAAAATTCACTGACACATATTTAGCTTGATTTGTCAACCAAAGAAGGGACAAATATCCTAAGGGTGATAGTATGGACATGGAAGAGATACCGAATAAATTCTACAGTCGTCGACATGAATAAATTCTACAGTTGTCAACATGAATAAATTCTACAGTCATCGATATGGTAAAATTTTACACGGGTTTCATAAAATCGTAGCTTTTGAATATTTTAATGAACAAATCCTTTCTATAGGTTCTGAACTAAATAAAAGTAATTATTAAGTTTGACAGGTAGAAGAGAAATAACTTATAGTACCTTAAATGTGGGCAATACCAAATTGTAATTTGTCACTTTTATTTTGCCTTTAAATTAGAAAGAAACGGTACTGATATTATCAACGTAAAACATTTTTCAATATTTCAACTCTGTTGCAAAGTTAATTAACTCTTTTTGTGTTACAAACCAAATCTCACCTATTAGAAAAACTCTTTTTGCTCGGTCAGTAGACGAATTTTAGAACTACTCTTTTATAACGTGACTTTTAGCATTTCGTATTAAAAAAATGTACCTTTCTGTTTCTGTAGTTTCGTCAGTAATTGCCACTTCAATAGTATGGATAACGGCTAAACCGCTAAATTGATGATAAAATTAGATTTATAGTTTTCTATGTAAAAATAAATATTATTGAAGATCATTTGATCTATGCACAGCTTTGCAATAAAGTTATTCGAAAAAGAAGTATAGTTTAAACATTTTTCAGTTTTAGCTTTTTCATTCTCCCTGTTTAAACATCATTGTCTTATTTTTAAAAATAAAAAATTCAGATAGATTACGTTGCGTTGTTGAAGTTGAATATGTATATCGACTTATGAATGAATAATTTTATATATTCTCAATAATTTTGCATATTCTCATACCTTCAAGTATTTCATAAAAAAGTAAGTTCAAATAAAAAAGTTTTTAAAAAGCATATCTTGCTTTTATCTCAAGTATCAAATCTAAAAAAGTAAGCATTAATCGAAAAGTTTTGCATCTAAAATGAGAAAGAAGAAGAACGGGAATCACATTTACATTTTTAGAATAACTAAAACTACCGTTCCACTTCTGGAGTTTTGATCTTAAGATACACAAAAATAAAGTAAAAGATAAGCAACTCGGATGCCACACGCAACTTCGAAATATCAGTATTCAGTGAAAGAAGACCTTACTCTGCTGCATCCGTTGCTTTCAGAATTTGTCTCGGTTAGAATCGGAATTTTAATCGCGCAACCTTTTCCGTATTCAGCAGATAACTGGGGATTGAAATCGCTCATTGAATGCGAATTTAAGGATTTGGATTGCAGACGAAACTGCTCGTTTCTTTTTGCAATTGTAGAAAAGTACATTTAGAATGCGGAACTCTCTTGAATTTCGTGTTCTCGAACTTGCTATAAAATTAACTGTAAACCTCGCTGTTACTGTTTCTTAAAAAAAGAAATATTGTGGATTTGTTGGAGGAGATTTAGCAAACCATGTGGAAAGTTTTAAGGCATGTAGTGTGACAACATGCAAAGTAAGTTTAGAGTATAAAGGGAGTTTCTCTTTTGTGATTCTGAGAAAGGTTTGAGGAATGGGGATAATTTTAAATGCATGCGCTTCAATACGTTTTGCGTGCATTTCGTTAGCAACATAGTTTGCTTGCTTACAACAGAATTAAAATATTTTTGATTTATGAGTTGCGGTTCAAAATGAATTTTGTCTAAGCTATTGTAACGTGAGAAAGTGTATACATGTTAAGTGAGTACGCATTCTTAAAGTGCAAGGGGAAATTGCATTCGCGGGTTCAAATTTTGCTGTTTTTACTTTTAGAAATTAGGTTTTCAAAAGTTACAGTTTTGTAAATTAAAAAAAGTCATATTTTTAAATTATGACAAATTAATCTTTGAAACAATCACACATGACTATATTGAAAGCAGAAAAAATACCCATACGAAAAGAGAAGTATATTACTTTCCAGTTTGTTTTACTTTCAAGTTTGAAGGAACTGAAAATATCTTAAAGGTTTTTTCATTGAAATTAAAACTTATAGCTTATTTTTATATTGATGTTTTTTCAAAAGTTACTTGTCAATGTATTATTAACAATTCATACGCAGATACGCACGATTCTTATAGGTAAAAATTGTCATTCTTTCTTATGTATAATCTGGAACCACAAGCTTGAAGCCTTCGCATCTTTGCAAAGACATAAAAGGGAATTTTCCGTTTTTTGGTGCTTAGCTTCGTTTAATCTAATTGATTTTTGAATCATCATGGGCGTTATTGGGCCTTAAGGGGGCCCTTGAAAAGCAAATTTGGGAATGTAAAGCTTTGTAAAGAAAGGGAATCACTCCCGTTCCACCCTTGTAAAGATGGTAGGAGAACTAATTAAACTTCAGGTGTAAAAAGAAAAACAAGTAAATAAAAGTAAGATAAGTTTAAAAATACCCTTAAAATACTATTGACTTACTAAAGTAATGTCAAACTCTAATTTAGAGGCGAGAAAAACAAGATTGAGCGTTTTCAGTTCTGTTAAACGGGTAAAGTGACAGTAAATAAATAAGTGAAATGAAATTTTATGAAAAAAATGAGAAAAACAGGAATATCAGTTTATCAGACTAATTAACGCATCTTATTGATTTCAGAATTTCCAAAATAGTTTAAATTTGCAAATAATAATAATATTTTTTTCAAAATTTTCAGTTTAACTCTCCTAAATTCATCTGCATGTTGTAATGATTGAATAATGCATGAAACTTATTTTTTTTTACGACAATCCTATAGCTCATTACTAAAAATATCAACGAGCACGTTTTTATTTATTATTAATTAATTTTTGTTCTTTGTGTGCTTTTGAAGATATGAAAACTTCTCTGAGGGCTTAAGCTTTTGCACGTCTGGTCTCCTTTGGATTAAACTAATGTGCTGTCATCTCGTCCTGCCCATTTGATTGTTCGATAATAGATGGCATCGTTGGAAGTGAAAATAGGACGTGGGGAGATAATATAGAGAGGGAATAAGGGCGAATTTGGAAAGTACTGAAAAATTGTTTAAAGAAGAAGTTGGTGAAGCATATTCTCCATTCCGGATATTGAAAGGCTATGTAAAAATACCCGAATATAATTTGAAAGGTCTTCATTCTAGAAAATACTCATGAAAAAGTCTGTAGATGAAAATTGTAAAGTAAAATAACTTTGTTTAAAGCACATGTTAGTGTAAAATAAATTCTGTGTGCAAAGTCCTCCTTTAATATACAGTAGAATATTTTCAAGCATCCATCAAAGATGTGGAGTACACATACTTTTTATATTTAGTTCACTGAAAGTGAAACTTCATTCATCTCAATTAAAGCGTCAATGGAAGATAATTAAGTTACAATATCATGATGAATAATTATTTCTTCTAACCTTATAAAGAAGTAAGTACTTAAAAGCCTCCAGCTTTCACAAATTATATATTATTTTACATTAAAAATGTATTATTTAATAAATTTTCTTAGTACCTCCAACGATTGTAGATAAGCTGTTATGTATTTGTAAGGGTTTAAACTTGAAAATTTCCTCAAAAATTATTTTATATCTTTTAGTCAATCTTTCACTAAAGACTTTGATTTTATTTATTTATTTTTATGACAACACAAGTTTGTTGACCATTTATTCAATGCATTAAAATTCAATCTGAGAAAAATTTTAATTTAAATCTTAAATAGTTCTCAAAATTTCGTGAGCACCGTAGAAAAGCGTGCATTTTCTTATGTGAGCGGATAAAATAATATTTTTGTAAATACTTGTTTCATACAAAACCACAAAACATTTTCATTAAGGAGACGGATGCTGTAGAGATGGACCATCAAAAATAACTTTTTGGCTGAAGTATGAAGGTCCCGAGTTCGGACCTGTTGCGTGGCTGTCGATCTAAGGATATGAAGTTTTGGGTTTTTTCCAGATGTACGCGTTAGAACCGCTTAGGAAGACCTCCGACCAAGACACCCTCCATCTTAGAGGTAGATAGCCCATGCGTAGCGTTGCCATAACAACACAAACAAAAATCACATTTTAATGCGTGTTTTCTTTCTTTTTTTCTTCTTTAATCCTATAACTTTCTTTTTTTTTCTTCTTTAATTTGAAAACATCCAAATTTACAATTTTTAAGAGTAAATGCTACCCTTAAAGTTATGTATAGCATTGAGTTATATCCTTTGATATTAGGAAGACAGTTCCCAAGTTGAAAATTAAATACAGGTCATTACTTGACTTTCAATGTTCAAGATAATTAGTATGGTTGATTCCCACAAGTAATTATAACTCTTCTGATAAATAAAGTTTCCACCAACTTGTGTGAAACCAACATCGCTGTGTAACATTTTAGATTTTCTCTGCCTTGATTTCACTTGGTTAACTACTTTCTCAGGTCACTCCGTGGTAATTATGCAATTGTTATCGTGAAATAACTAAAATACCTGAATGAATATTCATTTTGACGTTTGTTGTTGCAAATACTTTGTTGCATTATTCATTTATTTATTTACGCTGTGCAATAATATTTTCAACTACGTACTGGGTGTCCCCAAAAGCACTGACTTCGGATTTAATTCGTTAAATATTGATCAATGACATACATAATAAAGTATAAAGTTATATTTAAAAAGGTGCAGGATTTTAAGAAACGGATTAAATTAAATTTGATTAGATAGGGTCTTCCGGGGTAAAGTGGGTAGCGGGGATAAAATTGAGTATAGTTTGTTTTTGTTAGTTTCATTTTACAAGACAACATTTTTCCAAAATTAAAAAATATGGTTAAAATGCTCCCATATATGACAACATTTTAACTTGATAAAAAAAATCTGGCAACACATTTACTATTCTTAGCAGTTATTCTGTTTTTAAGAGTCAAGATGGTACACCGTGTTTTTAGTGACTGAAAAACTTCTTTCCATAAAAATTTACAGGAAGATTTTTAGAAATCTATTGCTTGAATTTTATAGAAGAAAGGTTATCATCAGATAACTTAAAAGCAAGTAAATTTTCTTACTCACAAAAAAATTGTAGCATCTTTAGTTACATGGTGTAAAATGAGTATCTATTTAAATTAAAAAAAAAAAACTGTAAAACGTCAGTTAGTTGCTTGGTTAGCTAGTCAGTTTGTCTTTGTCTCGCGTAGCTCCGAAACGGGTGATCGTGGACCTACCAAATTTTGTATGGGAATTCTACAGGACGGTCCCGACATACCTCAGAGCGATTGTTTCTAAATTCGAATTATTTTAGGGGTTATCGATAAAAAAAGAAGTCGCAAAAGGCTTATTTTTCTCTGCCATTTTGCAATTGTAACCCCACAGTGGGAAAAAAAAGAGAATATCTAGGTTGCCATATTTGGCAAGTTTATTAAATGATTCAGACTCTTGAATAAAAATGAAAGAATAACGATCTTTTGTTTAGATTATTTGTAACGTTATTTTTTAATAAAAATACCGTGTGCATGTGAAATTAGAGCAGGAATGAGATGTTTTATACTCAAAAGAAAACTATAATTTGGAAATTTTCCGAGACTAAAATGTGATACTTTTTAATTTGACGAAAAATAAAATAGTTGATGTGCGATTTTGAGGAGATGATTCAAACGCTTGGCGCAATTTATCGTAATTTTATCGTTGGCGACTTGGATTATGAATACACCTGAGAATAAGTTTTTTAAATTTCCATTCAGTTGGAATTGTGCATTTTTCTGTGCAGCTTTATCTCCATCTATTTCCAATGTATTACATACTGAAAAATAATGTTAGAAATATCAATTTTAATTTTGTTTTAATGACAGTCATAAATAATCATATACTTTCCAACTTAATGGAATAAGGAACGAAAATAGGGAAGACCCATGGATTATAATACGCTTTTAATATATAGCACTGTAGTGCGTATTTAAAATTTGAAAGTATTTCAGATTTTCTTACTTTTTTTTCCTTTCCGTTTTTGATAAAGGCCAATATATCCAGAAGTTCTTTAGAATTAATATAGGACGGAAAAATTTGTTCCTTTTTGTAGATTTTTATCATTTAACCATCTTATTTTTGTAACCAGGGGCGGTCCGACGCAGTCAGCATCGCATCTGGACGCCGGCTTCGAAGGGGCGTCATTTCGAACACAAAAACTAAGTAGAGCATAAAAGTAGGCGTCTATTTCATATTAGCAGGGGGCGACACTTACCGTAGGGCCACTCCTGTTTGTAACCATCTTAATTTTAAATTCCATTCAGAATCTGAGAGATTTCAGTGCCAAGGAAGCCGGTGAGGAACAGGATTCTCTCCGAAAGAGATTTATTAAGATGGAGAACCAACGGGTCGCCGGAGGCGGCTCGTACACAATATTTTTGAGTTCAGATAAAGAGAGCGCAAGGTAGATGTTTTAACGGCAGAAGATGTGGCCAGGGGCGTAGCCAAGGGGGGGGTTAGGGGGGTCATAATCCCCCCATGAGGAATTTTTTGCCATACAAAATGTATATACTTCACTACATTATCACACGCACCTATACATATATATGAGTTGTAGTAGTCGTAACGCCCTCCCCCCATGAAAATTTTCTGGCTACGCCCCTGGATGTGGCTGTAACATTTTACATTGAAGAACAAGCTATGAACGCAAAAAAGGCAAGAAAAGGACAAATACAGAACATAAACGAAACTATCAATGAAATGGAATTCAATCCAGTTATTCTCCCTGTAGTGAATCCAGTGTTTGGTAACTGAGGTGCTGTGAAATTTGTGGTAAAGAAGTCCATTCAAGAATTTATAGGTTCTTACCGTTGAAACCCCTGATAATGCTAAGTAAACTCGGAAATTTGCAGCAAATTAATCTGGCGGATTACTCGATGTTTTCTCTGAGAACATAGCTGATATGCAGGCATCACAAACTGACAGAAAGCTACCTCAACCTAACCACCAAGCCGGTATACCTTTTGTTCATAAACTTTAGTTCAAGAATCAACAATATTATTATTGCTTTTGATTTGAAATTGATTTTCAAGTGTAACTTTAAACTACTTGATTTCTCATTTTCTCCATTAATTATAGTATAGTTCAACTTTAATCAGCATACACCCATTTTAGCCCGAACCACGGGATAAAATAGGTATACACCGGGGTAAAATGGGTATAGCCCTTTACACAAAATTAAACCAAAAGAGAAAACCTAATTATGTTCAGTTTAGAGGTAAAATACAAAATGTAAAGAACATTGAACAAAAACACGATTATATTTTATAATATTACTGCTATGTAACATTAAAGATAAGCTGATTTTTATGCCCATTTTATATTGGTAGACCCAACAAATACGCCCTACTGTATACTGTATATACGCCCTACTGTACAATAATTTACCAAATTGGTAAACAGTACACCCTAAATTATGTAGTTGATGTACAAAAATTCAGTTTTTAGTCATGAAAAGTCTCAGACACATTTTAACCAAATTTGGTGAGCAGCTACACATAAATTTATCTGTAAACGTTTATAGAGTGGAAATAGTTGTTTTCTTTTGTATAGTGCGTGCGACTACTGAAATTTAGTCATTAGACGTGATCTTTTCCTGTTGTTTCAAATGCTCTCTGGCAAAGCATTAGCGATTCCAGATCCTCTCTATAGGACGGCGATGGGCTAAAAGGAGCGGCTTGCATTTAAATGATGCCAATTGGGAGCATAACAATTCGAATTGTGTATTTACTGAAACTTAAACCCCAGAAAATCTTTTAGTTTACTTGACGAAATTCTCTACAATTTTTAATGTATCTTTATTTGTTATGCATGCCTATGAATAATATCAAAGAAATATAATCCGAAGCTAATATTTTTGGGACACCTGTATATATTAAAATTGTTTCTCATAGATATTAAATTACTCAAATTCTTCTTCAAGTTCTCAAGGAACAAATTTGTCTGTCTTTATTCAGCTTGGTAAAATACATCAGAGATCTGCGAGGTTGTGATTCAGAGGTGGTGTGATTCAGAGCCGATTTGATTTTGGTCTCGTTCATGCTGACTCTTTTCAGAATCTTTCAATACTTCCGAACACATCAACCCTTTAACACGCAGAGTTCCCGCTCTGGGAACACCAAACTCTGACGTTTTGACTGTTGCCAGTCACGATTTGATTTCTATAAAAATAGTTGCGGATGACATAGCTCCACGAGAATCCTTTACTTTTTAGCACGTCATTTCCCGTAAAAAAATGGTCACGATTATTTTTAACAGCCCCGACATCTGCTGAAAAGTGGGTCAGCTGCGTCAAAAAAGGGTCTCTAGATCTTTGGCACGCGATGAATGTTTCGATCGTCCGCCATCTTGCTGATAGTTAAGTCGAGCGATGGCAACGACTTCCCTTTTTTCAG